>ML675628.1:409199-514886 GCA_007922155.1 Mesoclemmys tuberculata | reverse complement strand
TCGGGGTGTGAGTGTGTCACGGAGTGTGTCTGTGAGTGTGAGTGTGTCACGGAGTGTGAGTGTCACGGAGTGTGTCGGGGGTGTGAGTGTGAGGGAGTGTGTCGGGGTGTGAGTGTGTCGGGGTGTGAGTGTGAGTGTCACGGAGTGTGTCACGGAGTGTGAGTGTGTCACTGTGTGTGAGGGTGTCCGCGAGTGCGCGCGTGCAGGGGGTGCGGGGGGCAGGGAAGGGGCGGCGCAGGGGAGGAGAGACTTCCCCGGCCGCGGCGCCGGCTCCGGCTCCCTCCTGGCCAGCGAGGCGGTGGCAGCGCGGCCCGGCCCGGCCCGGCGGGTGAGTCTGTCCGGCCTGCGGGGGTGAGGGGCTCTGGCGGCGGCTCTGCGGGGTCTCTTTTGTCTGGCGTCCCCGAGTGAGCCCGCTCTGCCGTGGGGGGGGTGTCTGCGGGGTGTGTGTGCCTCTGCTGTGGGGGGGTGTGCGCATGCCTCTGCTCTGTGTGTGTGTCTGGGGGGGGAGCTGTGCCTGCCTCTGCCGTGGGGTGTGTGTGTGTGTGTCTTTGGGGGGTGTGTGTCTGTGGGGGGGGGGTGTGCCTGCCTCTGCTGTGGGGTGTGTATGTGTGTGTGTCTTGGGGGGGGGTGTCTGTGGGGGGGGTGCGCCTGCCTCTGCCTCTGCTGTGGGGGTGTGTGTGTGCACCTGTGCGGTGTGCATGTCTGTGGGGGTGCGTGTGGGGCGAGGGGTGTGCATGTACCTGTGGTGTGGTGTCTGTGTCTGTGTGGGTGTGCCTCTGCTGTGCTGTGTGTGTGCCAGTTGTGTGGCATGTGTGGTGGGGGGGGGAAGGAGGGGTTGGTGCCTGCGTGTGTGTCTCTTCGGGGCCCTAGCACCCCAGACAAGAGCCCCGTGCAGCTGGGAAGCTGGTACCATCCATCAGCAGAAGTTGGTCCAGTAAAAGCTATTCCCTCACCTGCCTGGGCTCTCCGCAAGGACCCTTTGTCGCTGTACATGGGGGTGGAGTTGGCGCCAATGCAGCAGTCTCAGGCTCTCAGCCTCAGCAGTGTGTGCCTGACAGCTTTGTGCCGTTTAACCAGGGCTTTCCTTCTCTCCTCCCTTGCGCTCCCCCCAGATCGCCCTCTCTTTCCATCCACCAGCTTGTACATCCGGTGGCTGTGGGGCAGGTGGTGACCCCTGGCCGGGTAAGTGCTGGTGGCTGGAATTCTGGTTTCTTCCCCATTCTAACAGCAGTGGCGTGCAAGCCTGCCATTGCACTCCACCTGCCAAGTCCCACATATGGGACAAAAATCCAGTCTGAGCGTGAGATGCTTTGGAAATAGCAGAGCTCGATGCGTAAAAATACATGGAATTCATTCCATTTACATGCCCTGCAGCAAATTTGCTGTAATCATAGTTTCAAGATTCAGCATTTCCAATGGTCAGAATTAATTTACAGTAATAAAGTGGGGCACAATACCGGGGTTGGGATCCTGCAGCTGCCGCTATCCCTATGCCTATGTGGAGGCACTTAAGAGTGGGTGCCCCTTTTGGTGTGGGATGGGTTTAATAAGAGAGGTGGTGGTTCGAGGCAGGATGGAGAGGTGAATGTGGAATCTGTTACGTAGATCAAAAGGGTTTTTTAAGGTTCCATTAATGTTTGTTTAGCATTTTGAAATCTTTGGATAAAAGGTGCTTGACAAAAGCAAAATAAAAAAGATTGTTTTTATTATTATTTAACCAGCACCTAATGCATGTTAGGTGCTTTGCATGGCATAGAAAAGATAGAGTCTTTGTTCTGAAATGCTTCCAGTCTAAGCATAAACTGATGACAGGAATTTTAAATAGAGATGCAAATTATTTTAAAAATTCGTTGTTTGTTTCTCCTGTCCACCTAGTTTCTGATCATATACTATTCTCTATTTATGTTCTCTATTCAGTGTATACTGGTTCATAGATTCTCTGACCAGATGCTCTGTGTGTGTATGTGCAAAGTGACATGATATGGCTCATGTATCCAGTTTTCCTGAGTTTGACCAAATGGACCCAGACAATCCTAGATCACAGAGCACTCTCCTAATGATGGCTTTCTTTATGCCACTGTCTGGATGCCAAGCCACAGGTCTCTTTTTGGGTTGTTTTCAGTTTTGGTGGTTTCATCTGTAGGGCAGATTTTTTTTCTGCCCTCCATTAGGGCTTTGAGTTTAGAGTTCGTCCTGGAGGCAGGGAATTTAGCCCTTTCTGACTACTTTACTGATTCAACAGCATGTGGCGCTTGAACCCATGTTAGGTTCATACTTCCTGTCCAGATGAACCAACAGGATCACTGAGACATAGGGTCATTGTGCCACAACAATATGAATTATAGCAATTTTGTAAAGTTACGAGTGATATTTTAATGTCTAATTGAAACAAACACTGCCAAATCCTTCCTCATGAGACAGAGGATTAAAACATTTCCTCACAATTTAATCCCAAATGAGGGAGTCTCTTTCCAGATGAGTGGGATGCAGTGGACTTGGAAGGTCTGGCCATCCAGACGGCACATGCCACTTTGTAAAACAGCTTTGATAGGAGTCTTTCTCCCCTCCAGTCTGCTTCCAGCCTTTGTGGTCTAAGGTTCTCATCCTATGGTTGCCGGATTGTGAAACACACTGAGTCTGATTCTGATCTAAGTAACGAATGTTTAAATTGGAAGTAATTGCACTGTAGTCCACTGGTGAAAAACTAGTGCAACATGAGAATCAGGCTCGACAACTGAACAAAGACCCTGGATATCTTTGCTATTCTTTGAACTGTGATGGCACTTTTGAAGACCCCAATCAAGATCACTGCACTGTAATAAGAGGGTGATGCATAGGAGTTCAGGTCAGAGACTGACGCTTATTTCCTGGCCATTGTGCTAGGTGCTATCCAAACTCATAGGAAGACATGATTCCTGCCCTGAATAACTTACAATCTAAAAGTTATATGATCAAGCATAGTAGTGGAAGAAGCTGGAAATGATACAAGAATTATTAATCAAAATGACATAGATAAACAACATTGCAAATAACTATGGAAGTGATCAAATTTTGCTGCTTAAAATGGAAACATCACAACATGAGCAAGAAGGAAGATACACAGCTACAACAACATTGCAAACAGGAATTATTAAAGTTAATTACAGATACAGTGTGCATAACATCTGCTTTTTATGGCTCAGCGTTTCTCATTTAGACAAATCCCCAGTATTAAAATATGAATAGTCCCAGATCTGTGTGGAAGTAGAAATCAAGTTGGGGACATTGCTACTTGCATGGTTTGCTAGAGTATGTCATCTTGGCTGCTAACTTCCTGTAGGTGGAATAACTTTGCTTATGTTTATCCCCAGGGCTTGAGGTGTCAATCTGTTTTGGAACCCTATGCCATGATTACGTCTCGCAAGACCTGGGACCTGGGACCTACTTCCTCATTGAAAGATCTGTGGAAAAAGGACCTCCCTCTTGACAGTGAGTATTTAAGTAATGGCTCATCCCATTTTATGCCCAGCCCACTCATGCTCACACCCTTTCTCACACTCCAACCAGGAGAGGCTAGAAAACCAGCAAGCCCACATTTTTGACATTTCTTTTTAGATGCCAAAGACGAGACTAGAAGGTTTTGGGGAAGCAATTCCAAAACAGACAAATCTGTTAGGTAACAGAGCTCAGCTGATGACAGGTGTTTCAGTGCTGCTGCGGTGTGGAATGGTGAAAGGCTCCTGTCCCCGTTTCTAGTGAGACGCCTTGGGACAAAAGTTACATTTTAACTTGTAAATGAAAAAAATTATCTGTAATCTGCATGGACGAAAAACACGTGGCTTCTGTTCGTCCTTCATCTCAGCTCCTTGTGAGGGTTTGTTATCTCTCTAAAGCACGTAAAGCAAATAGGTGAGTTTAGTTTAACCTTTTCTTCTTCAAGGGCTGACACTAAAAGTAGCTAAAATAACTGAAACCTGCTTGCTGAAACATGCTTCTGCTTGTATGCAGTTATACACAACACACACTGTTTCTTTACATTGTTCTCAGGCTTCAGAGTCATTCTAGAGCTAAACGTTACAGCCAGGTTTTAGAGAAGGGGATAGATATTTTGGATGGGAAATCAAAAACAAATGGATTGCCTGGACTCTGTTACTGTTCATTCTGACCCACTTAAGTTCTTAAACTTTGGCAGCAATTTGTCTGTGTTGTTTCTTTCTCTGATTTCTAACTACTGACCATAGAAGTGTGTATCTGAAAGGTTGGAGTGGTCTGCAGCAACAAGGGTCTGAAAATATGTTTTCATTTTCCCCCCTGCCCTTTCCCCACTGAGCTAATAGCATTCCTTTGTTACTGGGTGGGAAGACTGGTGGGGGGTGAAAACAGAAAGCAAGTGTACTGTGTGATTACCATCAGACTGTGTCCTACCTGGTAGGTATGTTAATGTATATTAATTGCATGTATGTAACACCTTTTATCCAAGGACCTACAAGAGATTTTGAAAGGTTGTTATTTATATTCTAAAGATGGTGAAATAGAGGCATAGGGAGGCAAAGTGACATGCTCAGCAAGATTATATGTTTATCTTGCATGGATACAGCCCTCCTCACCACAGTACCTAAGTACTTCCCAACTATTTAAGAACAGAAATAACAATAACAATCTCTCCCTTTCCAGCCTGTAGGAGAAATGACTTGACTTATTTATAGTAGTTTTTTTGGTGTGTGTATTTGTGTGTGAATGTGAGAGAGAGATGAACTGATTGTGGGAAAGCTCAGTTGAACAGCTCATTTTTGCATTTAGTTCTGGGCATGGAGAGGCCTGGCGTCATTCTTATTTCTTGCAGGACTGGGTTCCATAGTTTAGGTCCAGCTCCTGTGAAAGTTCTGTTTTCCACCCTTCCAAGCCTCCCTCTGTGGTCCGTATATTCGTTATACTAATGGGACGTAGCTGTCTTAAGGAGTTAAGGTCACTGAGGGAAAAGTAATCTCTAAGATAGTTTGGGGTACTCTTCTATAGGGCTTTGAATATGAGGAAGGAGACCTTGCGTAGTCACTGCAGAGAGCTGAGTGAGTGTATATGGTCATGATGATCTGTGTTGCTAAGCAGAGGGTAGCTGTGTTCTGCAGCAGCTGGAGCTTCATGCCATTCATTGTAATGAGTTGCAGTGATTAAGCCTGGAGGTCACCAGTGTGTGGGTCACTGTAATGGGATGGAACACAATCTCCTGCTGATCACAGAAGAGTTTTTTGCCACCATAGCTATATGAGTGTCCAACAGCACTGAGGAACCCAAAACTATATCAACACATAGCTTTGTGATAACAGGCACTTGAGAGTGGGAGATGTGAGAGAGGAGGCAAGTTCTTCAAAGTGCTTCCCACTTCCGACTAGCATCACTTCCGTCCTGCCAGGGCTCAGCTTTAGCCAGCTGCTAAATTTTGGCTGAGCATTGAGAGAGCTGGGAGATTATCCCCTTTTCCTCAAGGGAGCGCCTTCTACATTTGGGCCCAGAAAGGAACTGAATGGCCACTCTGCCTCTAGATTTGTCCTTGGTTCTGGTTCTGTAGTGAAAAGCGCATTCTGAGGGAATGAAGTGTTATCTCACTAATCCTGCAGTGTCAGTTAGACGGGTTTTGTGATGCTGACCTGGTCAGGCAACTTGTTGAGGTAAGAGCATGGATACTGAAGTCACAAAATAAATGACTGGCAGAGGTGCAAAGAGAACCCAGGAGTCCTGATTCCCAGTCTCCTGGTGTGGGAGTTTTGACAGTACAGAAGAAGTTCAGGCTTCTGACAACATTGTAGATTGAGAGGTGGAGTTTGCATAATTCTTCAGAGTCTGTTTGGATTCTTTACAGGGTTCTTCATAAAGATACATGAATAGATCGTGGAGGCTATATTTTGGATTACTGTAACTTATCTTCATTTGCCAACAGATCATTCCTGCCCTAAAGGGATCATTTTGCTCATCACCATTGCCAAAGTTGTAATAATACTTTCTTCTTGTATGATGCTTTACATTTTCCAAATGATGAACAAAGAGGAACTGGTGGTCATATGTGAAATGAGTTTCACAGACCTCAGCTCACTCAGCTACGGGAACTGTAGCTTTGCTTAGATCTTCTCCTTGTCTCTCTAATATATGGGAGATGCCTGTGGCTGAGATTTTATACAAAGCTCATGGTTTCTTCATTGACCTGAAGTATTTTGGGCAGCAGGAATCGAAAGCTTCACTGTAGTTGTTAATGACCTTGGCTGTGAGCCAGAGAAGGGAGGGGGCTTGAATACCAGCTTCAGTTACTAGCATGATGATGGATGACACGGAACAGAACTCGTGGGGAGGAGGAGATAGGCTTGCTGAATGAGAACAGGAGGCACACATGAGACTGAATCAATCTAAAGGAATCTCTCCTCACTTTCTTGCTGTTTGTAGTCAGTTTCTATTGAGGTGATTTATTTAACTTTATTTTGTTTAAGGGAGAGGAAAAGATTCACTCATCAGTGACAGTGAAGAGGCTTCCTCTGTCCAGATTCCTGTACTGCCTGCATTGGTCCAACATAAAACCCTCAGTGTGAATTGGTCCAGCTCTGGAAGTCCACGCAACCTCTACCTGACTGTACAGGTAAGAAACTCCTGGTCCACTTTTGAGTGAGGAACAAGAGACCGAGCACATACTGAGGACACATTCTGTATCCTCTGGCACTCTGTGATTTCCTGCTTCAACTGTGTGTCTTTTCAGCTGTGTCTTTATGGGACAGGGAGTGGGTTATCAACTAAATGCTATACTGGGATCTAGAAGTCATCTGCCTGCAGTGTAAAGGAGCCAAAAGCTAGCTGGACTTTTCGCTGGGGAATACCTGAGGTGTAAGAAGAATTTCCTGGTGACGTTAGACTGGTGTAATGGCACTACACCAGGCCCCATCACAACCTCAGGTGCCCGGACTTGTCAGGGACATGTCTGGGGAAGAGAAGGGATGTGTTGGGGAAGGAAGGCAGGAGACTGGACTGCTCTGCATTCTAGCTATTTTGATATTTTGGGTGGTCACTTGGGGACTGTTGCAGGCAGGGTGTAAGTCAAAGCAGCCCCTGGGCTGCTCTGACGTGTCAAAGGCTGACTCAATCCCCAGCAGTTTCGAGATCTGGAAGCCATACAGTCACCTTTGCGCTCCCTAGATATAGGCTACACTGAACTTGTCTTAGCCACAGCCCAGGATCAAGGCCATTATCATAGAGGATCCCAAACCAAAAATCAGTAGTAAGGATCTCAACATCTCCCAGCACGATGCATTTGGGGAAATATGATAAGTCTCTTCATAGTGGTGCTCGCAGCTGATCGAACTTAGTGCTCCCACACTCTCACAGCAGAAAGCTCTCTAAGGAATAAGGTAGGTGCTCCGATTATGGAGCAATTACCAATTCATTTTTTAAATCACTCTTTGATTTAGGTGCCAGATTTCTAAAACTAGCTCGTTCCTTTTCAAAATACAATGGTGCTGTGTAAAGTCACATTGCTGTAATTCTTTATTCCCTGAGGGGAGATGGAAAGGGTGTTGGAAAAATATGTCTGAGTTGTCTGGAAAGAGTTAGAAAATCAAATCCAGTGAGGAAGTGGTAAAGATTTAGTGGAACTGTTATGAGTAACATTTTTGGTGTTGCTTTTGAGCTATATAATAATCATTCAAGGGAGGAAGAAGACAAAACATACAAACACGCTTTGCATAGACATTATCCCATATCAAGGGTAGTGCAATAGTGTTTACTAAGTACTGATTAGATGGGTGTGGGAAAAGATGGTAGGAATTTCACATGGAGGTGTTAGAACAAAGGACTGAGTCAGGACTCCTAGGTTCTAGTTCCATTTCTCCACATTGTTGGAGTTAGGGCAAATCGAGCCCTCTCCAGCACTTTGGGAAGTCACTTAAACTGTGTCTGTATAAAATGGAGACAACACCTATCTGTTTCACAGGAATGTAGTATAGCTTCTTCATGAATTATCTTTTGGAAAGTGCTTCTAGCATGTGGGATGAAGGGCACTATACAAATGCAACATATTGTTTTCTGGCTGCCGTTTGAGAATCGCTCTCCCTCAACTTGAAGTTAAATTCAGAAACATTCCATTTGTAATAACCATTCACTAATCTGTGTTGTATATTGTACCCTCTCATGAATTTCAGGTTTATTCTCTTCAGAGCAGGGACTTATTTGTTTGGCACTGCTCACCTATTACACAGTGTTTTGTGATCTCAAGCTTGGTCTATACTACAAAATTTTACCAGCAAAACTTGTCTTCTCTCAGAACATTATAGATACAGTGTCACTAATAAAAGTAACTTCTGAATGGGGTGAGGGAAAATTCTCAAATCTCAGTCAGTGAACAGATTACACTAAAACCTTGTCCACACTGACAGTTTTGAGAAAGTCTTCCAACATTGCTCCAGCATCGGTGCAGTTCCACTGGGGATAGCGAGGTGAGAGTGCTAGTGTAGTCTGGTTGCTGGTGCTTTTACTTGCTTTTAGCAGGCTTAGATAAGATGGTGGTGAAAATGCTAGTGCCTGGCCTACACTAGTGCACCTATCATTGCAAGTGCCAGCAGAGGTGTACTGGCACTAGATCAACAGTGGACAAATCCCTATAATTGTCACGATAGACACAGCTTCACATCCTGTCTGCAAGCCATTAAGGCAGTCCTGGCACAGTACCAGAAGCAGTGTTATCTTGACTATGGTAGCAGAAAAGAGAAGGCTTGCTCCTGGAATAGAGAAGAATATAGTTTTTTTTTTCACGCTACTGAATAATTGTTACATAAATTATGATAATCCTCTTTTTCCTCTCCATCCTTCCAGATCTTTCATACTCGGGTAAAACTGTTAGAAGTTAGGCTTGCTCCAATTCTGTGCTTCAGAACAGTGGTTCATTGTAGTTAAATGGTCCATGGAAATGAGCTTACAATGTGATATAGCGGCAGAAAAAGCCAGTGTTAATTCAGAAACAACATGTCATGGAACACAAAAGTGGCAGTCTGTAGAACAACTTCCCCAACCAGAATACTGTATACAGGACTGGGTCCCTCTCTACCAGTGAGGTGCTGACAGATTGGAAAGAATATAGAGAACAATAAATGTGATTAATAAATTGGAGGCACTGATTATGAGGATAGATTAAAAGATACATACAAATATAGTAAAGGATGGACTAAACTAAGTATGCGCAGCTTGGCTAAACCACAACAAAGACAGGGAGAAACATGACTATCTACCAGTATTTGCGGCATGTAAAACATGAAGGAGAGTGAGGACCTTTTAAGGTGGCTCAAGGATTGGGGTGTAACTAGGAAGAATGGGATGAAATTAAGGAAAAGAAAATCAAAGTTGAACGCCAGTGAAAACTTCCTGACATTGAGATCTGTAAGGCTCTAGTGATGTCCTGAGGGATGTGGTGGAAGCCTCGTTGATTGGAAATTAGAACGGACAAAGCACTAGCAAATGTAGTGAGAGGCATAATCCTGCACTGAACCATGTTTGAATCTAGATGGACTAGATGACTTAATGCACCTTTTCTGTCTGGTTTCTGATTCACTATATCGGTTTTCATTCCTGCTTAAACTGATTTCTCTTTCCTCCTCTTTCTCATCAATCTTGGTTTGACTCACTGATTGCAATCAGGAAATCACCTTGTGTGCGATGAATGGATCAGCCTCACTCACTGTAATTGAGTATAATTTTTTCTTACATTGCTGTCTCCTTCTCCGTCCCTTGCCTGTCTCCTCCTTGTTCCTTTCTCTCCAAAATAAAGTTTTTGAACTTTGAAAAATGACCGCTACGCAACATGCTGATTTACAGTCTGTAGTTTGTGTTTGAGACCACGTGTATCTGCTTCTTGTCTTTTGCCTTCTGACTGACCTTTTGGAAATCTGAAGATGATGAAATCTGAAAGATGGAGGGAAAGTGTGGGAGAACATAGGATGACGTTGGGGAAGAGGTCACTGATGGTTTTATCGGGGTGACATAGGCTGGAGTTTGATTAGGTTGGAACAGCAATGGGAAGGAGTTTGATTTTAGCAGGTGGGGTGAGGTGAGGTGGATCAGAGTGGTGCAAGGAAGCAGTGAAAATGCGAAGGCAACAGAAATACATCATGAAATACTGTGTGATACTAAGGTGCCTGTAATGATTTCAATGCCCTGGGACACAAGGTGACCTTTCAAAATCTCAATCAGCCTATGATGGAAAGTCTAGGGAGAGTTTGTGTCCCCTTGAGTTACGATGCCCTTTAAAGGGAAAATGGTTATGTTTTGGACGCAGGCCTTGCAGGACAAGTTGTGCGAGTACAAGAGTCAGGTGAAGAACGAGGAGACGCATCACCAGCCACAGACTCAGTGTAGGACCCAGAAGCTGGGCGTAGAGAAGAGGTCGGGGTCTGTTCACAACTGGGACACTGGATCTCAGGGGCAGGAAGCCTGCACCATGAACGTTGAGAAAACAGGTAAAGGAAGGGGCATGAGAACTGATGGCCATTAATTCTCATTCCTATCTCTGTCTCAAAGCAACAGAATCAGAAAGAAACTGCTTCATAGTGAAATGAGATAGAGGGTAAGTGAATTTCCTCAGCTCACACCTAATCCAATGATTCTTTAATATAAATAGAAACTGATTACTTACTAGGGAATGAGTTTGGCTCAGGAGGGATCAAATGCAAACCAGGTGTTTGCACACAGGTGTGCAAAATAATCTGTGCTGGGTCACGTCAGGTCACTGACAGATTCATTTAACCCTTCGATCTGAAGCATGATTTTGTTTGTTTCTCCTCTTTCAAGGAAACTTTATCACAATGCAGTTATAATCAGCTATTCTCTCCTAGCGCATTGCCTCTGCTTTTCCTCTTCTTCCCTGCTCTCCTGCATCTCCTCCATCTGAGTTTTTATCTTGTTCTATGTCTGCTTAGCCTAGTACTACAGACGCCTGTCTCTGTGTTCTTGGGTCTCGTTTAAATGTTCTGGTTTTGTTTTCAGCCCCCCTCCCACTAGAGCAGATACGTGGCGTTTAAGGAGATTATACTGCTTGCTTTGAAAGTTGCTTCTTGGCCAGATCCTTTTTTTAATCTTAAGCAGTTAATTTGACAGCTCAGATGTGAAACGTCATCTTTGCCATCATGCTGTTGCTGAGTGTCCATTGTAATGTGTTCAGGAAGCTGGTCTGCTCTTGATAGTCATTCAGAGCTCTTATATACCTCTCCCTGGTTAACTTCCTAAGTGGACAATGTGGATTTGGCAGAAATCCAGTCCTAATTGCTCCTTTTATCCTGCTTTCCACCCTTTTATACGCAACATCGCTGGTACAAGAGTCCAGTGAACAGAAGTGTTCACTTCAGGATTGTAATCTGTTTGGTAGGGAAAAGGAGGTGAAAGAAGAATTTTTCACTAAAGGTGCATGAAAGTCTATTCACCTTTATGAGAGAAATGGGAGATCTGATTCTTTCCACTAACAGCAGTTTAACTCCATTGACTTCTCTGGAGTTACTTCTAATGTATAAACTCAGGCCTTGTGTGTTTGATGAGGAAGAGGCTATGCAGAAACTGTTCTGGAAGTTAGATTTTGATTTCTATTATTTGTTATTTCTCGTCATCAGAAACTAGTTACCTGGGCTTGTCCAGACATATCCAAGTGAGCCACTCCCATCCCTGCTCTGGTTTAGAATGTACAGGTTATCTGTGGGAGGCCTCTCTCTCCAATCTGCAGGACAGAGTATGTGTGTGAGAGTGCCAAGCATGTTACAGAGAGAGGAAGAGGAGTCTCAGTGACAGAACCAGGAAGGAGCCTAAGAAAGGGGCAAGGCATGAGAGATGGAAATGTAAGATGCCAAGAGACAAAAGTAATGCAAGGTGTAGGTAGAGGCATGAACTGCAACTCTCTTTTCAGGCGGGGGAACTAGCAGGTGTAAATGATGTAACCACAATAAGTCTACAGTGAGTTAGACCTAGATTATCTTCACAAGTTCGTGGAACCCCCTTCTCTGATGGCTGCAGCTGCTTCTGAGTTACTTCCTCCCTTGCTGCTCCTGATCCCACCGCTGCTTTGCTAAGCCTTTAGCTGCCTTTCTAGCTGTGCCCACCACAAGCACAAGACTCATCTGAACCAACCCCTCCATCTGCTAATGCTCCTTGATCTTTTTACTGGCTTTGCTTGTAGGTGTAGCAGACTTCCCTGCTTTATAGACTCCCTATTCTCTGGCAAATGGTTGGTAAGATGCCAGTCAGATGCAGAATAGGGAGGTCCAAAGCACTGCCCAGTCAGCTATAACAAGTTGAAAAGCCACAAAGTGTTGAAATCACAGGCCATTTCATTTGTACACCCTCTGCCAACTACTTCAGCACCTTCTATACAATTTCAGTGTTAAATGACCCATATAAATCCTATGATCTGATCCGCCCCTTATATAATTAACATGTTTTATGAGTACTTATGTACTATCCACATCTGGCTGCAGCTGTTGTGGAACTCACTGATGTCCACTTTAAAAGTTTTTTAGAACAAGCATGAAAGGCTGTGTGGCAGAAAAACTCACACTATAAAGTGTCTGCCCAGCTTTGAACTCTAGCATATATAGGATACTGCTGCGTAATTAACTTCCAAACCAGTAAGTCTGTGTGGTAAGTTATATAATGCAGGCCAGCCTGCTCCATTGGCAGACCTGCCTTTCCAAGCCTTAAGTCTCCCAAGAACATTTTCTGGAGAATAACATGTTGGAACAGATGATGCACCCTGTACCAAAGGGGGACATGTTGAAAGCATAGAATAATCTCCACACTGTGTTTGAATCAAGTTGTGTAGGATTGCCATGGTTTTAAATTGAATGGTTTAAACTCCCTAGCAGAAGGATTCAGTGTCCCAGCACAGGATTACAATGGATAATATACACTATGGTTTCATACATGCCCTGACACTTCCTTTAATCCTGCTCTAACGCTTTTGAGTTGAGAGGACACTCCCAAAGGAACAACACTTTGCATTTATGTATCACTTTACAGGTTCTTTTCTTAACCTATTATCCCTCTTTTACACATGGAGAAAATAAGTTACTATGAGAGGTTAAAGGCCAACAGATGTGTATACTGCTTTTGGATGCCCAATTCGAGTTGCTTTAAAATTGTCTCAAGCACCCCAAAATTGAGGCAAAAATGCCACCCAGAATCAGTGGTCACTTATGAAAATATTGGCCCGATTCACAGATTACAAGGCCAAAAGGGACCATGGTGATCATCTACTCTGACATCACGTCTCAACAGGCCATAGCACTTCCCCAAATTAACTCCCATTTGAACTAGAATGTGTCTTTTAGAAAACATCCGATCTAGATTTAAAAATGTCCAGTGATGGAGAATCCACCACAACCCTGGGTAAATTGTTTCAATCGTTAATTACTCTCACTGTTAAAAATATGCACCTTATTTCTAGTTTGAATGTACCTAGCTTCAACATCTGGCCGTTGGATCTTGTTATACCTTTGAACTGGCTAAGGTCACACACCAGATCAGCAACAGAGCTAGGGTTAGAACTCAATACCTGCTTTTCAGCCTTTTGCTAACTTCTCTATACAGAAGAACAAGTCAGAGGCCCCCAGCTGGTATATTAAACACTTCCATATGGTCCAAACATGTCTTTAAAAAAGAGACAGAGCTACCAAATGTTTGCATAGACAAAAAAATTAGTCCTGTAGCAAAAGAACCTTTTTCTGATAAATTCACTTTTTATAAAGCAAGAAACTATGGCTGCTTGCAGCTAGCTGACAATTACTAGCCCCATCATTTTGTCCTTAAAACCACAGAAATGTGTCATTATTTAAACCAAGTGGGAGGCAGGGCAGAGTAGTACTGGACTTGTGGCAGGCTGGAATCCTGATCCAATCTCTCTTCCTACTGGCCACAGATTCTTCTTCCTCACCAACATAGTGCCTCCTTGTAGTGTCATCCCAAATCCTGGGAACTAGTCAGTTCCAGTTTACTTTCACCTGGGAATTAGAAAATTCTTTGAGGATTTAGTTACATGAGCGACAACATATGTACAGGCAGGCTTCTATGAATGTGTGTGTCTATAGGAAAGGGGATATATGCAGTCTTTCTCCAATCAAAAATACAAACCCAAATATCATAAAAGCCATCTTCAACGTGCTTCTGAAAAGTAATGCTGCCTTCGGAATTAACTTCAGTTAAAACAACAAAGCCTGAGGAACCGTGAGGTTCCTTTTGTCTCCTCACTTCTGAATCTCTTATGGCATCAATTGTGTTGTCGTGGGGGCAGGCCAGGAGGAAAATAGCAGCAGTTTTCCCCACAGCTCCTCACTTTTCCAGGTTGTTTGTCCATTGTGAATGGCAGCCATTGTCACTCCTTCCCCGACCTGCCACTGGTTTAAGATCAAGGCATCTGAATTTAGCAGTTTATGCCTTTTTGTGATTTTTCTTCCTCTGAATTAAAAAATATTACTAGTAAGACCAGATTTTACTAGAGGAAGTTCAGAGTAGGGTAGAAATAAGGGCCTTGCATAGGCAGGATGGACTAGTGAGTAGGTCACTGGACTGGGCCTTTATGAGAGATGCATTTGAGTCCTGACGTCCTCTGTGACTTTGGGCAAATTATCTAATCTACCCCATGTCTCAGTTCCCTAACTGTACAATTAAAAATGGGGCTAATTCTTCCCCACCTCATAGGGGTGTTGTGAGGATACAATCCGTTAACAATTGTGAGGTGCTCCAGTACTGCCATTCTCAGGGCCATGTAAGTACTTTGAGACGTAGATAGCAGCTGCAGACCAAACCCGCCCTCACTGTTTTGCAAGGCCAGACTATTACAAATAGAAGCCAAGTGGGGGAAAAATGAGTGAGATGTGACCATGGAGCACTGTTAGGCGTTTACAGAATATGGCGTGGAGGAGGGCGATTGTTTTATTACCTCTCCGCATGATCCTCTTCACTATATAGGCTTTGTTGTCATGCTTTTGACTGTGGCTGATGTTCTCCTTCACCTGTTGGCCACAGCCAAGAGTGAAACACCTGCTAGTCCCCTTGGCTCAGCCCCCCCAGGTAGAGCTGTTGCCCTTTGCAAAGGGTGTATTGGGTTATTTTCCTCAGTTTGGCCAGAAGCATTTTTTTTTACCTCTTAAATGAAATCACAGGCTCTGTCTGTGTGTTTTCTTTCTTGCTCGTGGTGCCAGGAATGCGGAAGTCAGCGGGTGATGAACTCCTCAGCCCCGGGCACAGAAGCAGAGGGGTATTTATGAACGTCACGTGCTTGTGTGTTCACTATGTATTTTCCACCAGCCAAACTCCAACAGGGAGTTTCATACGGGGTTGTGATTGTGGAGATGTGACGTTTGTGTCGTCGCTGTCTCACTCTGTTGTTTCTCTAACACACGTGCTTGTGTCTCTGTGATTGGATCACTGTCCTCCCCCCCAACTTCCTTTGTACCAGTAGCCGCCATTTTCCATCTAGGATGAGCTGACTGTCTTTTAAAGAAAATTTTAAAAATATTTTAAGGTATTAAGTAGTCAGGATTTGCCTCAGCTGCTGTCTGCGACACTTTCCTCAGCCCTGGCCCCACACTCATTTAAGCACGCGTGTAACTTTACTATGTGGGCATGCTGGAGTCCTACCGCAATGGGAGACCACTCACACGAGTAGTTAGGCACACGCTTAGGTGCTTACAGAATCACAGTCGAAGTCTGGTTTTGTCAATTTGCATAGAACTCTTATAAACAAGTTATGCTAAAAGGGGCAGACACGTCTTTCAGGAAAAACTTCCTATCAGATGATTCATCTTCTGCAGTGTGAGCATCCCGGCAGCTCCTTCTGGGGGCTGGCAGAATTGCACCGGGCTTCCCTGCTGGTTCCCTCACTCAGAGCGTTGATTGGAGCAGGGGGTGGTTACCGGAGCCATGAAATGTTCTTCTACAGCATGGTTAGCCCACGCAGTTCAGGAAGGAGTCTGGGGTTTTCGCTGCTATTGTGATTCTTTTCTTTTCATCTTTACATCTCCTGCTCCACTTTAACCATGTAATAGGCCCTATTTTTAGTCCATGCGCACTGGCCTTTCCTGGCGTGCGGTCTGTCACTTCATCACATGCCGCTACAACCCCTCCTCCCCACATCCCAACCTGCCACTTGTACATTTAAATGTTAACTCTCTTCTTGTGGCAGGTGGAAGATTCTTTAGTGGGAAACGCTCCACCTTGTCGGGAGCACATCAGTTTCCTATGATCCAGAAGATGGTGGAGTCTATGGCCCAGCTGCAAGAGGAGAAGCTGCAGCTGCAGGAAGAGCTGCTGGCACTGCAGGAGAAACTTTCTGCACGGGAAAACAAAGAACTTGCTGTGTCTGTCCAACTACAGGATCAGGTACCGCATGAGAGAGGGGAGGAAGAACTCTGTGGGTGAACAGAGACATTTCTAAGGGTCCAGACCCCAAAAGGCATTAGGTGCTTAACTCCCATTGATTTCAATGGGAGTTAAGTACCTGAATACATCTGAGGATTGGTGCCAAGGTGTTTAGGCCAACATTTTAACTTACATGCAAATTGCTATGTTCCAAGTGTTCTCACACTAAATATCTGATCTGATTCTTCTTATAGCTACAATTCTGTTGCCAAGAAATACATTTTAAAGCAATTATTTTGCAGGACCTAGATACAGCAGTCGTCAACTCATGGGTCTAGTGTAGAGGTTTTCAAACTTGGGGAAACTGAGGAACATTTGGTGGGGGGGAAGAGAGCGTACAAGTGGCGACACCAGGCGGCTCAGGCTTCAGCCCAGCAAAGCTCAGGGAGGGAGCACCCCCCTTCTACCTCCTGACTCACCTTTTTTGTCTGAGTTGTGGAGGGTGCGACCAAGAATTGTAACTCAAAGGGGGAGCTCAGTTCAAAAAGTTTGAAAACTGCTGGTCTAGTGGTTAGGGCAAGACTCTAGGAGTCAGGACTGAGTTATTCACGAATCTGCCTTTGTCTTTTTCTGATTTTGAACAAGTGGCTGTAATAGCTGTATGCCTCAGTTCCCCTGTCTTCTGTTGAGCCAGTTTTGTTGCATTTCAATTATCTCGTGAAGTGATAAATCCCTTGATGAAAAGCGCTCGATAAACACCAAGTATTGCTGTCTAGCAAAACCTACTCTCAGCCCCACGCTGTGATTGTCAATTATACTAGCGAGCTCGCAAAGGGCACAGCAGGATAGGCTTGTTGGATCAAATAAGTAAGTTAATTGTAGTGTCATTCAAAAGGCAGGATGGAAAAAAAACCCCACATTTCCCAACTGAGAAGGAGAAAACTGATAAGAGAATAGGTATGTGTGTGGGTGGGTGCAGGGGTAGGGTGCTGTGTGAGGTACAAAGACATTCTTTGGTTTCGAAGAAACAACAGATTTTTTTTTTAAATAATTACCTGGTTGTTTGTCGCAATGCAACAAGTTCCTGTGACACTGGGTAAATCTCACTTACCCCCCAAAAGCTCTTTTTTTTTTCTTCATGAGACAGTGGGACTACATGCTCATAATAAAAAGAATGTGCATAGAAGGGGGCATTGGATTATAAGTCTAGATGTGACTGTGGTTTGATTCTGCTCTTAATTACACTGATGCAAGTGAGACCCAATAATTGTATTGAGTTCAGCTGGGTTTCTCTGCATGCTACCAATGTGTATAAATGAAAGCAGAATCTGACCCTATGCCAGTGAAAAAGAATGACATTGTATACAGGAGGCAACTCTACTAGGGAAAACAACTGTGGACAAAGGAGAGGGATAAATTAATGTCACATTTCTTTAAAGAGATTGGAAAGGATAATGAATGCTAAGGCCACACCTACATGCCAGACATAGCTAAGAAAACCAGTTGGTGTCATCTCTAGCAATTGTGATCAGGCTGGAGATAGAACCAGTGAGGTCTAGCCAGGAGATCAACCACCAGACCCCACCTATTTTGTCAGAAAATGGGTGGGTCTCCAGATGAAGTGAATCAGTGTCTCCTGTTGTTGTCTTCACCTGAGGAAGAGAGATGAGCTGGTATTTTCTAATTTAACACTGTGAGTGTTCTGCTAATGAATTTAGAGTTAAACAAACTCTGATGTTAAATGTACTTATAATTATCGCTTAGTTTGAATAGGGTTTGTGTCATTAGGTGAATGCTTGTTTGTGAATTTTGTAAATACTATTAGTTTTAAAGACATTTCAGGACTGACATGGGTGATTGACTGCATTTGGATGATTATGAAGTATATACATCTAGTCATGGATAGATGGCTATGTGTTTGCAGACATTCTTGTGATATACTTTTACTTGTTTTTGTTTCCCCACATAAGAACTAACTATTGTATGTGTCCAGAGGTTTTTATGCTTTTCAGAGAGATGCTGTTGATGATGTTGCTTTGAAATTTCAGTATTAAAAGGAAGTGAAAATTATATTGAAATCTAAGTTATGGACATTAATAGATTAGTTATTAAAAGTGATTTAAAAAAAATCCAACTTATTCATTATATATGTCCTTTGCATTTCTCTCAGGTTGGATAATGAAAATAGACTAATCAGTTTCACTTTTTTTTTTTTAAACAAGTCTGCTTCACTTTCTGGTTCTCATGCACTTGCACAGTGCTGCAGTGTTTGGGGACTATCTGGTTTTAAAAACAGACTCCTAATTCTATTAGTTTTTGGTTTTGTAGAAGCTTGTCTCAGAAAACCTAATTTTTAGGCAATACATGATCTGTCAGCGTAGTTTTTTAAATGTAACAGCTAATGTGGATTTGCATCTCAGAAAATATGTGAACACCATGTATTTAAGTACTAGTTCTAACTTTACCTCATTAGATGGGTGTAATTTAACTGAAATTAATTAATTGTAGCATAATATAAACACATATTTGTTTTAAGTCAGCAGTTCCCAAACTGTGGCCCACAGATCACTGAAGGTCTGTAGAGAGCTGGCTGTTCACATGATAATAGCTCCTTCTCCTTGTTTCCAGCTGTTAAATCCTATTAAAAGAAGCTAAGTACACTAAATAGTCCCCAACATTTCTTTCCCTTGTACTTGCCTGCTGTGGCTGCCACAGAGATGGTCCATGATCAGAGATGGGGGAGAAGCACTAATGAGATTCTCTGTCTATTAAGATATGGTTCACTCTATAGGAAAAATGTGAGACCCTTTGTTATAAGCTAAAAAATAAATACTGGTATTAATTATAGAAGGGAGCCAAATCACTTATAGTCTTGGAAAGACTGTTTGGGTTCAGTTCTCTTGTTTGATCCACTCCCAGCACCCAGGACCTTCCAAGCTGGGGTGGAAACTCCACAGACCAACCTCTTTGCCCCTGTTTTACGGTGTGTGTCAAGGGCAGGAAAGGGTTATCCCAAGAGAAGGAAAGGATGTGCTTTGAGTGCTGTGTGTTCTGTCTGCTCTCATAGGGTGCCATGGGAAGCAAAAGATTTGTTAGAGACCCCTTGAGATAGCTCTCCCTAAAGCCAGGGGGCACGGCACCCTTCAGCTACTACAGGACCACTTTTGGCCATCCAAGCCTTCTTTCTGCATTGAGCACTGGGATGGGGAAAAGTAGACTGGGGTCCTTATGTGAAGTACATGCCACCAGATGTTTGTGTCTAAAGACCCCTGCTACTACACTAATCAAAGAGGTGGGATTGAGAGCCAGATTGTAAATTTGGGAGAAGTAAACTGGGGAGGAGGAGGCATGACAGGAGGTTGTCAAGATCGGAGGATATCAGGATGTCCTGCAGTGGCTCAAGAATAAGTAATCAACCTCAGGGCAGACTGTTGAGAAGCAGGTCACAAACCCCAAATTGGCTGTGAGTTTCATACTTAGATTTCACCTATCAAATGCAAACTCCTCAGGCAATATAACAACCTAACCATGCAGTCACAGATGGTTCCCTTGGGTACTCCAGTCTATCTTGTAACCTAGGCCAGCTTGCCCTTGTGATAGATGGTCCCTTAGACCAAAAGGCACAACAGTATTCAAGTTACTCCCAGTCCCAAAGGACCATTCATTTATCCCTGGTCAATTGCACATTAGATGACACACCAAAAACAGTGCTCATAGCTAATCCTGTAATAAGATGTCTAAAGATTTATTAACTAGGAAAAGGAAATAAGAGAGCTATTTACAAGGTTAAAGCAGGTAATGTGTTACAGTCTTAAGTTTCAGATGGTCATAGACATTTGTATAACAAGCAAGTTCTGTTTGTCCCTTAGGGCTAACTCAGGCTAAACAGCTGAGGGGGTCCCCTTGCTTATATGCCTAGAAATCTTGTCCTCTAGAGTCTCAGCTGCATAGAGAGAGTTTCAACTTGTTAGGGATTTTTGAGCAGCCTGCTCAGCTGATGGGAGGAATTCACTTGCATGGCTTCTCTTCATTGGGGGAGGGATAAGGGAGGGAAGCAAGCAACAAAGTCTGAATAAGTTCCAGAGGGGTAGCTGTGTTAATCTGTATACAGCAAAAACGACGGGGATCCTGTCGCACCTTAAAGACTAACAAATTCCTGCGGGCATAAGCTTTCGTGGGCTGCAACCCACTTCGGATGCATGAAATTGGTTAGTCTTTAAGGCGTGACAGGATTCTTGTTGTTTTTAAAGTCTGAGGACTTGGAATGGTTCTCTCATTACAAGAAGTAATTGCCACTGTTCACACATTCTCACCCTCTAATCAATGGTTCTGAATAGGCCTCATTGACTCTAACTGAACTGACTTTGGTAGCACTTGCCCACCCCATTGTTGTTTCTTACCCTTGGATGTATATATACCTCCTATCTGTGATTTCCACTTCATGCATCTGAGAAGTGGGTTGCAGCCCACGAAAGCTTATTCATGCAAGAATTTGTTAGTCTTTAAGGTGCTACTGGACTCTCGTTGTTTTTGCTGTATATAGACTAACACTGCTACCACTCTGGAACTTTTGTCCTCTTTGATATTCCACAACAGTTCCTCTAGTGTTGATGGGCCTTCCCTGTGGGGCAGGACATAACACCTTTTGTTGTAAGCCAGCATTTCACACTAATTAATCTCTCTCTCTGGTCTGGTGATTTAGAGAGCTACAGAGGATTACAATGCAAATGCTCAAATATTACCTTACAATATGAGTAAAGTTACAATTTTGTCATGGTTATTATTAGTAAAAGTCAGGGACAGATCATGAGCAATAAACATGAATTCACAGAAGCCTGTGACCAATCCCTGACTTTTACTAAAAATAATTGTGACAAAATGGGGCTGACAGGGAGATGAGAGCCCCAGCCCTCCTGCAGGAGGGGAGGGAGGGTTCCAGCACCATTGCCACGGTGTCTGACAACTATAGGTCCCCCCTGCTACCCATGGCAGCTAAGAGATGCAGAGGTCCCCCCTGCCGCCCACACTGGCTTGGAGCTCCAGGGCCCCACCGGTTGACAGCTCCAGCCCTGCCTCCTGGGGCTGAAGTGGAAAAGTCACAGGGGTCCCTGGAAGTGACGGAATCCATGACCTTCATGACATAATCTTATCCTTAAATATGCAATACAGATGTTATATGTCAGATTAATGCATCCAGCAATTTACAAGCATTTAATAAAGTCTCACCACTAAGCACATTTTTATAACTCTGATACTTGTTTTAATAATACTAACACACAGGTGAGCCAGGATAAGCCCTGCTCTACACTAGTTAGGTTGATGCAAGGCAGCTTACATTGACCTAACTCTGTAGATGTCTACACTAAAATGTTGCTCCCAACATGTGACTCACCCACTACGGCCACTTAATAACTCCACCTTTGTGAGAGGCGTAGCACTTAGGTGGACGTAGTTAGGTCATTGTATTTTGTCTTTAGTGATGTGGCAGCACTCAACGGGGCCCTATAAAGTAAAAATAATGGACTCCTGTGGTGAAGCTGGTGTGAAGCCTATAAAACTGAGTTGCAGTGATTAATTTTAGTAACCTTGGTAATTTATTTCAAGGAATGTCCTTGCCTAGCACTGATAGAAGAATAGGGCCAGGCAGGAGCTGAAAATTAAATGAGAGCTCTGCAGAAATCCCATACATTTTGCCAAAATTCCCTACTTCTCTAGTTCATCTGTATAAAGGTGGGTCCACTAGTAACATATAGGCAGTGCTTCATTTGTAATGAAAGAGATGTTGAGGCTCAAGCAATTGTTTTACATTCATAACTGATGCAGCAAGCCCAGAGGCCCATTCGGCATTGGTGAGGCCGCATTTTGAAGTATTGTGTCCAGTTTTGGGCATCCCACTACAAAAAGGATGTGGACAAGTTGGAGAGAGTCCAGTGGAGGGCAACAAAAATGATTAGGGGGCTGGAGCACAAGATTTATGAGGAGAGGCTGAAAGAACTAGGCCTGTTTAGTCTGCAGAAGAGAAGAATGAGGGGGGATTTGATAGCAGCCTTTAACTACCTGAAAGGGGGTTCCAGGGAGGATGGAGCTAGGCTGTTTTCAGTGGTGGCAGATGACAGAACAAGGAGCAACGGTCTCAAGTTGCAGTGAGGGAGGTCTAGGTTGGACATTAGGAAAAAGTTTTTCACTAGGCGGGTGGTGAAGCACTGGAATGGGTTACCTAGGGAGGTGGTGGCATCTCCATCTTTAGAGGTTTTTAAGCTGAGGCTTGACAAAACCCTCACCAGGATGATTTAGCTGAGGATAGTCCTGCTTTGGGCAGGGGGTTGGACTAGATGACCTCCTGAGGTCCCTTCCAACTCTAATATTCTATGATTCTAGAAGGTTACCTGAAAAATAAGCTTTTTTATTTTTAATCATCAAATGTGAGGCAAGCTGCCATACAGAGGCAGAAAATGACTATTTGGTGTGGGTAACACTCAAATGTGCAAATTAGCAGAGGAAATGGGATGAAATTGAGCAAAGAAAATCTTTGCTGAATATCAGGAAAAATATCCTAACATTGCGCTCTCATACTGAGGAATAATCTGCTTCCGGGAAGTGGGAGGGCCCACTGCTTGGAACTATAACTGCATTGGAGAAGATACTGCCAGTTGTGCTGGTACACAGTGATGGAGGAGGGGACCAAATAAGTCTATTCCCTTTCCAGCTTGAATCTCCTTATGTCCCCACTTTCTGTTCGTCGTTAAAGTGGCAGCTCTCAGTTAGAACAAAAGAACGGCCATACTGAGTCAGACCATGGTCCACCTAGCCCAGTGTCCTGTCTTCCGATACTGACCAATTCCAGGTGCTTCAGAGGGAATGAATAGAACAGGTCATCATCAAGTGATCCATCCCGTCGACCATTCCCAGCCCCTGGCAAACAGCCATCCTTGCCTATCCTGGCTAATAGCCATTGATGGACCTGTCTTCCATGAACTTATCTACTTCTTTTTTGAACACAATTAGAGGCTAACGTTAGTGAGGGCTGTGACATACACAGTTCTCTCTAGAAAAGCTGCCAGTGTGGTTCTCTACAGGCATGTTAGCAGAAGTAAAGAGAGTGTATTGCTTGTCTGATGATGTACTGTGTGGATTGCTGGTATGGTAAGTTGTCTTCTCAGGGACAGCATCCTTCCAATGTAGTCTCAAACACTGCTCTCTCCAGGGGGGCCACAACTCAGAACTATCCAGTCTGTGGCTCAGTCCAGTTTGGCTCTGTGTGGCTGGTAGGAAATTCATGCCTTTTGCCTCTGGGCTTTGAAACATTTTACTTTTTGGCCTGAGCATTGCAGAATTAAGTGAAGATATGTGTAATTCGAGCCTGTGTGTGTTAGGAGGAAGTGTTTGTGGTCAAAATAAAAAAGGGGTGTTGGGATCCACCTAGTCAACTTGTGCCTGTGTTGACAGGTTGAAAATCTGAAGGGGAAACTCCTGGATCAAGCTCAGGAAGTGAACAGACTCTGTTCTGATTTGGTGAGCCCTTGGAAATGAATCGGGTTTTTTATATCTGCATTATATGTATTTTTCCTGAGGAGATTGTTACATTTTTGGTTGACGTTGGTTCCTTAGTACTTGACGTATGAGAGAGTAAAACAAAAACAAAAAAAGGAAGAACTGTTAGCATAGCTGGGGATTGTTTAGAAGCCTAAGTATAGTGTTTGAAATTCTCCCGGAACCATAGGTTTGATGTGGCTGGATTTTGACCAACCTGAGGTAGATAAATTGAAATCCATTAAGTTACATGGGAATTTGTCCAATTCAGCCTTAAAACAGAGGCCATGGCCCTCTTCTCCATAGCAGGAGTTTGCTGCTGGTGTTCTTGGACACAATTTATCATGCCACTATTATTGTGATATTCACTGGCTGCATTCTGCCCGCCACCCCAGAGATGGCTGCGTTTCAGTAGTACTATATGTGTGCAGTTTGTGAAAAATGTTAGAATCCTTGATTATTAAAGATAGTGTGCCAAATCCTGTTCTTTTGTTTACTGGCGCAACTCCACTGAAGTCAAATGTGTTGCATGGGAGTAGGGAGAGCGCCGAATTCGACCCACTGAATAAAAGTAAGGTATTGGGCTAACAAACACTTCGTCCCCTTTTCAGGGTGACACTGACTTGGAAAAGCATCGGGATCTGCTAGTGGCAGAGAACGAGCGCCTAAAGCAAGAAATGAAGTCATGTGAGGCAGAGCTGCAGAAGCTGAAAAAGCAGCATGTGAAATGTACTGACTGCGAACATATCCAGGTAAAGCGGTCATGAGGGGTGAAGTGAGGGGGTGTAAATACAGACCTGTTCATTATGTGCCTGTGCCTCTGCCTGCTGATCACATGAAACTAGACTGCCTCTCCCTCCTCCCCAACGTGGTTTGCAGGAGAATGCAAGGCTGCAAGAAAGGCTGACCCAGCTGCAGCTGGAGGTGGAGGAGGCTAAAGGCAGGATGTCAGAGCTGGACCTGGAAGTGCAGCAGAAGACCAATCGCCTGGCAGAGGTAGAGCTGCGCTTGAAGGACTCTCTTGCAGAGAAGGCTGAGGAGGAGGAGCGGCTCAGCAGGCGGCTGCGGGACAGTCAGGAGACTATAGCTAGCCTCAAAGCCCAACCCCAACAGATAAAGGTGAGATGGAACAAATTATTTATCAAGGGTGATTTATGCTGGCTGTTAAAAATCCATACGCAGAATGAATGTCTTTAAATTCCATTTAGAGAGAGAGGTACAAATTCTGCCAGGCTTTCTTCCCTGGCAATCCCTTGATGTCAAAAGGGTACAAAGTGGGCTAGAACTTGACTCAGGGAATCTAGGAGGTGCTTGCAGGTGGTTAGAAAACTGTTTGTTGTTTGTCTGTAGCTTCTACAGGATGTCATTTGCAATGTGCTTAAGGTAGGTGAAATCTGTCATATAAATAAGAGTCCCAGCTTTATGTGCTAAAGATGTTAGTAGCGGTTTAAAGTTACTGTAAGTCTGTAATGGTCATTGCACAGATCTGCACTGAGCTCTAAGGAGCTTGCCGGTTTCATCTGATCCTTGTGGATTAACTTCCTTGAAAATTCGGTGGGAAAAGCCCTTGATTCAGCCAATGCCGTGTCTGTCTCAGGCCTGACAATGGGAAGTTTCTCAAGTGCTTGTGTTGGGAAATTTTTTGTAGTATATCATCAAACCAGTGGAAGTGGAGTCATCCAAGACAAAGCAGGCTCTGTGTGAAACCCAGGCCCGGACTCAGTATCTGCAGGAGCAGGTGGGAATGCAGAGACAAGTGTTAAAGGAGATGGAACAGCAGCTACAAACCTCTAAGAAAACTGCAGCCCAGCTCAGAGACCAGGTATTCCGTGTTGCATGGAGAATGGGGAAAATACAGATCGAGGTAACGTGTGGATGGAAAAGGAGAGAAAAACATCTACAAAGAAAAAGAGCAAACTGCATCTACCTCAGAGCGCAGGCCCTGGTCCCACAGAGAATGTATAGGGACATCTTGAAGACGTTCCCTTGGTCACATGATTCCCTATTTGATCAATAGCCTTTTTGATTTACTGTTTCTGGCTTACTCATCTAGCCCCATGGTCCAAGTAAAAGAGTTTTAACAAACTCTGATAAGAGTTGGCATGAAATAATGTGTGGGTGGGTGAGTGATTCTGTCCTGTTGGGCTTGCCCTCTGCGATACTGATTTTTGTTCACAGGGTAATAACTCCAATTTGGCTCCCTTCCTAGGTTCTGATGTACGAGTCTGAGCTTGAGCGGACTCATGGACAGATGCTGGAGGAGATGCAGAGCATGGAAGATGACAAGAACAGGGCCATTGAAGAGGCATTTGCACGAGCTCAAGTAGAAATGAAAGCGGTGCATGAGAACCTGGCAGGTGAGAACAGAGGAAGCAAATTCCCACAACCTGACAAATGCGGGTGGGTGGCTGATACAAGTATTGGGGAATGTAGCTTTCCAGGTGATGCAACACATTCTCTTAGGCACCAGGGCTTCCTTATGTGTAACAAGAGGAAAGCTGCACTTGGATTTGGAAATGCCCAGCAGCATTAGTAAATCCTTCCCACATTCCTGCCATCCACTCTGTTGGTAGTTTGAGTTCAGAGCTAGACTTCCAAGTGAAGGCATCCAACCAGGGGAAGGGCTTTCTCACCTTGAAGGTGGGATCTTTTCTGTACATGGACCAACATTCTCTCCTTACTGCAAGGATTATTAATGGTTTAATGTTTGTTTGCAGGGGTCCGGACAAACCTTCTCACGCTCCAGCCAGCACTCCGAACCCTCACCAATGATTACAACAGCCTGAAACGGCAGGTCCGAGACTTCCCCCTGCTACTCCAGGAAGCTCTGCGGAATGCCAAGGCAGAGGTGAGGATGGCAGAAGAACCCTTACTCTACAGTAGAGTGGGACCTAGCACCAGCAGTCTGATCCTGCCCCCGTTAGATTTGTACGGTGAGCATGATGGAGACAGAGACTGTCGGATTCTTTGCCATGAGAACATCCCCCATGTTTGCCTTGTTAGGTTCCTTTTCTAGTTCCTGCACAGTGAACGAGTTGTGTGTGTGTGCGCGCTATGATAGTGGTGGGGTTCTCCATACTCCTCCCCCATCATCATTGGTGTCTCCTCTTCAGATTGGGCAAGCCATTGAGGAGGTGAACAACACAAATCGGGAGCTACTACGGAAATACCGCAGGGAACTGCAGCTCCGCAAAAAATGTCACAATGAACTGGTGCGGCTGAAAGGTGCGTGTGAGCTATTATTTAGAGAGTGATGTTGTGTTGATCTTTTTGGAGAGTGACATTATTGCTGCAGAGACTTCCCACTACAAGCTTCCTTATTGGGCTGAAGTCAGGCATTCATTCAGGCTTGAGACCGGGATTGTTGGTTCTGGGGGATCTACCATGAGGGCAATAACAAAAACTTCAGCATTGGAGCTGAAGCATTTCTTTCACACAGGAAGCTATTGTCTGTCTCCAGGTCATGGTAATTTCACTGTGCTCTACTAGGGACATGGGTTGTGGCCTGTTGTAGACAACAACGTCTTGTGACTGTGACTCCACCACTCATTCGGGGTCAGGGTCAGGATCACTCTCCACATGTTCAGTACGGGGCTGTAGCAGCACAGCTGTTTTAAGGGAAGTCTGCACAATCTGACTTGTGGTCTCTGAGTGTGTCACCATGAGCCTCTCCACCTTTGGGATCTGGTGTTGGAGAAGAGAATGAGGGAGCTGAAGTGGAGTGTATTCAGCGTGTTCGCTGTCTGATGCCCCTTGTAAAGACAAAAAGAGGTCGTTGGTGGGAGGGCTGATCAAGAGCTTGAGCTTGTCTCTATATTTTTGTCCTTGTAAAGGAAATATCCGTGTGTTTGGCCGAGTCCGGCCAATAACTAAAGAGGATGGGGAAGGGCCTGAAGCAGCCAACACAGTGACCTTTGACCCTGAAGATGATGCTATCTTGCATCTGATGCACAAAGGGAAGCAGGTGTCATTTGAATTGGACAAGGTTTTCTCCCCACAAGCAACACAGCAAGATGTAAGTGTATCTTCATGTTTCTGTACCGTTACATTAGCATGGACTCCCGCCACAAGAGAAAGGTGTGTGTCAACGTGAGAATAGACTTAATTATTTCATAAGGTCACAGATCACTCACTGGTCCCTGTTTCTGTAGAGGAGGGATGGAGAAGAGAAGGCTAATATGAGTTAGAGGTTGGACAACCTTTTCCTCCAAAGGAGCAATAAGCAAGCAGAGTGAAACTCAAGCAGACTTGTGAGCCGTATCCCTGCTCCTGCTGGTATAAATGTATGTGCCATTCCATCACCCCGTGATATGTAAAAAGTTAATGTAGAAATGAGAGATTTCAGCGCAGCCAGTCCCTCCCAGGTACAATCTATGTGAGAGGCGCAACAGGGGGAGTGGTTATGTCGAAGGGTCACATATTGTTCATTTTTATTTTTTCCCCATTGGCAGGTGTTCCAGGAAGTCCAGGCCCTCATCACTTCCTGTATTGATGGCTACAATGTCTGTATATTTGCCTATGGACAGACAGGTGCAGGAAAGACATATACGATGGAGGTAAATTTCCCCTTCTCCTCTTTTCTCTCTCTATCCCCCTCTGTGTTCCCTTTCAGTGTCTCTTCCTGCTTTGCTTGCTGTATTGTGCAGCTCAGCATCACCATTTCTCACTTCTCTAGGAAGGGTGGGGGTGGATTGGCTACTAGAGGACGATATGTAATGGACATGGTCCTGGATAACTGTGTAAATTCCCCTTTTGTCACGGTGACCAAGAACAACATTGTTCCCACATAACCAGGCACAGCCACCCTGACTAGCCACCGCCCAAGTCTGTAACAAATCTCACAATGCGGACAGCAGAACAGTCCGAATAAGAAGGTTGGAACCTGGCTCTTTTGCAGCCTTCTGGCGGTTCCCCCCTCCCACGCTCACGGAAGAGAAGGGAGATGTTGGTGATTCCACACTGAATAAGAGATGCCTGTTCCAATATTACATGGTGTAATATCCAGTATTACATGGTGTAATATCATACCTGTATCCTCACAATTGGAGGCCTTATGGGTTCAGTGGTGAGTCTTGCGTCAGTCACTCTGTCACACATTTCTCTCCATTGATGTAACGTGGGAGATTTTTCCTTGCTCATCAGGGAACTCCTGAAAACCCAGGAATCAACCAGCGAGCTCTCCAGCTGCTCTTCTCTGAGGTGCGAAGGAAAGCATCTGATTGGGACTACGTTATCACTGTCAGCCTGGCAGAGATTTACAACGAGGCACTCAGGTAACAGGAGGAGAGCCAGGGAGGGGTATGAGTCTGTAGGAAAGCTTGAACATGGGATATCTGTGTCCTTTAATGGATGATGAGCAGTTCTGCAAACGCAAGAACGGTGCATTTCTCACAATCCCCAGTCTGTTCTGGTGTTCTTCCAGGGCAAGGTGGCTTCACACGGCCCCCTGGGCAGGGCTGTGCGCAAGTGACTCACCGAAAACAGAGAGCCTGGTTCAGGTGTTTACCAAGGAGTTTACTTGTTCCACTTAGGCTGGGAAATGCTTAATGGCTGAAAAAGCAAGTTTGCTTCATATATCTCCCCTCTCCTCCAACTTTTCTAGTATTCTTTTCTCCCACGTATAGGTAATTGAGCAGCATATGGTGTCTCTGAAATCTTCAGCCTACCAAACTGATCCTTGGCTGCACATTCTGGTGTGCTCCAGAGCCCTGGCTTTGAGTGACTAGGGATTTTTCTCAGCACACAGTGCTTTCAGAACTCCTGCCTGGAATTCTTCCCAAGCCGGGGCTTCCTACAATGCCTTTTGTTTATATGGTCTCTTGCTCCTGCCAAGCTCTGTTAAAACACCAGCCAACAATCAGATTGTATTTTTCCCCTTCATGTTTGCACTATCTCCCTCCCCATTTTCTGCTAATGAATGGGGAAACCCCAACAACCATTAATCGGTAGCTTTTCTACATTAACATTTTCTGCCTGTGTTTTGTGCTTTTGGACTTTGGTTGTTACATTTGGAAATTGTGAGCTGTGGTCTCTGACAATGAGTAGCATTTTCCTTCCCTGAATTCTTCTTGTTTCTTTCAGGGGTAGGAGTGGTGGGTGGACAGGAACACAGAAGGGTGGCAGCAAAGACATTGCAAGAATGATTTAATTATACAGCAACTGGGTAGCTGAACCTGGGAAGGAGATGGCCTGTTGCTGAGATAATAAAAGCTCCAAGCATGAATTGGATCAGGTAGAAACAAGGGAATGGAAATTCTGAATGTGGCTCTGTTGAGAGAGCTACCCGGATGGTTTGTGTTACGTGTCTGACAGACAAATAACACACAAATAGAATATAGAAGAGCTGAGATGCTATAAAGAGATTAGGAAACATCCAGTGGGAAATGGTTCCTCTTAAAATCATAAGTGTGTCTAATATTTAGTCTGTGCTTGTCCACTAAACGCTTAATTGGCTTGGTGTGAACTTCAGCTAGGGTAAGCATGCTTGAGGAGAGAGCCTGGTTTCCAAATGCTGGGAAAAGCTTGTACTCTCCAGGTCATAAAGCAGACCATTGGTAGAGTTGTAGAGCAGAGCAAAGGATGAGAGCCTGTCCTGCCATGACCTGTATTTTCCTAGCTGGGGATATTAGTTCAGGGGTGGTCAGGCTAGAAGACCTTTCGCATGTGTAAATCACTAGTGTAGGGAATAGAAAATGACACAAGTTTGAGGGAGAGTCACCTTACCTCTCTTTACAGGGACTTGCTTGGGAAGGAACCTCAGGAGAAGCTGGATATCAAACTGTGCCCGGATGGCAGCGGGCAGCTGTATGTACCAGGACTGACTGAGTTCCAGGTGCGGAGTGTGGAGGATATTAACAAGGTAATAACATCCTGGCTGATGGGGAGATCAGGAGGGGAGGGGCAGAGAAAACACCTTGTAGACGGGGTGAACCAGTTGGGGATCACCTACTGGAATGGGGAGAATTAGAGAGACTTATGCAAGTTCTTCTGTTATAAACAGAACAGCTGCTGGAACAGTGGCAGCAGCCTCGGGACAAGAGGGTGCAAAGGCTTCCTCTCGCCACAAAGATGAAGTCAGTGGAATGCAGATCCAGACCCTCCTAGATTCGGATGCGTGACATTAGCCTCTTGTAGGGGTCAGACTGAAAATTAGGCACATAACAGAATCAGCCCAGGAAGCAGCTTGTAACATGGGCTGCATTTCTTCACATGCGTAAGATTTGCTGCAATTTCAATTTTACAAAAGCAAGGAGCAGATAAATGGAGGTCTAAAGTAAGTACCCCTCATAACAGGGCGTATTAGTGAGGAGCAGGGAAGAGAGACCAGAGTAGGGCCCTGAATATAATGTGACAAACCCCACATGATGAGACCAGCTTGGAAGTGAACAGCCTTTTGTGTGAGCCACAGATAGTTTAAAAATCAGATTTTGGGGCCTGGATGGTTCTCCGGGAATTAGTGACCTTTCACCCATAGGTCAGTGGTTTAAATTCATTCCCTCTCAGTAGTAACTGTAATTACCCATCCAAGGGCCCTACAGTGCATTGTGTAAAATGAACTGTCAGGTTTCACTGTAGTGTCCATATCACAACTATATCACCGCCCAAGCACTCCTCCCTCCCCCCCATTGGGTTTGCATCCTTGTTGGCAGTCTGAAAAAATGGGGCTTTCCTTCTAGAAGTGCTCACACCAGAAAAGGACTGAGATGCATTGGCCAAAGGTGTGTGAGGGGAAACTAGCAGTGACACTGCGCATGCCGTACCTATTCTTTGGGTAAATACGCATGTAGTGCTACTGTCAATCCAACATCTTTCATGAGCAGTTCAGGTCAGTTGTTGAGTTCATTGTGGAAGGAATAGGGTTAATATCTGCCAGGGGCTATCAGCATCGATGAGAAAGAAGGGGACTGCTGTGCATCCAAACTCACACACCTGCTAGTCAGGAAACAGTGCAGTGCTGAGTGTTGGCAAGGAAGAGCTGCCAAAGAACTACCCACCACATTTTCATTTAAGAAAGTGGTAAATGTAGACGAGATGGATGAAGCTGCTGGCCAGATAACACTATGAAGTCCAAAGGCTCATAGCTTCCTGCCTTCCTCCCAGGTATTTGAATTTGGGCACATAAACAGAGTGACGGAGTACACCAGCCTCAACGAGCATAGCTCGCGGTCTCACGCCCTCCTCATCATCACCGTCAGAGGACTCGACTACAGCACAGGACTTAGAACCACAGGTCAGTGTCTCCTATGAGGTGGAGGTTGGAGGGGGAGTCTAATGATTGCATCCATCCTTGGAGGACACAGGCCTAGAGATTCGGGTTCAACTGCTGAAGTGGGGAACAAGTGAAAAAAAAACGTAGTGCCGTTGACTAGGGTTGGGTCTACACTGACGGCGGCTGTCAGATCGATTGCTCTGGATTGACTAAGCGGTCTGTGTAGACGCGCTCAGTCGATCCAGCAAGAGATGCAGGAAAACCACCCCGGCGGAGTGTGGACGACGTGCAGAGGAGACGCTGCAAAGTCGACAGGAGATATGCAAGTGATTTATGTCACTTGTGTATCTCTCGTTGACTGCCACCGAATCGCAAAGGTAAGTGTAGACCCGGCCTTAGTCCCTAGTGGCTGCTTGTCTCTGTCACAGAAAGCCACGTGATTTAGCATGTCCGAGAGTCGGGGTTTGGGGCTGGAACGCTAAGGGTGTTGCAGGTCAAGAGGGAGGTGCATTGGCAGAGCTGTGTAGCTGGATTTAAAAAGTGGCTGGCTAACCAGTAACATCTCTAGCTATACATGCTAAGACAAGGTGCTCAGATTCCATGCTTCAGGGCATCAGCTGATTGCTCGCAGGGTCAGGAAGAAATTTTACCCCAATTGTGTAACGGTTATGTGCCAAGCACAGGCAGCACGCAAAGGCTGGGTAATGTGACTTGATACATGGCTGAGCTTATTCAGTCCCATGTGGGCCAGTGCTATTGGCCCTCTTTCATCAACTCTAATGAAAATCCAAGCTGCAGGTTGATCTGTGGGACTCTACTCACAATTCTCTGACAGATCTAAAGCCCCACATGTGCCTAGCTCCTAACTGGCGAGGATGGGGATGTTCGTTAATTGCTAAGCAAACCCCATTGTGGCTAGCACCTCCCCATGGGTCAAGCAGGCAGCAGCATAGGATTATTAATTTTGTGTGGATTTGTTTTGGCTGGTCATAGGGAAGCTGAACTTGGTAGACTTGGCTGGATCTGAACGAGTGGGCAGGTCTGGAGCAGAGGGAAGCAGGCTCCGGGAGGCCCAGTACATCAACAAGTCGCTGTCAGCACTCGGAGATGTGATTTATGCTCTACGCTCCCGCCAGGGTCACGTGCCGTTCCGGAACTCCAAACTGACCTACCTACTCCAAGACTCCCTCAGTGGAGATAGCAAAACCCTCATGATGGTGCAGGTGGGTTCTGGGGCCAACTGGGCAGACAGGGTAAGGAGAGGTGCTTGACTTGAATTAGGAAACTTTAAACGGACCAAAAGCCAATTACAAGAGAAGTCCAGAACCTCATGGTGCAGATATTGTGTTCTTAACAGGTCTGAGGCACTGACATAAGAGAGCTCGTGGTCTCATGAAATAGGTACTTCAGTTTGGCTTGGCAGGTACAATAAAGCTTCACTTGAGGGGTGGTTCTCCTCTATAAATGGCCCTGTGGGGCTCTGCATGGAATGGCACTTACTCATTTGTATCAGTTGCACTGTTCGCAGGTGAAAAGGTGGCTTTTCCTAACTGCCAGCAACTTGAGAGTCAAGCTGGATTCTTTCCATCTTATCACCAGTAATAAAGGCCCTGCAGGCCAAATTATGGCGTAGTGATGCCTGAGCGCCCCTTGGCTTCGTATTTTGCCTTCAGAGAGACCTGTGCAGCCCTGTGAGTTTGCACTGGGGTAACTGACAGGAACTTAGTTAGCAGGTCTGTTCTTGATGCGTAAGGACTATCATTTGGCTCCCTCTTTCGTATCTGTGTTGGCTTCTGCGGGGATAATGGGAGTCAAGAACATTAAAACCTTATTTTAGTTGCCTAAAGTGAACAAGGCGGACCCCGAATGTCCCTTGGGGAGTAGATGAATAAGGAGGTGCCATTTTTACATAGTAGAAACCACACTTCTAAGAATAAGCTTGCAGTGCAACAAATGATAGTATACAATTTTAATGTGATCTGCTAACTGGCTTAGATGTTCACTGGGCATTTATTTAAAAGCAGCTTCATTCTGTTTCTTTGGTTTGGGGCAACACACAATATAGCTCCCTTTTACTGGACTCAGGGATCAATCTCTGTCCTCTTTTTTGGGAACACCCTCAATATTGCCACTGTGAGGAGTGGCACCCTCCTCTGGAGACAGGCACTACCTGGAAAACTTAAGATCAAGGCGAATCCTCCCACGCTCCCACTAGGATTAGATCTTCCACTGGTGTAAACTGGCAAATCTCCATTGAATACAGTATTTAGACTGCGTGCATGCATGCATGCACATGTGCCCTTTGTCAGAAGTTTGCTGCAGCCACCTGGGCTTCTCTACATGCCTTTTCTTCCCGTGTCAAACCATCGTCCTATCTCAACATGAAAGTGCTGCAGGCCACAGTATATTATAGTCTTTCTCCCCAACATTAGCGTCTCTTCTTGTGTCCTGTCTGTGCTGCTGTGGAATATGTTCACTTTGTCAGGCCTGTGCTGCTGGTGGAGGATGAGGAATACATTACATTTTGTGTATATTTATGCAATTCCTCTCCCGTTCCCTGGTCATCTTTTTTTACTCACCTATGCATTGCAGAGTAGCTTCCATTTGGGACATGTGAGGGATCGAAAGGGAAAGTTTCTAAGGCAATGGAAAGATCCTTCTTCCATGAGATACTCAGGTCTAGCTGTGGGCCTCCTCTTATAACAGAAGCAAAGGCAGCAAACGGACACTTTGAGCTGGAGATGTCATTTCCAGCTTGGGCAGACGCACCCACACTAACTTTCTTTGAGCTAATGAGCTAAAAATAGAGTGTAGTCGCAACTGTGCAATCAGTGTGAGAACTGGCCACTCTAACTACAATCTGATGAGGACCACAGGTAAGCAATTAAGCCGTGAGACCATCCTGCCACCTGCACTGTTGCTGTTACCCTTCTATTTATAGCATGGCAGTGTGATCAAAGCTAATGCGCACAGGTCTATTTGAGCTGGAAATTACAGCTGCAGCTCACAGTAGAGACTCACCCTAAGTGAGAAGAGACTCTTGCCCAGAGGAGCACAGCATTGTTTGTCATGATGCTCCATCAGCATCAGAACCAAGAAGTAGGGGCATCCAATATCAGATTCAGCCAGCCAGGCCGACTTGCTGGTTAGAGTGTGAGGTCTGTACTTGCGGGCACTGGTGTGAGGAAAGAATTGATCTGAAAATAGAACCAGCAAAACTCATCTTTTTAATGGTCTCTCTCTAATAATGCTATGCAAAGAGAGCTGTAATGTGCATGAGAGGAGGAAGGAAATCTGTTAAATCCATTCACAGATTCTAGTACAGGTACGGGGAAGACCACAGTGATCGACTTGTACATGGAAGTCTAAGAAATCTTGTACTAAACTATGGCTCTAAACGTTCACTAACTGCCAGGCCAGGCCAGGGAACATGTGGGCTTTTTGTGGTGGGTTCCCCCCTCTGTACTTTTCTGTGGTTGGCATTATTAAATTCTAAATAGCCTCTCTCTACTCACCCGTTTGTCCATGGTGGCTTGTTTTTTTTTAAACCTTCCTGCAGCTTCTGTGTCCCCTCCCCACCAGGAATTTCACCAATAAATCACTAGAATGCCTGTGTCTCCACTTATCCCTTTTGGAAGAGCCACTGACCATTTGCCACCTGCTGTAGCTTATTTCAGCTCTCCTACAAGCAAAGAGCGTGTTAGTTACAGTGAGCACATTAGACTCTGGGTGTAAAGCACCACATAAATGTACAATGCTATAATGGAAAATGATTTTTAATAATAGTGTCCTAGCAGCATTGAAATACTTTTGCTGTGATTGAGAGCTGGCACTTAGATTCTCTCCAGTCTCACGCTTTAAGTGCTGTCTTGCAGTCCTGCCCCCCTCTGCTGTTGCCAGGATCGGCGGCTCCCCACAGCGAGCAGCATGGGAATGTTGGGAGGGCAGCATGGGGATTTCAAGGCAATAAATGCTGTGTATTTCTGTCTGGCTCCAGGTCTCCCCAGCTGAGAAGAACACAAGTGAGACTCTCTGTTCCCTAAAGTTTGCTGAGAGGGTTCGTTCAGTAGAACTGGGCCCTGTATCTCGGAGAGCAGAACTAGTGTCCTGGTCTAGTCAGGAGCACTTGGAGGTAACCTAATCGATCGCGTTGACTCTTCCAGTGCCTTTCCTTAGATTGTTCTGTTCATCTCTACGGTGCGCTGTCCGCTTTCTGTTCCTCTGCGACAAACACAACCTCCTCCACCCGGTAACAGGCTTTCTCCCGACCCCCTCCCAACAGCGCCTTTGCAGCTCCAAGGCCTGACTTCTGCACTCCCTCTGAGTAGGCCTTCCGACCGAGCTGCTGCTGTCTGCAGCCTGCTCAATACAGCAGCCCCTTTTCTTACTGCCTTGAGCAATAGTGATTCTTCTACACGCCTCCTGCATTCTTCACATGGCTGCCTGTACAGCGGCAAATTGACTAGGCTAGCTCTGTGTGATCCTTTGTCTTTTTGCTTTGTCTTAAAAAATCCTTAATGGTGCAGCCCCCGGCTGTATCCAGCACCTCCCTCCCTGCGTTCCGATGCCTACTTGCACCTGATATCACGTGCCCTGTAGGGACCACACCAGGATCATGACAGGACAGCAGGCAATCTGGCTTTGGCTGTAATGGGTCCTAAGGTAGAACTTGCTCTCCTTAGACATCCATCTCGTTCCTTTTCCAATTCTAAGTGACATCTGAAAATGTTCTTCTCCACAGATGTGCTGGGTTTTGGGTCTTCTAGTCTCCTCCTGATGGCCTGTTTGCGCTCTATATGTGTTGAGTGGCTGTATGTGCAGAGCTCTAAGCACACTGGTAGAGGGGTGGAGGGAATTGACCCCCTTTTTCTGCTTCACTCTGTGCTAGCCTCTGCAGCTGTGGAAAGCTGCTCCAGAGAATCCCAAGATCTCTCCTGCCTTTCTTCCCAGTGAGACAGGCTGAAATGTCACGGGAAGAGTCAGAACAGTGGTGGGATGTGGCGGTAAATGAAACAGCCTTTCCCCAGCACAGCAGGGCACGCACCAACACTCGTTCTCACATTCAGCCTCTGCTTGAAACTAGTCAACGCCACTCTTGTCACAGGCAAATGCAGATAAACCCGCCAGCAAAGGACACAGCTGCCAGCAACTCACTAGCCTTCCATGTGTTGTCAAATTGTCTAGGGAAGAGGGCGGTGAGTGGGTGCAATGGAGTTGTGCTGACCTGGGTGAGCAGTGTGGGTCCTTGCTGCTAACAATGCCTCTATTATAGCTCTTCGTTGCAGTCTGATCCCAGTCTCCTGCTCTCTCTCTCTAGAATGATTCACCCGTGGCAGCACAGCCCTCCATTCGAACACATTCTTCTTCTAGCTCTGCGACACCTACAGGGCGAGCAGGCTCATTCCGGAGGAAGCTCCAGACCTCAGGCAGGTGTAGTGAGAGGTCTCCTTCAGCCTCTGTGGGCTCCCCCATTGTAGATGATGTGTCTGATAACAGTGGATGTGAGAAGCAAACGCCATACTCTACGCCCTCTGTCCCAACTGTGTTAATGCCCACCTAGTTCTGGCTTCTGAGTCCCTCCCAGAGAGAAGAGAACTTCTTTCGCAGGCACTCTTTGCACAAAAGGCTGACTTAGAGGGCTCCTCTTACCGTGGATGTGTGGGCATTGGTCAGAGCCCTTAGATCTCATTGAGACGAGCTGCTTTCGCTAGTGGCACATAGGCTGTAAGATAAATTCACAAGCCTCTGACAGGAAGATGTTAGGACAGACAAAAAAGGGATTTTTGGATAAATAGCTGGGTTTTAAATAGGCACAGGGCCTTCTTCCAGCAAGGAGACAGGGCCCCTGGTCCATGAAGGGCCCCAATCCTTCGGGAAGGACAGGGGCCTACTGAGGCCCCATCAGTCTGAGTGCTTGTTCTGAGCTGAAGCAGTGATGAAAGTGAAACCACAAGGAAAACCCTTGGGGGGCAGAGAGGTTGAAAGACTGCTCCTGCCAGGGCCCATGTTAGGGTTGGGGTGATCTCAGGTAAACTTTTTAGCAGGTGTGTAGATTCTTTCATTGTTTTTAATGTTTTCTCGCTAGTGCTTTTACCTTAAGAATAAAATAGGCTTGTTTAGAAAGAGCTATATGGTAACTTACTGCCATGGGCAGTTCACATTGTTAACCATCTCTGAAGAGAAAGCAAGTAGATGTGCGTGGGCAGCTTGTCTCTGCTGGGAATACCACAGTGAAGGCAGGGAACTATGCAGCCTGGAAATACCCCAGACGGAAGGGAGAGAGATGCAGGTAGGTCTCCACTCAAGAAAGGGAGCTGGAATCCTGAGAGTGGACGCCTTTGCTGGGTCACTGAGGGAAAATACAGGGCAGTTGCCCTGAGCTGTGACAGATGGATCTGTTCTGATACGTCCAGTCCCAGTGTGTGAACTGCGATCTGATGAGTGGCGGTGTCCACCTGCTCGGATGTGTTGTGCTCTAATCCATATTGCCTTTTGGGGGTGTTCACAGGACAGTTCCCCAGATAAATCCTAGAGTGGACATGACAAGGGAAACAGCCAGGGCTAGTGCAGTAGAGAACTACCTGCTCATTCATCTGGAATAAGCTCATTAGCTAAACACACATGATCTGGAACAGTCTGTTAAACCTCCAGCTGTAATCTACCACCTCCCTTCTATGAAGAGGACCCTAATCCTAACTCTGTGGTGACTGCATGCTCTGAGATCTTAAGCCCATCTGCTGTGTCTCTGCTCCAGCCTCCATGTGGTGGGGAGCCTGTGTTGACCAAGGGAAGGGATTTTCATTGCAGTCTGCAAGCTTGGGCTGTCCGCATTTCCTCTCACTTCAGGAACAGTATTGACCATGTAGTATGACAAGGTAGCACAGCAAAACCTCCCCTTGGCAGCCTTGCCTGAAGCGGCCCCGAGAGGGTTATGCTAAAGAAGCAGCGTCATGAGATCCGCTTCGTGTACTGCTGAGTCCCACTGCCAACTTCCCCTCCTTGCAGCACTGAGCAGGAAGGGAACGTGTGTGAACTCACCAGTGAAACTCTGTTGTCACTTTGATTTCAGCCTGAAGTCAGGGGAAGCCCCGGCCTCCAGGTGAGCACGTGCAGGTATGGAAGGCAGCGGGGTTTAAGCCCTTCTGTAAGCGGTGAAGGTCTCTACTTCGGCAAATGCTTAAGGGGCACTGGTCTGGTGTGAGGTGGTTTGCCGGCTCTAATGCAGGTGCTTTGTCTTTGGCAAGCCATGCTCCAGGGTTACAGCTGGGGCCTCCCTTTGGTGGCAGCAGGGAGAAGCCCTCAGACCCTAGAAGCACTGGCTGTGGATTAGTTTCATGCTTTCTCCCCGTGCCATAGTACTGATGCTCTTGTCTCTCCTGGCAGGAAAGCTGAGGCCAGTCCCTGTGTGACGGACACGTGGAGAGAGGGAACAGGGTCTGCTCCAGACACAACGGGCTCACGGCGTGAAGGAGAACTCCTGAGGTTCGAGAAACGTGACAACTGAAAGATGCTCTCTCCTTCCCCACATCTCCCCTGGGACTGGCAATGCCGACTGCTGGCTCTGGCACTCACACCGAAGGATCCAAGAGCCAAAGGCGAAGACTGTTCTCTCCAGGCTCCCGCGCAGAGGCGGAAGCTCTTGGCAGCATGGACACAAGTTGCTCCACTGCAGATCTGTTAGGTGCCGGTTCTCCTTCCGCCGTCGCTGAACTAAGACTCCTACAGAAGTAAAGGGGCATATGAGAGTCCCACCTGGGACACCAAGCTTGGCAATGCACGGTGCAGAGTCCATTGCTGGCAATGGGTGCACCTGGAGCTGCATTCCGGTGAGCCTGCGCCCAGGGGATTTTATCTGCCTACCTGTGACGTTGACGCATGTACGTTTCTGTTTGCCATAGGGAGGTTTTGAAGGGGGAGCAGAGCTGCCAGGTGCCTCCCTCGTCTCCCTGCCCGACTTTGGTTTTAAAAGAATAAAAAGTATCACCACCAAGCTGCTGGTTTGAAACCACCCAACCAAACGTGTCTGTGCTTTCCTCTGTGCAAGGACCAGGGCTGAATGCTTTCGGATCTGCTCATGGCTGTCAGGGTGCTGCCAGGGAGCGAGGGCTGTGGAAGCAAAGATGGCTGAATTTTATGCCACTATCTTCATTTCCTCATCGATAATTGAGGCAAAGCTTGTGTGAGAGTCAGCTGGGCTAGTACAATCTAGACAGCAGTGGCTGGCTCCTCACTGGCCCTTGTTCAAACTTCTTGCCAATGTATTTGCACACATGCTAGTTCCTTAGATTCTGCTGCCCAAAGGTAGCGGAGTGAATTTCAGATCATTCTGCCAGAGGTGTGTGCCTCTTATTTTGGGATGTAAACAGCACTTAGGGGCCATAATTTGCTTTTCTAAAGCTCACACTCCCTTCAGCGTGAAGCGATCTTCCAATCACTTTCACGTCTGGCAACGGCAGCTGGGACTGCCCGCTTCACCCACTTTTCTTCAAAATACAAGTGGTACTTTCCTCTGAATCCCCACTGCTGTTTCTCAGGCAATCCTCCCCACGCTCCATCATCTCCTTAGCTGATTTATAGCAGGAGAGGTTGGGGATAGCAACACAAAAGAAAGTTTGCCAGTCATTAGGGTAGATGTTGAGGCCCAACTGGTTTTAGACCTTCCCTGCTGTTTGGCCCATAACATCCTGTCTCCCTGGGCAGAATGCCTTCTCCTTAGGCAAGTTATGCTATGATGAGGCCTGCCACCACTGAGACCACCTGAACTCTCTGCCTTAAATCAAGGATTCCTCAAATCCAGCCAGAGTTCCTTGGATCCAGCTCTTCCAAGTCTAGAGACAAACGAAGCTCTTTAAGTGACTTTCATACCTTTATCCATCTGCCAGGAGAGCGATAGAGAGGATTAGAGCCAAGAACAGCAATTACTGCCTTTGAACTGGTGTCTTCCTTGTAGCTATGGCCCAGGCTTCCAGCTATCTAGCAGGTATAACTTGGTACTGCGGTGCTGGTAGCTGTAACAAGCTGGAGCAGCCAGGTGGTAACTGAATAGTGGAGTTGTCTTGCCAAAGACAAAAAGCATGGCTTAGAAAACCGAATCAATCCTTTCCCACCTCTCCTTCCTGTCCAGGATCTGGCTCTCTCTCTCTCTCTCTCTCTGAGCCCTATTGCTGCGTAAAAGTGTTCCCTCAATTCTCCCGCATGGGAACAGGGCATCTACTATTTATTTTGACTCTTGTACAGTCCAGCAAAGACTGGAGTCCTGCTTCCATTGAAAGCAAGATCGGCCCCATTGTGTGTGAAGCAGAGTGTTAGAGAAGAAATTTTCTTGCTGTCCCTCTGCTTCTCACTGTTACCCCCCCCCCCAGTTGCATGTCGTACGTGACATACAGGGCTGTGCAAAAAGCACCTGTTAATGTGCCAGTGTAGTAAGGCGGCTGCTGCTGCAGAGCGGTGACCGAATGTTTAAAACGTTTCAAATAAAGCTACCGTAAGCTAGTTAAACCTTTCCTCTGGCTTTCTGAACAGCTCCCAGCGTGGGCGGTCATGGCCAGGTCTGAACTATTTCGAACCTCTCGTACGGTATCTGATGGAAAAGAAAAAAGTTTAAAACCCTGTGGTTTATATAGTGAGGTCTGGCTGTTGTCTGACGTGGGGCGGGTGGGGAGTGGGTTTCCAGAGACGGTGCTTAGAGCAGCTGCCCAAAGACATCCACAGGGTGTGCAGGCCTACATTACAATGTACAGGCTGCATTTGTCAATCTTCCTCGTAGTAGAAATATTCAATTGCTCCTATGCACTGATCTCTCCTCTCCACCAGGGGCTCTTCCTAAGCTTGCGCTTGGGTCGCGTGGATTCTCTTTGAAGCCTAGCCTTTTGTAAAAATTAAATGGTTTTATGTATTTTAATAAAAAGATCCTGTTTTGTAACAAAACTTATTTTAAAATAAATGGTTTAAAGCAGGTGCTTTCATGCTATTTGTTTCCCTGCTGCTGGTTTATGATCTCTCGTAGCAGCTGGGGCAATCGTTTACACTGCTTTCCTCCTCCCTTTTACCGCCGCTTGCAAAATGGGCTGCTTTGATCAATCTGTTTATGCTTTACCATAAAATATCTAATCTCTTTTTGCTGCTGTTTATTACAAGTTGAGGTGCATCTTGTCTTCTGCAGGCTGCTGCCTGAGAACCACACAAAAGCTTGGGAAGTTTTACCATCACAGCCCTTGAACCTGTCAGTTTTGGGGCAGAGGGGAATTAGTCTCTTTTCTATTTAGAGGTGGGAAGGAGGGAGGGAGTCCACAGCTGACAGTGTAGTGTAGGAATAGTTCCTGGCAGGGAATCTATCTTCATTTGTTGCCTCCTTGGTGCTAAAACAGTTGGCCTGAAAAGAATTACATGCCTGCTCCCTGCAGTGAGTCAGAAAATAGAGGGAGAATTTGGGTCTCGTACTTCTAGCAGAACCCTAATCAGTGTATGTCATCCTCCAGGAGGTTGCAGTTCATCACTTATGTGCACAAGCAGTTAAGGTAGGAGGAAACAGAAGGGCAGCACTTAATGCAGGCACGGAGTCATGTTGGATACTGAGACAGGCAAAGACTTGCAGGAGGGGGACTGAGAGAATGGCATTGCAGTGGCTAGGTCAATTGCTATGGGTGGGGGGGGAAGGAAGAATTAGGCCAGGATGAGATGAGGCTAGACCGTACTGTCTTCAGCTCCTTAATTAAGGCTCCTTCGTGTGTGTGAGATTCCGGGCTGGGCATTAAACAATCCCTTTCCGCCTCAAACACCCCATTCCAGCTACATGCAAATCTGGTGAGGCCCATACAGAGCAAACACGTTAACTCTTACTCCTCTCTCCTGTGCCTCAGAAGCTCCTGACATCAGCCTCACCTGTGCTTTACAACACTCCCTCCCTCTTAAGCAGCCAGGACATACCCAACTGAGAGCGCCACCACACGGAAGAGTACAAGGACCAAACAGATAGCAAGCGCATCCCCCTGCCCCTCTGCCACCAAAGAACCATCTGCCCTGGAGTTAGATCCGCTAGCAGAACCGAAATGCAAGCGAGGAACGCTTACATGTACAGGAATCATCTAAAAGACACGGCCCCATAACCCAGTGCACACAGCCAGCCATCCCGCCGCAGTACTACACTGTCATTAAAAGGCACCTCGCCGGTGATGTGATGGAGATTAGCATAGTTAAGGGTGAAGTTAGCTTGCCTCTTCTATCCCTACACTGGAGCCCACCACCCCTTTAACCTCCACCAAACCGGAGCCCACCACCCCTTTAACCTCCACCAAACCAAAGCCATCCCCCTGCGATTTCACACCAGAGATTATGCAGACAACAAAACGTGTATGGACAGTTTGCACGAAGCCAGACAAGGCATTTCGAAAAGCGAGAGCAAGCAGGGGTTTGCGTCAGCCAGATTTCCCTGCAAGGTAGTTTGGCTCACCCTAGCACCAAAGCAGCTTGATCTGGCGATACCATGTTTATTTTGGGCTGTTGGTCCTACTGAGGCATGCTGCATGGCCTGCCTGGGTGTGCAATTAAATAAAGGAACACTTTGCAAAGCCCCACACAGCCTCTGCAGACTTCAAATAGGCTGGACGGCCCAGAAGCAGGCGGCCAGGGATAGTAACGGGGAAGCATAGGAGGGAGTGGGTTCCCTACACTCATTTGCTCTCTCTCCCCTCTCTCGGGAGTTCACATGACTGCTGAACTGGAGTTAGACTGTGGGGTGCGGGGACTGCAGTGGATTCACATTTAACCTGAAATGGATTTCACTTACCAGCCATACTACTTTTTATTTCACCCGTTTACAGGAAAGCATTTGCAAAACGTGTAAAGCTCTAAGACAAATCATTAATCGGCAGCCTCCAACCTACCAGCTCCAACTGACAGTGACGATGAGCTCCCAGCCCAGCCCAGCTGGATCAGTTCCCAAACTAGTCAGTGACAGGAGAAAATGAAAGGATACAGCAAGGGCAAAAAACCAAAGGTACCAATGACAGGCCAAAACCAAGGGGGGGTTCCAGTATGTCAGAAAGCTAGTACTTGGCCAGAGCATTTCTTTTAAGCAGCAGACTAAACCTCTATGCACCGAAGCATGAAGAACAGCGGCTATCGCAGTCAGAGGCATGAGCCACCGTGCTTAGAAATGGAGCCAGGATCTCTCCTCTGGATCCACCGAGCATCTCAGCAAGATTCACAAACTCAGCCAAGCAGCTGGACATTTGCTCCACACTGATCTGCAGCTACCCCCCGCCCCGAGGTTAGTTCTGCCAGACTGGCAGAGCTCTCCAGAGAATTACGAAATGTCATGGAAAGCAGCTGAGGAGTGGTTTCAGGGTGCAAATCACCAGCCCGGGTGGGTGCAACCAAGCCCTAGAGCCCCACTGTCTGTGTCTTCACAGCTGAAGAGGCCAGAGTTAGAAGTCTAACATCTACTTGTATTTACATAGCTCCATTTTATTTCCCACAGAGAGAGAGATGCTCGAACAGCTGGTTTTCCCTCCCCCATTCGCTGGGAGAGCAACCTCTTTCCATCTCACTGCAGCTGCTCCTGGGACCCAGCCGCAGCTGCAGAAAGACTATTTCCATTACTGTCCCGTTTACTGGGTGTTTTGTGAACAACACATGGTAAGGGAGAGAGGGAAAACCCTTTCTGATGCAGAAACATGATTCTGAAAAACGCAGTTGCCTCCCCCTCAAGTTGTCACCTTTTCATAACATTTCCTACATTCTTCACCAAGGACAATGGCATTTTCCAGGTGTTTGGATAATAGACAGCTTTTGGCCTTCTGCCAGTTGCACCCCCTCCATACAGAGTCCCACTATAATCCTCACCCCAGCATGGATCATGATTCACCTATAAAGTTTGCCCGTGACTAGCGCATTGGGCAATCCCTGCCTGTGTACCGCTTTGCCTCGGGCGTGGTTCGTAGCAGCGTGCTGAAGTGTGTGCCTTGTTACGTAATTCTCCTTCCTTAAGTCCTTATTTCTTGATTACACCAGTTTCTGACTGGACTGATGCAGCTGTCTGAGCATTTTTCCCTTCAACGAGGCCCAGACATGGGTGTAGCTCCACGAAAGAGCCTGGATTACAGCACAAAGCAGCAGTGAACAGCAACCACAAAGGGAGCTTGACAGCAGGTGTTTCACAAGTCCCTTCCCAGCTCTCGGGTCTCCCTCCAGACTATTCTCATGAACAAGTTCTGACAGATTTCACCCTCAGCCCTGCTCTGCCTCAGGTGTCTGGATCCGATTTCCACAGCCACCAGTACAGCAAGAAGGGTCTTGCTTTATGGCTGCAGAGAACAAGCCCTCATCAAACCTCTCTCTACATTGCCATTCACACCGAGCCATTGGAGAACTGCTCTGACCACTTTTGGATTACCCAGTAAATGCACCAGCCAGACCCAAAGAGGAGGTGAATATAAGATGGCATTGTTGATGGATACAGATCAGAGCACTTCCATGGTCACACCCGCTTCACGTGCTTTCATGGCTAGACAATCTCTCTCTACTTGTGACCATGACGGAGCAGATTTCCCCACCAGGCAAGCGTGTAGAATGCTGGTTGATACGTAACTTTTTCAGTTACGCTTAAGGAAGCGAGGAATTGAACCGCTAGCTCCAGGCAGTGGCCGTGCAAGCTTCCCACACAGCACTTTGCCAGTGCACAGCTATCTGGAATGAAACTCCCGCTGCTCCTGAAAAACCAGCACACAGGATTAGAACAGAGCCCTCTGCGCCTTCTGGCGGATGCAGACTTTGGTCCTCTTCACCCCTTGTTCTGTGCCTTCTTCCTTACTGCTCAGACACCTGGATTAGCCTCAGTCAACCAGACCTTTCGCTTGGCTTTAGAGCGCACCGCTAGGGCCAGCATTAGCTAGGCTTTCCTCACCCAAGGGGTCCCTTTGGTTGTACTGCCTGCTCCCATGTTTGTAGCACTGGGTCATTGGACTCAATTCTTCAGGGCAGGTTCCTGCTAAGTGTTCAAGCACAGCTCACCCACCGTGCACTGCTGTGTACACATCAGTCCAACACACTGAGCACGTTACCTCCAGTAAAGGAATCAATTAAAGCCTCTGCAGGCTGAGCAACAGTTAGTGACAGCAGAGGATAAAACACGAAGGTTTTCTCTTGTAGGCCCAGCCCTGTGTCGGCAAAACAGAGCGCTGGAGAGGCTTCCTTTCCTTGTCACCCTTGGTGTGGTTTCCTTGCGTTTAGCTTGGGCAGTGGGCACGTTAGCCAGGCTTGGATTTTGATTCTCGTACCTCCTATACCTGCCGTGCCTCCTACCTGCGTTCCAGGGGAACCTTCAGACTGGCACCTCATCAAAACTCCACGGGTGGGACCTTGTCTGTGCACCAAGAAGGACAGAGCCCAGATACGCTGTCAACCTCCATTAGAAAGCAGTGGTTTGGGGAAAAGGCGGGGCGAGCCATGTCAGACATGGGACCCGGCCAATTCAAGGACAATCTGTGAATGTAGATTTATTTGAAAGTTTCTGGGGTGGAACAAAACAGTGAAAATGCCCCTTAAAATCTGAACCAGACAGCTGGAGACAGGGCCACATTCTGGTTCCCATTTTAAACAGGAGTAAGCCGAGTCCTGCTTTCACCACAACAGGGACACAGGGCAGGGCTTTGCATGTTTGAAGAGACTCAAACATTTCACACGACTTTCAAAAAAGTTACAAATCTTTTTAATAAAATTCATTATAAGTTAGTTTCCTGAACAGCAGGCTCCAGTGTGTGAATGGGGAGAGGCAGCCCTCCGTGCAGGAGCCTCCTTCCCTAGAGGAAAGAAGCAAGAACGGACAAAGGTTCTCAGTCATTTATTGAAAAAGCTCTAAGAGTCCAATGGGTGTAGAAAGAGGTTGGTCTGTGTCCATTTGCCCCTCACCCACCCACTCCCTGGCCAGCTGAAAACCCTACCCACAGGCAAACACAAAAGGAAGTCTTGGCTAAGTCCCATATACAAACATATCATGTCGGTGCCATCCCCACCCTCGCCTAGCTAGATTTGAACATTACTAAAGCTACCCTGACAGGGATCTTAAGAACCCCGCTCATCAGGCAAGCTGAAAGACACCCTCCACCGGAAACAGAGCCTTGAGGCTTCAGGTGTGACACCAGCAGGACAAGTGCCGAGAGACGTCCTGGCTCAAATCTTCTGCAACAATTCACCCAAGAAGGGGCTGGTCCCAGAGGCCAGCAGAAAAGCACTAGGAAACGGGAACTCCATCCAGAGCCGGGCTCTTCTGCAATGCTGCATTGGCAATACCCAAAGAGAAGGCAGCTGTTGGGCAGGCGATTCCAGCCCTCTTCTCACTGTGAAAGGAAAAACAGAGCAGGCCTCCAGTTCCAGACTCGAGTCTGCCAGCTGGTCTGATCCACAGCCTCTCCGTGGCTGGAGTAGTCAGGTAACAAGCGTGCTGACGAGGAGCATGGGACTGGGAGAGGGCAGAGTGATGGCGGATTCAGAGCTCTCCATCAGGGAGAACATCTAGCAGAGAAAGAGCTGGGAAAAAGGTCTATGGAGAGCTGAACTATAAGAATTGGAGAAGGGTGTGCGCTCTGTGCAGTGTCCTCACCCACATTGAGGAGACTCCTCCAGTCAGGTTTTCAATCCAGCCCCTAAGACACCAGAATGGGGCAAGCAGCCAGCTGGCCAGTGGGGACTTCAGTTCCCTGCTGTGCTGTGAGGAACAGGGATGGACACAGAGTGAGGAAGATGGAAACTGGCTGAGTGTGGGGCAGAGAAGAGATTGGCCACCTGTGTGTTTGTGTGTGCGGAGGCGGCGGCAGCTGTCAGTCAAAGACAGCCATGAGGAGGTGAAGCTCACGGAAGGCACTGCCGTGACGACCACTTAGTCCAGACTTGTTCTTTATGATATTGCTGATATTCTTCAGCTGCTTGTAACACAGTTTGCACTTATGGAGCCTGCAAAGGAAGAAGATGGACAGGGGATGAACCCATAGACAGCACTCATGGGGGCTCCTGTGGATCTGTGATGGAGAGGGGGAAGAACACCTGCCTCTCTGAGGCTAGAAGAGACAGGAACATCAATGGGTCTGTACAGGTAGATGTTCAGAATTCTATCAAAGCTATGAGCCAACAGCTCTCTTTCTGCTTGTTTTTCCCCTCAAGTGAGCAGATCTGTGGTGTAAGGAGGTGCCATTCCTACAGAGCCACTTCTCAAAGTGGATCTGCACTTTACATGAGGAATCTTGCAAACTCAATTCCAGGCTGTAGCCAGCTGTGCATTGTCACTTAAGGGAAACAGCCTTAAAGGACAGTGGTTGTTTGGTATTCTACAGATGCTCCTGGAACAGGGGGACACTGCACATGCGGGGGGGAAGAAAGTCATGACCCAAGTGCCCGAATTTGCTTCTCTGGCATGGTCCTTCACCCCCTAACAGTAGGTTCCACACACACAGTGTTGCAGGGGAAGGAGGATATCCTGCATGGCATTGTAAGAACCTCTCTAACACCATGAGCAAGACTGATAGGACTGGGAGGGAGTCCAGCCAGCCCCATCTGCACAAAGGAAAAATTCAGCATCACTCCACGGCATCAGGAAAAGGCTCATAAGGGAGGAGTAGGAGTGGTGGCTGGGGCGCCTTACCTCTCCTCCCTTGTGATGTCCACCCCAACGGAAGGTGGCGCAGCAAGAATGTCTGTAATCAGTGGCAGGAACCTCTGGAGAATCAGCTTTAAGGAGGTGCAGCCGGTCTGTACGTAACTGACACAAAGGACACGAGGGTCAGCTGTCACTTGCCTTTCACTCCCATCTTTACACCACCCGGCTGAACGTCTTACAGTTCACTCGCCAGCTCAGTAAACTGAGCTCACTCGTGTCCTCAAAGAAACCTCCCCAACCTGTATGAAAGACACCCATGGGGAAGAAAGGCTAATAAGAGGAAATGAGAAAGGAAAGCAACAGCTGGGCCCAAACATGACCTCAGATCTAGCAGACAGAATGATGCAGCCAACTATGCCCATGCCAGAGACGCTGCCTTTTGACCCCGCTCAACAACCTTCTGCATCAGAACTCAGTCTCCATAAAACCCCCCAATTCTCATGGCGGAAGAGTTAAAGCAGGAAGTCCTTCCCTGAGGGACGTCCTGCACTTCCTCACTGTGCAGCCGAGGTACACAGGATTTTATAGACGATTTGGAGACTGCCGCATCGCTTCAGTTCCCTGGCCAAGGTCCATGGCACCTCGAGCACCTTGCTCACTTGATTCCACTGCTATTTATCCAAGCGCTCCTGTTCTGTGACTAACATCTCCACCAGTGTCCTATAGCCTCGACTCCATTCCTTTTGCTACCTCTTCACCCCACTGTGGTTATAAATTCCATGTGGCGTATTCTAAAAAATCTTTGTTCCCTTCATTGTTTGAAGCTCCACTATTCTGCCTCCACCTCATTCCTGGCTCTGCCAAAGCTATCTTCAATTCTGAATCTCTAGAACTAAACGATCTGCTGCTTTCAACATCCCTCTTGTAGTGGGTAACAACTCCCACCTCAAGCAAACCCTATCCCCAACTTTCCTGGTTTCCCTTTGCTCCTCCTAACATTTAGCCACTGCACCCCTCTCTTCCAAATGCTGCATCTACGCAATACTGTACCTTACATCGTTTCCTGGTATTTGTTTTACTGATCAACTACGCAATACCTAGTGAAACTCTACTAAAAATGCCAAGATCCACCTGTTTGTCTCCCAGGAGGTAACTTCCTGGGCACCTCACCTTTCATATTTGCTTTGAAGGAGCTTCTCTATCTGAGGCAGGACTATAGTGCACAGATCCAGTTTCCAGAGAGACCTGGAAAGAAAAGAATACACTCCAAGAGAACTGAGACATGCTTCAGGCGGCTGATTCAACACAAATAATGCATTCAGGCATAAAAACTCAACCAGTTCAGCTCTGCACTTGGCTGACTGAGTTCACTCACTCCACCTTGTGATGGAAAGTGGCATAATAGCAGTTTTAGTCACTTCTGATTGGATTCCTGGAGAATTTGCTGAATTTTTTTTACAAGACATTCATTTTCCTGATGAGCCATCAGGCTCAAAGTTGTGACTAAAATGCCTTTGCTCTCACACCGGTGCGGTAGACATGCCACGTGCCCAACGCAGCTTAGTGTGTGTCGAGCAAATATCAGATAAAGCAACCACAGAGAGTAGAAGGTACTACTGGACACATCCTTACACAGATGTGATAGCTTGCAAGTACTCACGCTTTCTGGTTGACAATGTTGAGGAGGTCCACTACAACAGAGAGATCATTGATAGCCACAGCAGAGTCCACAGACGTCTGAGGCAAGGGGAGAGGAGGCAGAGAAGTTACCATGAGGCTTACACTAACAGATGCATGGTGATCACTTTCTAAATGCCAGGCACAAGGACAAGGTAACAGAGTGTTTATAGAGACAGAGAAGACAAGTACCCACTGCTTCTAGCTAACTGAACACTTTTAGCACCACAACCACCAATTCACATAAGGGTCCCTGTGTAGGAAATGGGGAAGATCTTAGCTACTCTAGTCGCTGGTCTCAGCCACACTACAGTTCATTCCACATTTCTATGGAATCATAAAAAGAATGAAACTCACCAAGGTGAAATGCTGGGAACTGAAGCTTGGATAGTGTATCTTCCCGTAATTGGGGGCTCAAAGCCCGTTCTGCACAAGCTGAGGCTGCCCAATTGCTCTCCTGGCCCCACCCCACAGAGTAGGTTTGACCTGTCCCTAAACTCCAATAAACCCCTCTTTCTTGCCTTGATGTCACCAGTGCTCCATATTGCTCGCACGGTGTCCAGGTTCTTGTGGCGACTGGTGAGCACCACACACATAGTCTCGTGGCCCTTACGGATCTGGGACATGGCGTCCTCGTCCACTATTTCACATTGGCTTTGGTTTTTCACAGCCTGTAGGTACAGAGACAGAAAACACCAACTGATTGGTGACAGCACAACAAGATGCTTTAGGCTTGGACTGTGGGAAGTGAATAAAGAGGCGTCTTCCTAGGGTTAATTCCACTTCCCTTGGCAGTAGGAACATGGGTTATAGGAGAATGAACCTCAGTGTGAGTCTGACTCTTCTGGCCGTGTAAGGACACTGTAAAACATTCATATTCTGCAAGTCTGGACTTTTGTTCTCAGCAAGATCTAAGCACAAACTGTAAAAACTAGAGGTGGGAGAGAAATGGGATTCTTTCCTGTGGAATTTTTCACTAGAAAAATTTCTTTATTGAAATTTCAGTTGGAAAATATTGATTTCCCATAGGAAAAAGGGAAATCCAAAATGAACATTTTTAAATTAAAATTTTCATCTATTTCATAGTCAAAATGTCAATTTGTTTCTTTCAAACAGAATTTTTTTTTTTTAAATTGTCAAAAGTTTGTCCCACCCTCCCCCCACTTCTCTGCACTGGGAAAAGAGGGTGAAAGGTAAAAAAAGTAAGTGTGGTAAGCCTCCCTGTCATGCCTTTTTATTAATGATCTAATGTTCAACTAACGTTCCCCCCCTCATTCTCTTTGACTGTTTTCCAGCTCGCAAGTATTAGAAAATAGTTACAAAGTGCCGGAAAGACCACCCCACAAAAAACAAAAACCACACACATTTTTGCTGTCAAAAACTGTTTTCAAACCAACCCCATTTCCAATAATAAAAAAAAATAATCTTAAATTACAAAATTTTCAATTAACTTGAGTTAAAAAACAAACAAACAAACAAACAAAAAAAACCCACACCAACAAACCAACCAACCAACAAAACCAAAAACACACCAAACCTCTCTGTGCATTTAATTAGAGGCTCAACTAGACGCCTGTCTAAGCCATACTGGAAGCTGTTTGCCAAAAGCTGGGAATGGCTGATGGGATGGATTACTTGGTAATTACCTGTTCTGTTCATTCCCTCTGAAGCAACTGGCACTGGCCACTGTCAGAAGACAGAGTACTAAGCTAGATAGACCATTGGTCTGGCCGATTCTTAAGCTCCCTTTTGTCTGATCATGCTCATGGTTTCACATCAGAAGAGTGCCTTGGCTTGCTTGGAAGTGGGGAGGGAAGGACTTTTCCCTTGGGTTTGAGAGACAAAGGTGCAAGTGAAATATTTTAGAGACAAAGTGACACTCGCTGTAATGCCTATAAAAAACACTTGACAGCTATTAGGCAGCTTGTGTGCTGGCCCACTGCCTACCACGCTGACCAGCATGGTCTCATTGACTCCTGCGCTCCAATGTCTCACTATCCATCGCCACTGGTCTGCTATTTGGACTGTAAGCTGTTTGGGACAGGGACTGTCTTTTTGTTTTATTTGTACAGCACCTAGCACCACAGGGTCCTAGGCAAGCAGGCACTACTGCAGTAACAACCAACCAGCAGCTTGTCAGTAGCTGCGGGTGGAAAGGTCCCGTGACTCACAACGAGCGAGTCCTGTGGTGACCCACACTGAGGCCTCATTGAGTGGTCTGAAACACAGGCTTATGGGATCCTCCATGGAGCAATAATTATTCTTCTATTTGCCCTGCACCTCTGCTCAGCCTCACAGGTTCGTCCCCCTGTTATTTCTGTAGTGGTCTGAGCCAAGGCTGAACATAAGCAAATCCTCCAGAACATACGGTCCGAGCTCGCAACAATGCTACCTTCTAACTGAGCACAACAGATCCAGGCCTACAGCAAGGCTACTACCCCTGGCTTCCAAACCACCTGCTTCACTCTGCCCCTTTGTAAGAAGCTAGTTACTCACTGGCAGAAAGTCAGAGGCCTTCAGCCCAATGGGCGCATTCCTGGCTGCAGGAATCACCGACGGCTCTGCTCTGGTCACAGGGGTTGAGGAGGCTATTGGCGGCCTCTGAACCGGGTCGGGCTGCAGAAGAAAGTCAAACTGAAGTTACAGCAGCAATGCTCTGCCCCAGGTCTGACACTTCTTCCCTCACCCCCTTCCTTCTGGAGCAGTCTCCAGTTTGCTGGCATGGCTGAGAGAGATAAGTGTCTCCCAGGCATGTTGAGAGTCTTAAGTAACGTTTGTGAAGAGCACGGAGATACTCCACTGAAAGGTGTTAGGCAAATGCAGAGTATTCATTCATTGTTACCAGTGTCCAAAATCAGGACAACAGGCAGCGGCGGCCTGAACGTGAATGGAAAGGTGCTAAAACAGTCTCACGTCTCCACCCTGCGGGGCTCAATAAAGCTTCAGATATAAAATAGCCACGGTTTAAAAAGCCCTTGAAATTTGGCAGCTGTTTCTCTTCAATGCATACTGGGCTTTGAGGGGTGAAGAGAAACTAGGCTAGAAAAGCAGAACCAGAATGAAAGTAGCAGAGTCAAAATCTGGTTGTAAATGGACCCAAACTAGAGATCTGGCCTCCGGCTCTACACCTAGCCCTGCTCAGGTCAGCGTTTTCTCCTTACGCGTCTCCACTGAAATGCACTGGAGGAACTGGCCTGATTAGCAACACTCCAGAACCGTCAGTGCTTGGAATTCATTGGGAATGGCACACATGGTACGTACATTTTCATGGTTTGGCAGTGGGGTCTGAACGTCCATGACTTGGCTGGGCTTTGCTGCCTCCTTTACGATGACAGGCTCTGGAGTGAGGGAAGGAAGGGGAAGAGGGAAAAGTCACATGCTGTTCCTTTCAGGAGAAGCTTTCAGCACGGCGCGTCTGAGTACAGGGCATCTGGCTCTCTGGACAAGAAGCTTCCAGTTGAAGCAGCCAGCTGCCCCCGATTCTCCCCCACCCTCTCCCAGCATTCAGATGGACAGTCCCAACTCACCATCCTCAGGAGGGGCTGGAAAGGGCTCACTGTTTCGTGGTGGAGTTCGAGCTACAAAAAGGAAAACACAAAAAGCCAAGGCCACAGATTAGCACAGAGCAGCCTTGGGGTTGGTCTGACTCCCAACAACGAAGCAGATCAGGACAGTCACTGATGTTACAGACTGGGTTATCTCCTCTAGAGCTTAAGCGTTGTTATTGTTGGGTTTCAGCTGAAGGTTTGTAGGCGCTGTAGCTGTGATTAGCAAAAAACGGACCAATGTGTTCTCAGAATTCAAAAGGAGCGAAGTGCAGAATGTCAGGCAACATGCTGACAAATGGGCCTCTGGCCCACACCTCTGTATTGCAAATGGGGGGCTCCAATTTGCCTCACCACATTCTTGTTAGATACAGCCTTGTAGCAAGTTGCCAACATAGCCCTTGGCTCAGAATCCTGGGTAAAAGAATTTTAAATGGAGGTTTTCTGAACTCCAACTAGCCACAGGCCATGCCAATTAGTCAAAGATCAGTCCAGTCCCTAGAACTGGTTAATTCCCAAGCCCCCAAACCCTGCCCTTACTATCACTCTGAAAGCAGAACAGAATCTGGTACTAACTGATGGAATTCTTGGGCTGGAAGATCTCCTTGTAATCTTCTGGATTCTGGATCTCAGCCTTTGATTCCTTCTCATCCCGGTCATCTTCGCTGCTGGGACTGCGTCTCTCGCTCTCGGAGTTGTGCTTCACTCTGCCAACAAGAGACCTGTCAGGAGCAGACTGGCAGCTATGTTAGGGAGAAAGGCCCTAAGTTCTCCGCTCCTTCCAATAAAGGATTTGAGACTGTGGAGACACCCCTCCATAGGATTCCTCCTTACCTTTGGGGCTTGCTACAGGTAGTTGAGGGCCTGTCATAGATGCGTCGAAGGGAGGACCCTGTGGAGGTGGGCTGAGCCAGAGGCTTATCATCTTTGATCAGCCCATGAAGAACAGAACCTGACTTTGCAACTCTGCTGAGGTCCACAACGAATGAGGAGACTGTACTCTGCGAGAAGGAAACTCCTATCTGCCAAGAGCAAAAGTAAGGCAACTTGTGAGGAGTGCAGCCTAATGTCATCCTCTCGAAGCGAAGGTCCCATGGATTGCATTTAGGGTATCCTCTCCTTTACATCAGTTACATAACACCACAGAGAAGTCATTCAAAACAAGTCATCCCAAAATAGTGACCAGAAGGGCCTTTAGCAACTAGGAGCACAAGCAAGATATGGAAGAATCTACCAGGGAAAGTTACTGAGACTGTCACAGGGAATCAGTTAATGGATCAAATATTGTTTAAGGGCAAACAGGAAAAGTGCAGTCCGTGCATATGCCAAACAGCTGCACCAGTGAAAAAGAGAAGCAGTTTGGCAGACGGGCTAGTGAGTGGGAGTGGAGCTCAGGAAAGCTGGGTCCTATCCATGGCTCTCAGCACCTCACTATGGACTCTGAGCTGGTCGTTTCACCTCACCATATCTTATTTTCACCCCACCTGTCAGATGGGGATAGAAAGGCCACTACCATTAAGTGTTTTCTTCATGATGATTGTCCACTTGTAGTCACACTCGTAGCCCTGGGACTCAAAACTTTCTAGCTAGCACTCTCCATTAGGCCACATGCTCATGGTGTCAAATATCCAAGCTCAAGGGCACAAAAGGACCAGAGACCCAACTACCACCAACTTCATCAGGAAGCCAGAGAGACTTTGAGTGGGGTAAGAGGGTACAGCGTGTGGAACTACACAGGCAAGAATCGAAGGGGAAAACAATGCTGCCCCACATTTATCTGTCACTTTGAGATCTGCTGAGGAGCACTGTACAAGCGTTAAGACTGGCCACGGCAAACTGTGACAGTCTGACACGGCCAGTCAGTCTAGAAGTCTGAAGCCCGTAAGCAGCCCAGGGAATTTTTATTTGATATTTCACAGACTCTTCTCTACATTTCAGGAAGGCGAACTCACCAGCTGGTTGTTGCAGATACATAAGTCAGCCACCCTTCCCCAGTTCACCAAGACCACATCAAAACAACGCTCAGGCTCCCAGCCATTCACACGCAGTGAATCATGGTACCCACTATACAAGCAGCAGCCATCTGGGTTGAAAAGAACACACCTGGAAAAGCAGAGACAAAGATTTACCCAAGACACCGGGGCGGAAGGTCTGATTTCACTAGGCATCATGCCAGGGCTTAACAGCGAACACCACGGACTAGTGCCTTAAGTGCCCTAGAGCAAGAACTTCAGTAACACAAGCTTTCCCTGGCAAAGGGAGAACTCGGCCCTTTAACCAGCCCACACTCTCATGTTAGGGTGCTCCCTAATACACTGGGGTACAAGTATAATACACCTGACAGGAGTAGTCTCTTCTTCGATGCAGCTCACCACTTGAAACTTCTCCAAGTCCCAGAATCGGACTGTCCTGGAAGTGCAACGCAATGAAAGGAAACAATAATTATACGTCTGCTTGGAAGTTTGCTGTATTCGAGCAAGCCACAGACCCCGCCTGCTGTGTGAAGTTAGCACTAGCATGGGACAGTAATTTCTACAAGTTTACTGCTGTGTGCTAACGATGAACCCAGCAGAGATAACTCCGGAGCAGAACTTGGATCCAGCCACAGAGGCAAAGGGACATGCTTATTGGATCCATAGGTAGTTAGCACTGACCCAAAGCCATGGACGATACAGTGGGGAAAGGCTGCCGGCTGTGGCTGCATTAGTGTGCCACTCACAAGTCTAGTTTGTTGATTTCTAGTATGACAGGAGTTGCTCACAGATTTTGGGAAAACATGATAGGATTCGCCTGGCATCAGGCCACATCTGCAATGTGCAGTGCAATTGTCCAGCTCCTCCTGTGGTGGGAATGTCACACCCCTACATGCAGAGCAATGCTCCCAGGAGGACGGAGACTAGGTACAGGAGCTGATGCATAAACTTCCTGCTTTCTCTTTCCTTGCATGTACCTGTCAGAGCTCCCAGAGGCCAAGAGGTATTCATTGGGATGAAACTCAACAACGTTTACTGGGCCTGTATGTCCTGTAAACTCGAACATTATCTTCCCAGCAGCCAGATCCCACAGCTGGAAGAAGGAAAGAACAGTCAGGATCGAGAGAGGATATGTCTGTTCTGTATTGTTCGCCACCAGAAATCTGTTAGCCTGCAAGCCTGTTTCTGGCAGGTAAAGTAATGAGACAGACATAAGGGAGTCCAATCAGAATGAGGGTTTTTTATTTGGAGATTTGTCAAGCAATCTCTATCATAGTTGGGAAATGGCAAAAAAATACAGTGACCCAGAGAAGGTTTCAATAGCTGAAAAGTTATGATATGTTTTAAGTTATTCTTCCTGAAGGGATTAATTTTTCACACCATTTGTCTTCACTTATAAACCCTGGGTGCAATGACTGACCAGCTCATTCGAACAAGGCTGAAAATGAAAATAGTCTCTTGCCCAGAGCCCTCCATACCATATCAGAAGAAAATGAAGAGTTGCTCTAGAACAGAAACTTTTATCCATTATTTCTCTAGCTGCATGCAGTGAGTTGTGCCCGACAGCTCGTTGGAGAGTTCACATGGTTACCAATCCAGCTGGCTGAGCGTTCATTTTCAGCCTCAAATTCAACTTGTCTGCCAGTCAACATACCCTGGACCTTTAGATACAAGGCACCACCTTGTCTGTTGGACAGTAAGTTATTATATTTCACTTAGCCACATCTCATTTCTGGTTGTTTTGCACTGTTGGACAATAGAACATGGTCCCTGCCCAGAGACAGAGAGAGAAAGAGACCGTGCTACCCTATGACGGTTAAGGAGCTCACATCACTGCATTGTGAGCTGGAGGGGCTGGGGGAAGACAACTGGCAATGAAAAGTAAAAAACAGTCTGTCCCACCTGCCCTTCCACATGCCACCAGGGGTAAGGATTCTTGCCACAGTCTTGATAATGAACAACATACCTTTACAGTGTGATCATCTGCAGCAGACGCTAACCATTTCCCATCAGGACTAAATCGGAGACACTTAACTGCTTGAGTGTGACCCTAAAAAAAACAACCACATACAGCTTGCAATGGCTTTGCACGTTCATTGTGCCCTTAGGAGAATATCCTAGCTTCCTCCTTCTATTTTATACAGTGCTTGTAACAAAACAAAATCAAATAACGTTGATTACAGTATCCAAGACTCCACAGCATGGTGACAAAGCTCACGTGGAAGATCCCTGTAGAATACCAAGAATTCAACAGTCTCCAACACTACAGCAATGCGTCAGTGTACTATGAAAAGGCAAGCGTCACCCCACTGCACAGAGCATTCATCAGATGCTCTGTAAACATCACTGACACCAGCCAGCGCATAGTATAGTTACTGATATGCTAATAATTTTTTGCAACCTCTCTATCAATCAGGCGCTGGACAAGTGGGCAGGCCATTTATTATCATTGCATGTCAGTCCAACTTCCAATACCAAGGGATTAATAAGTCAATTCTAGGTGATCCCCACTCGATTCCTGCATAAGCCCTAGAGAGAATCTCTTCTCCCCTTTCCCTAAAAAGATAGTGAAGCATCCCTTACCTTGTACCTGAAGACACAGCCTTTTCTTCTTACATCCCAGAGCTACAGGAAAGAGAAACCAAAAACGTGCTTAGAACCACAGTTATGAAGGACCCTAACAGAATGACAGCTCTCCCTCCTACAGAGTCCATGAACACTGTAGAATGGCTATGGAACAGGTACCCACCAGCTAAAGGAGCTGCTAAAACACAAGCCTATGCAAGGTGTTTCTTTTCCCCTCCCTCCCCCTGCCCATGTAGAAATGACATGGAATCAAGTTGCAGCTTTAAGCTGGTCAGTGAGAGAGACTGCTGGCAAGACATTTCCTACCATGAAAGCTAAATTCTTAGGGCAAAATGCAGAACTGGTGTAAGCAGGAGCAGCTCCATTGATTCCAATGGAATCGCTCCTGCCTGCACCAAGGTGTCAGATACCAAAGTAAACAAGAGCTCTGAGGAATAACTCAACCCCGACCAGATGAATCAGTCTCCTATTATTAAGATAAGTTTCAGTTATAAGAATACAAGCAGGAATTCCACAAGCATCCATGAACACACCTCTCCACACACATGCAATCGAGGCCTTACAAAACTCCACCAGGACAATCTCTTTTGCTGGCAAAAGAGATGTAGCACTCCAAAACATACGCGCAGGGAATAAAGAGGGTATTTCCAGAAAAAAACTGGCCTTACCTTAATATTAGTGTCCAGAGACCCCGATGCTACAAAGCTTCCAAAAGGATGGAAATCAAGGCTACAGATATTTGCTTTGTGACCCATTAGTGTACGAAGAACTGAAAAGAGATAATCCATTAGTCAGTGCCAATTTTCCTAGAGACAATTCACAAGTTCAGCCATGCTGCCTCCTAGCATTAAACACATACTGATATTGTATACTGGTCATTCTGTGCACAGCTTATTCATTTACGTACTGTGATAGATATGGCAATTTCCTGCAATAGCTTTTGGAGACCTTACTGAATTAAATTTAAGCATGTTTGAGGTGAATGGCATTAAATGAATGGTTTATGTATTATCATGGGCTGGGATTATTTGTAATCTCTCTTTACGGGGGACATGGGATGTGAACCCTGGGAAGTGTGATGAACTTCAGAGGACTATAGTGAAAGATGTGCTGAACAAGAATGGACATTTGGGACAGTGTCAAGCAATCTGCCTGTGGAGTTGAATGCAAATTCCCCCCCTGTAGTTATGCAAAACCCAGCCTTTTGAAGTGATGCCCTAAGCAGGGGACTGTTGTCTGCTAATTATCTGTTCCAGGAGTCTCAAGACCAAAGGCACAAGCTGTATAAAGGAAAGATTGACCTATTTATGGGTATGCTAGTTCTGAGCTAAGGCAGTTCTGAATGTGAACACAGCACCCCCCTTTGGTGGGGTTTGAAGGACTGACTCCTCCCAGAGCCCTTGCTGGAGTTGGGGGTGATGTTTGGTAAGCCATATAGATTCTTTTATTGGTTTTATGTTTTCTCTAATGCTTTCATCTTAAGAAAGCATGTGCCTGTCTAGAAAGGGTTGGTAACTTATAACTGCTGGCACTCATAGCTGTTCATAGCCTTTGGCGAGAAAGCAAAGAACAGACCCTGGCCTGGTTAGCCAGTCTGGTTTGCTGGGGATATCACAGTATAAGTAGAAAACTGTACAGCCTGGAAAAACCCCAGTCAGGAGACACAGTTCTTTGCACAAGAGAGGTGACAGCTGAGGAACTGGGAGCCTAGAGTGGGTGCCATTGGTAGCCCATGGAGGAGGAATGCACGTGCAGCTCCTCTGGATTGTGACATGCACATCACTTCATACAAACACTTGCGAGTCAACCTCAGCAACACAAAGAAACGGCTCTAAATGGACTGGTCCAGGACCCTTGCAGTTCAGCAGTGCTGAGTGAATGTCCTAGGGTTAGGGTCAGAGGCCATTCACAGTGGTCAAAGGACTCCAAGCTGCAAATCAAATTAAAACGCTTTACACTGTAATATAGTTAGCCAACATTAACACAAGCTACAAGAAGATACACAGAGGGGAAACAAGCAAACTATGTTTCCTGGCTAAGAAGTTAAAATGAAACTTGGCTGGCTGTTACAGTCACTTTTTATTTATAAAGTGTGCCCTCATTGACTGGAGCCAAGGGCACGACTTCCACCCTCAATGCTCTAATAATGCACTGTGTTTCGTCTATTGCAGGTCACTGGCAGGTGTCCTACAACGGTGACATGAACTTGACAGAAAAGCATAGGCTGAAATCCCAAACATCCAGCCTCTTAAATCAGGCTCACCCTGAGACTATATACATCACACAAACACCTCCACTTGAAAACTGTTCAAGTGTATATGTGCATTACAGAGTTTCAGCAGAACATTGCTCCAAAGCATTCTAACAACTACACTAATTCTGAGCTGAAAGAAACACTCTATCTGTCAACAGGGTCAAAAACCTGGATAGGCCCTTCTCAGCCAGGACCTCTCCAGGTTCACTGGGGATATGTTGCATAAGGATTTTCCAAAAGTTTGCACCACTTTGCTGTGCTCACACATGAAGCACTATGGCTGACTTAAATGGAAGATTCAAAGGAGAATGGAAACCTACTTTTGGCAGCTTCCAGGTCCCAGACTCGAATGGACCCTGATTGGGATCCTGCGACAATGAGCTCTTCATTTGCATTGATCCTCACACTCTCCACTGGTGTTGTATGGCCTGTCAAACTCTGCAAGGAAAGTCAACAGTAGCAGTCAGTGGATTGGAGGTGCAACTCTGAGAAGAGCTATGCTGGCAAATGGTATTATCCTGCAACTGGTCTGGCTCTCTATTTTACAACAGAGACGAGACCTCCTAACTGCGCAGCCAATTTGGGTGGTCCTCCCTTGCTGTCAGCTCTCATGTGGTATAACATCCCAAAATGCACTGCTTCCCCCACTCCCTGCCAAATATTGCAGGTGTCAGACTGTGTGCATATCCTGTGGGCACTATATCTCTTGCTGAGGCACTATGAGATAGCTGCCCAGATTTCCCCAGAATGTGCCGATACGAACATGGGTAGTCAAGTGGTAAGCGTGGATATACAAATTAGGTCAACACATGCTTATGCTGTGAAACATATGCTGTATAGACACAGCAATATCATATTTGTTGTAGATGAGTGTCATGAACTGGTTACACCACCACATTTATTATGGTAACACCAGGGAGTGACAAGTTAAAACCCCTTGGATCTTTCTCCAGCTTTTGCTTGGGATTGCTTTTCTAAAATATTATAGCTGTTAACATTTTGTGTACAACACATAACTCAGATGCAATTTAGGAGTCACAAAGCTATACATCACTTGCTCCCTTTCCTCAAATCGATAGGTACTACAGCTCCTAGCAAACTGAGTACTAAAGGCAAACTTCAGATCAAACAAAAATAATGGAATCCCTTTCTGGTCATCTTTATACACCATAAACCAGTAAAATCACAGAAATCCCCCTATGCCCATCAAACAAAACCTGTGTTGTTTTTAAAACCCACTGGGAATACTAGATCCTAACTTGTCTCTCCTCCCTAGAAAACCCAGATAAAAATCTTTAGAAGCCTGGATGGTAACATCAGAGCAGTCCAAAACTAACGCTGCAATTCTTTGCCCTCAATGATGGGGAAAGAGATAGAGTCTTATGGCCCTTCTGACTAAACTTAGGGAAGACAGCACTTCAGTTTCATACTTCTCTGACATCACCATGCAGATCCTCCAAAGTCATTGCTAAATCCTCTATGAAAGATACATAGCACTGCCAATCTACTTAGACCTTTTCACATTTTCCGAGAGGTGCCAGTTCAAGTGAATGAGGGGAGGGAGGAGATGGAGTGAAAACTTGCTCCTTCTATTTTCCTCTACTTCACTTTTCTCCCACACCAAGTGTCTCTAGCCCACCTCCCCTACATCCAAATCAAACATCAAAGCAAGATGCAGCACAGATGAATGCTAGATGCCATTATAATTGGCATGTGTTTAACATCAGTTCAGATTATTGTGGTAGCTTTACTCTTTTATAGTGTATTTTATTGTGCTGCACGCAGCTTCTCCCTGCCCAGCATATGGTCATATGTCAGCACGACATCCTGACAGTATTATGCAGAGGCAAATGCTGGTCAGCAGTGGATATGATGCAACTGGGAGTGCATCTTGTTCTAGGATGCTCCCCAATTCCAGGGTGTAAACCTCACCACCCTGAATTTTAATCTGCAAGACAAGCCTTTCAGAAAACTAAACCTTTACTAGTTTGTAACTCTGTAATAGTTGCACATTGCAAATAACAGCCGGCCCAATATGTATTGTCTGAGCAAATGCTAGGATTGATGTTAAAGGTAGTCAGACATGCTGGATTGCCCTGGTTTTAAGAGACAGTCCCCGTCAGTTACTAACTAGGATTTTGTTCCTACTTCAATGGAAACAAAAATCAGCTCATCCTGCATTCAGTAACACTGACGTACTATGAGCTAGCGATAGCTTTCCCCCAACCAGATGGCCACAACTCAGCTGCCGATAGAGAGAAGTGATGTCTGCCCTCCCGCTGAATACGAGACACAAACACAAGAACTGTGCAGGGGCAGCAGCGCTGCTCCCTCCAAACCCCCCATGGCAAGAAAATCTTTATGCATTCAGTAGGAGACTCCTTGGATTTGCCCTGGCCTGTCCTCAGTGACAGGATGAGGAAGGAACCAATGCAAAAGTACCTTTTAAAGCCTTTTTGGGTCAAGCCGGTGCTAGACTAGGGGAAGAGAGAGAAGGCGGGGCACAGGAGATGAAGTGAAAAATCAAGAGGAAGAAGAATAGAAGAGTGATAGATAGATGGAGAGGAGCAGTAAAACACGTAACATTTTGGAGAGAAAACTGGAAAGGGAGGGGACAAGAGTAAAGGAGACAAAGTGACTAGAGAGGAAAAAGACGGCAGCCTACAGTGGCGCAGGATAAAAGATTTAAGATTTACCAGCTTAAATTGGGAGTGAATGAGAAAAACCACCATGACACAAAAAGAGGGCATCTTATTACTCCACATGTTCAGCCATCTGTGAACTCCTTCTGCTCCTGTTCCTACCACCTCACTGAATGGATATCACTTACTAGAGACCCAGATTTACCTCTGGTCCCCACGCAGCTGGTGACCTTCCCAATATGAACTAATGAATCAAAAATCTAGGGTCATAGAAAAATGTACTCATACTGAAGAAATGAATCATGTCCATGGTTTTGAAATGTCACTCATTTTATACCCTTGCCATCTGTTGAAGGCCACTGTCACATAGCTGGGCCTTAGCCGGGTGGGGGACGAGAGCTATATCTGGAAGAGCAAAGCTACTTTCAAACTGCATGTGGCTGATGGCCACCATTAGCTCACCAAAACTAGCTTACTGTATTTGTGTCCTGATACAGCTTTGCAGCACTGCAGAGCTGATGAGACATTGGTAAAACCTAGCTGGGGGATTTATAACTAGACATTGCCAGACTCTCTCTGGCTCTCACTCTGCACACCAATTGCCTCCTCCCCCAACCTACCCACTAGCAAATTGAAAAACAGCTAATCCTTACCATGATGCAGTTGGGCTTGTTAACTGACCATATATTGACCCGACAGTCATCTCCACCAGTTGCCAGCAGCCGACCTGAACTTTTGCCGAGAACCAGCGAGGACACATTGCTGCTATGCGCTGTGATCTCTTCTGCATGAGATAAAGAAAACAAAGCGTCACAACAAGTATTTTTACTATACACAATTACTCTGGTATAACCACTTTCCTTTCCTGAAAGGCTAGTAATCCTCATTCTACAGAAAGCCTTCCCAGTTTTCATGGGGCAAATTGCAGCAACCTAGAATTCAGATAAGAAGCCACACTACTTACTTATCTTGTTTACAGCAGCCCCTCCTGGCCCTATCTGCTATACTTCCTTTGTGACATCTGCATGTGAGCCTTCGTCACCCCACCCGTCACTGTGGGTCACAGTGATTATCTTATCTCACTACAGTGACTCAGGAGCTTTTAGGAGAATTTGTTTGGTCCCCTCTTTACTGAAGCTGGTTTATCATCTGTACCTGGGTGAACTCTCGTGGCGAGATGAACTGTCTCAGAAGTAGGCATGGTACCAAGTAGCTACTGATCATTTAGAGAAAGGCCTCCTAATACTGTTCTAAACAGCAGCAGAAAATAAGACTGTCCTATCTGAGCCAGACTGGCAGGTTTGCAGTAGCCCAGTGTGCTACCTTACAGAGAAAATCAGATTCAGCACCTGGGATGGGTGGAGCTTCCTTCTACTTGAGATTTGGCAGAGACTTTGCCTATATTCTCAGCATGTAATATAGGTGAAGCAGAGCAATACAGTCAGTAGGGGCAGTGACAAAAGATACTCCATACTGGAGAGGTGGACACGAATATGCTTTGAGGGGTTGAATGAGGAAGTAGGATTAAAAAGGTGTGTGGGGGGTGTTTAAAGTAGCTTTTCATAAAAGGTTGAGGGAGAAGATAGCCCTACTCCACTGTGGTGGACTCTGTAGAAGCCCCACCATAAACAGCCAGATCGACATCGGTTTTACATTAAGGGGCACTTTAAAATGCATCCAAATTGTTAACATGAAGTTTTGCCAACTACATTTACCAATTTCTTAATGTCAAAGCTAAAAAGTTCCTGTCTTTTAAAGACCACTAGATTTGTACATGAAATGGTTATGAAGCATTTGTAAAAATGCTAATACAATCCAGCCTTCATTCTGATCATTTGGTATGAAGCGACTCACTTGGAACAAGTGACACCAATAATCTAAGACTTCAGAGGCAGCAATAATTACATGCTCTTTGATCTGAGGATCTCAAAGCACTTTACAGAAAGTGAAACCACAAAACCTTCACATTAGCTAAAGAAACATCTTTCATGTTACAATTGTAATTAGGTTATTAATTAAATGAGAAAAGGACATTTGCTGATGGAAGTACTTGCGTTATAATGAAAGAGCGATATTCTATAGGACAGTACTAAACCAGAACTTGCGTCAACACATGAAATTCAAAGTCACATACAATAGTAGCTACATAACCCTCCTTTGGGATTAAGGGACGAATAATGACTATTTAAGATTGGATGGCGCAAGTGCTGAATGTTGTTGTGAAATGCGAATATTCACAGCGCCTCCCTTTATCTTTTATTAACCATTGATTACAGTGCTTAAGAGTCATGGTTGAAGCATTCAACCCCCTGATTATAAATGGCAGAATATAACTTTATGCCAGCATTAAAAATCAGGTAGCAGAACCCTCACTCTATGAAGTGCTGATTTCCCTAAGCCTACAAACCCTTTCATAAGGTGCTCTCTCATTAACTACTACACATTGGCTCAGCAACATTTACACCCTGAATTATCCTGGCTACACCTTTTTGCTAGCTCTTGAATGCTTACTACTCTGAAGAGGTAGGACATAATGATATTAAAGGTCAGAAACTTAGGTCTGGTTGCCGAATGAAATGGGTTGGAGATTTGAAACCAACTAAGTGCTGTCTTTTCCAGTAATCTGGGACATTCAGAATTTGCAGGGGGGTGGGAGGGAGGAGGAGGAGAATGGGGAGGGAAATTAAGAAATATGTTTCTCTCCTTGTGAAAATACACATAGAAACACTGACTGATGCCAGGTATACAGTAATGGCAGGTGCTATACCGACTTTGTTCATATATTCTAGTTAATTCTATTAACAGTTCTATTAACATACAGCAACTCAAACCTGCAACATTACCACTAATTAATTTCTGGGCCTCATATAGTCAAGCCTGGATTATACATTTGTGGACAATCAATTACTTCCTACTTGTTCCATTGATCCTCTGGCACCGCACAAAACATTTGCAACATCTGCTGGAGAACATTTTTTCTGTTTCTCTTTTTGACATTTAGGAGCTGCTTTACCACGCTTTTTATTTGGAGAAAAGTTCAATTAAAAATAGAAGTTTGCTACGTCTCATGAATCTTTTATGCTGATGCCAGTGGCAGAATCAAGAGAAGAGGACACAGAGGTCTTATAATGATCTCATCACCTTTCCTGCAGTGATCCAAGAACTCCTTTACCTGTAGCAAAGGTACAGGCAGCAATAGAGAGCAATCCACAAAGAATACTGACATTAAACAAGTAGAACATTCCAAGGCAGGCTTGGCTTTATAAAAGAGTTCCAACTAGTTTCCCAGCTGTTCTCATATTACATTAGAGAATCAGCAGGTTGTTATTTGCAAATTTAAGGGGGGAAAGATATTTAATGACCAAAAAACTCAGACCACAACTGTTATCTTTTGAAGATTCCTGAAGACAGAAAGGATGCTCTATTATCATCATCGTTGCAAATCCCAAAAGGACATAACCCCAGATCGATCCCTAGCCATGTCCTTAAGACACATGGTTTGATATTCAGAGAATGCCTTATGCCCTTCCACAATTATCTCTCTTCCCCTCTATCCCCAAAGAGACCACTAAATTTTAAAACAGTGTTCTTTTGTCATATTAGAAAGGGAGGGGGCAGTTCCTTGGGGAAATTTCATTCATACCACAAGATAGAACAAAAGGCCCCTTTCTCTCCCAACCCATTTTCAAACTAAGAAATCTAATGAAGGACAACACAACACCATGAAAGACACTCACGCAGCTTCCAAGCTGTCTTGGTGGCAACGGAAGTTGCCATTTCCTTGTCCAGTTTCTTTCTGATGGCCACCAAAAACGTGCCCCCTTTCCTCCCAGCAAAGGTTCACTTTGTATATCTGTGTGGGGCTCTACCCCCCAGGCCTCAATTTCTGGCTTTTGATCTGTTTAAACACATCCAGGCTAATGAAATTCCTTTCAAAATTCTTATTTTATTGTATCCAGAACTGTGGCCACTTTCCTCCAATCAACAGGCCGGATCTTGAGTTCTGACTTAGTCTTGATCCATATCAGTGAGATGTTTGCCTGAAGAAGAAAAAAGAATCTCAGTGTTTATAGCAATGTCTTGTGATACAATAAGTCAGTTCAACAGGAAATACTTTCAGTACACAGTTATAATTCTCATCTATTTGTTCTGCTTGTACAGCACCTAGCACAATAAAGTCCTGGGCAATAACCAGGGCTCCTAGATGCTATGGTAATATTATTATTGGTAATAATATATAAGTAAATAAAAATGATAAATATATAATAAGATCATCAAAGCCTGTTGTAATGTAGCCCAAACATTATGGAGTGGGTGCCTATCTGACCACTTCCCACCTCCCAGCTTTCAACAGCAAAAGAATAACAAGTCTCAATTCAATAAGATTACGGCAGGGCTAGCCAGGGTTATTCATACATTAATTATTACTATTAAAATAATTAGACTAGTTTAATGGCTCAGTCCTGAAGGTGTTTACGAACCAGTGTAACTAGCACAAGGGAAGAACCTTCTTAGGCAACCACTGATCTTAACAGGCCACCCCAAAACCTCCCCAAACACACGGAGTCAAGTTCTCCTCCACCTTTATTAGGAAGCCACCGCTGTTAAGCAAGTGAGTTTTACACCCTTGAGTCACCAGCCAAGCCACATACAGAAACACCATGAAGGTGGCAGCTTTGTCCTGTCCTTGCAGACATACAGCCCATTGCTCTCTGGCAGAGCAGCATCTGGCGCTAGTGTTTACCTCCTGCCCATTTACACGCGCGTCTCTCTGGTGACAGCGGGGAGCTTTTATGTGTAAGATTCCCCCACCACAGTGCTCTAGGGGGGCAGGGGGGCTAATCAACTCCCTCCTCCTGGTGGCTCCCTAGGGCAGCCCCTCCACACAGGCAGCCCCGCTCTGCCGGCTCCGCACAGAGCCGCCAAACCCCGCACGGGGGCAAGACACAGGCACAGCTCTCCAAGGGGCCGCAAGGATCTCCTGGGAGCTGGGGATCCCATAGCCAAGCCCTCCCCACCCCCCCCCCTGACCCCAGGAGCCCCCCCCCCAACCCCCGGGAGGGCGGAGTGAGGGCCGCGCTCGGCGTGTCACCGGGGCCCGAATCGGAACCGCCCCTCCCCCCGGCCGTGGGGCCTGCGAGCCGGGGAGGGGACCCGGCAGCCGGAGCGCGGGGGAGGGACCCGACTCCACGCCCGCCCCCTCCTACCTGCGGCGGCTCCCGTCCCGTCCCGGCCCCGCTCCGAGCCCCCCACCGGCGCCCATCCCCCACCCTGCCTGACAACCGGCCCCGCACAACAAACCGCTGGGCCTGGCCCCGCCCCCGCTCCGCCCTGGCCGAATCACAGGCGCCGCCCGCCTGCGGGCCCACCCCCTCCGCGGCAGCCCCGCCAATCAGAGCGGCGCACTATTCCCACCCTTCTACAGCCGCCTAGGCGGCCGCGGCTGAAGCTTCCCGCCCCGCCGGCCCCACCGACCGCTCATCAAACGCCAAACGGGCCAAAGCCCGCCCAGGTGGATGAACTCGACCAATGACAGGCCGGTTGGTCGCTGTAGCAACCGCGGAATTCCTGGCCACTCAGAGCCGGTCTTGCTGGCCGAGGCCCTAGCAGGTAACCAATAAATAGAGAGGGGGGAGAGAGCGCACGCGCGGAACGGTAGCGACCCAGTGGGTTGGTGTAGCCATGTCGCCGCCATGTTGGCTTAGGGCACCTGGCTTTTCCCGCCTGTTCTGAGGGGAGGCCCCGAGTCCCAATGACCCTGGTCAAATGACACTGCGCCCTGCCCCCCAGCGTGAGGCTGGGCTAATGGCCACCGGGGGCGATTTGGAGTCTGCTCCTGCCCACAGCAGCAGGGCTGGGGCTGGGGCAGGGGGGCCGGGGGGGAGGCTGTGGGGCTGGGAGAAAGTGAGAAGGACGTGGGGTCACTGGGAGCCCGGAGAGCACGCGGGCCGTGTGACCAGATAGCGAGTGTGAGGAGTCAGCATGGGGGTAATAGGCGCCTATGAGAAGACGCCCCAGAGAGCGGGACTGTCCCTATAAAATTGGGACACCCAGTCCCCCCACACGGCATCCTCTCGGGTGTGAGGCCATCGTGAGGCAACACACAGCAGGGTCAGAAGAGAATGCGGTGCTGTCCGAACTGGCGCGGCCGTGCAAACGGCCGGGGAGGGTGTCACGCGGGAGAACCGGCCAGCATCAGAGCAGGATGTGGTGATTCAAGAACCAGGGGCTGGAAGTTGAAGCCAGGCCGGTCCAAATGAGAAATTAGGCACGTGTTTTCACAGGGATGGTCGTAAAACCACAGGAACGACCCACCAATGGAAGTGGTGGATTCTCTCATCTCTTGATGCCACATCCAGACCGGGTGGCTTTCTGTTAGATCTGTGTTGGCCAGATACAAGTTACTGGGTCAGTACAACAGTAACTGGCTGAAATTTAATGGCCTGTTATTTGCAGGCAGTCAGACTCGAGGCTCTGTTGGTGCTTTCTGGCTTTAAAATCTATGAATCCATGATGTCAAGAATAAAATTGTGGTTACAGCTTGAGGAAATTTAACATAGCAAGAGAAAATGGCCACATTTCAATGAAATGTCTTATCCCAGGAGATCCTGTTAACAACCCCCTAATAACTACATTATTTGTGATGGGCAGCACCTCTGTGATGGTTCATCTGTTCTCTGGCCAAAGCTGTGTGCTTCAGAACAAGGAGTAAATTCCCTTTCCCTTTCAGCTGCCCCTCATGGGGTATTCTAATATTTCAAGCAAAATATGGTTTTGATTTCCCTAGACTCTAATCACTATATACCTATGTGATTTGGTGAACTATGTGCAACGTGAATTCCCACTGAGTTATTATGAAATTGTTGCTTTCAAAATTGCTATATCATGAATGCCACTTTGTGTATTCCCACTATTACTTACAAGCCTTTCAGCATGTATCTCCCAAACCAGGTCATTAGAGCTCAGTGGCCACCTATTCAGGAAGACGAAGCTCCTTGAGACAATGGGTTTGCTGGAACTGGGAGAAGATATGTACTTTTCATGTGTGAAGTTTGGGGGGAAGTGAAGAGAATGGAAATTCACTTAACAGAACAAAAAGAGAGGCGACAAAGCAGGAGGTTATAAAAGGACTCATGGGGAAGCTCAGAGGGGCAAACAGGCAGTTCTGGGGAGGAGAAAGGAAGGGGCTGGACCAGCCAATATCTGACTAGATGAACTAGAGTGGGAGGAGGTTCCTTATTTCAGAATCCAAGCCATATATTGAAACAGAAGGACCTTGGATGGTCCCAGACAACCCTCACCTCAGCCCAGGATTTCTCAACTGTGGTGAGGAAAATGACAGGGAAATGTGTATAGGGGTCATTATTTTGTATAGACCTATGTATTTCTCATTTTATTAATGAAAGAGCAATAGAATGTTAGAATGCTGTGCAGTGTGTGTGTGTTTCATGCATTACATCTACTACCTCCCTTGAAGAGGTAACACAGGAGACTCACACCTTTGAATGGAGTTTTTGGAGAGGGTGTGTTTAAGCTACAAGGAAAGTCTGAGGGGTCAGCACTGGTTCCAGGGCCAGGACAGTGAGCCACCTGGTCACAGCTCTCAGGAGGGGTACTAGATAGAAAATATGCACCCCAACAGTGCTCAATGGGCCTACAGTAGGGCCAGTGTCTGAACACTGTTCAGACTATGGAGGCTTAAAATACGTGGGATCCAGCAGCTGGCTTCCCTCACAGCAGTCTGAAGAGTGGCCAAGAGGTAATGCCCAATTAGACTTGTGACAGCCTACTTACAGGTGGATTGTGAGTTAGTATTGTTTTCATATTTGTCTGTAAAATGCCTAACACATTTTAGATGAAGAAGAGCTCTGTATAAACTTGAAAGCTTGTCTCTCCTTCCAACAAAAGATGGTCCAATAAAAGATGTTAGCTTACCCATTTTGTCTCTAATAGTCTGAGACCAGCATAGCTACAACAGCACTGCGAACAAAAATAATACTGGGCATTTATATAGCATCTTCCATCAGTGGATTTCAAAGGGCTGTGTTTCCCAAAGCTCTTTACTACCTAAACCTCCCTTGATTAGAAATGCCCTCTTTGGTTATGCCTGACATTTCCTTGTATCTACCAACAGTTGGAGAGAAAAATAAAGACACCTTTTACTCTCTAATTATATTTTTCTAAAAAGGTGTTTTGGAGTGACAGTAAAGAAAATAGTTGATCTTTTTCTTTTAAAAAATTCAGACTACTGTGTTGCAAATTCTGTCAAATAAACAACTATTCTACTTATTGTCCTTTGAAATTAATGAGCCATTCTAATGATATATCACTGAATTTTTATATTTGTGGGAAACCAGCAAGTATATAATTAAAAGATTTCAATGGTGTTCACCGTAATGTAGCCAGAACATTAGTTCCTGCACATCCAGAAATTATTGGATTTCAGAAGAATCAACTTTATAAATAATACTCTCTCAAAATCAGAGAGACAAGGTGGCTGAGGTAATTTATTGGACCAACTTCTGTTGGTGAGAAAGACAAGCTTAATATATTTCTAGATATCAGCAATTATGCGAAGCAAGTGACATGATATAGGAGAAAACTCTGAAGGCTCATTTAGACTGCAGAACTGAACCATGATATAACTGGCTAGAAGACATCTGTGTTCTAACCAGGCCTTCTGAATCAATTGTAATTTAGTGTAGGTGGCCCTTAAAACAACAGGGTAACAAGAAGCAGGCAGATATACAAATATGAAATAGCACAGCAGAAAAGCCACAATAAGAAAACATTTAATGAAAACAAACCTGACAAATGAAACCTGTGTGGAAATGAAATATTAAAAATAAGGTACTTCTGCTGTTATATCCTCTATAATGAAGATCCTGACAGCTCCTGGAGAAAGCTGCAGAGAGGCCCTGTGGGAAATGTGATCAGTCAGATAACAAATGGTTCATCAAACACAAATAGAAAAAGGATGCCACATTTCTCTCCAGCAGGTTCTTGTGCTGATTTCTAATGACGGTTGTGAGTGAACAGGGAATGTATCAGACATAAAATTTGAGATACTCAGCCAGGCGAGGATCCTTGCACAATTTCTCTTCCAATTCTAAGTATTTTTGTGGTGCCATTTCTTTGTGTCTAAAATAAAGAGGAAATCAGAGAAAGAAGTTGGATTTATTAGATGAAGATGAGATTAAATGGCATATTTTCACCTGATGAAATAAATGATCAAACAATTAAAATGCAAAGCCTCAGTGAATATTCATTTATAGATCTCCCTTAATCGCTCCAGTCAAACTGCCACACATTCATTTGATATTTGTTATTATTACCTGTTAAGCCGTATCTCCAGAATGCGGATACGGAACATGGCATCGGAGCAGTAGGTTAGGTAGGCATCCTCATCCTCCAAAGTCATAGAGAGCTGGTTTTGCTGATACCACTGTTGTTTCTTCTGCAACTCCTGTGTCTCCTGATGGGAAGAAGGAATAAATCAGGGTTTTAGGGGGAGAGAGAAAGACATAGAGATAGAGCCCTGTGCGGATACAATTTTTTTATCCGCATCCAATCCACAATCTGCAAAAATGATCTGCGGATATATGCATCCACATCTGTGCCTAGAAAGTGGATATCTGAAGATTTGTAGAGCTTTAGATAAAAAATGTGGCTCTTCATCCATCCGCGATCTGCAAAATTGGTCCATGGATATCCACATCCGTGGATATCTGTGAATATAAAGCAGATATCTGTGGATTTGCATGGCTGTACATGCAGAAGTAGCACATCAAGGTTCAAGGAACCAAAGGAAGAAAAAAAGGAAGTAGAAGAATAAATGTAATAAGTGGGGAGCAATGAATGAGACGAGGCATATAGAACAAGTAAAATAAAGAAAGTGAAGGAGAGAGAAACCTAGAAGCTTTGCCTCCTTACAGATAAGAGACATTGGCAGTCAAATTCTGTCCTGATATAAGATGGTACAAATCTACTGAATTTAGTCCTAGTGCTATTCTGCCCTTTGTTCTCAGCAGGTAAAGACGGAGAAACATGAGGTTGTGTATACTGCTTCCACCTAGACAAAGATGTGGGAGGACTTGCTTTTTCACCTGCTGTCAAATGAAGAGAGAACCCCACATGTTGCCGATCCCCAAAGCAAAGGAGATCTTATGCAACGCTGGCCCAAAGGAGTGGACAAAGAGAAAGTGGGCAGGTACCTTCTCAAAGCGAGCTTGGATGAGGTTGGCCTTGTCAATGAGACGGTGCTTGAAATCGCTCAGGCAGTCTTCCTTGAGGCGTAGGGCTTGCCACTTGGACATCTTCTCGGTGCTGCCCATTTGAATCAGGAAGGGTGCCAGGTAATCTAGATCCTGCTCCACTTGTCGCTGTCTCTCTTCTTGCATCAGACGCTCCTGAAGGGTAAAAGTGAGAAGAACAAGTGCTCCAGATATCTCTGTAGAGGGCACTACCACAGCAAAGGGTAGAGCTGCTTCCCCCTCCAACAGAGACATAATTATTACAAGTTCCTACTCACCAAGATCTGACCAGAACTGCTTGCTTTTCACTGGCCATTTCTTATACCAACCATTTCCCAGCACAGAGCCCCAATCTGATTATTATTCTGTTACCTAACTTCTGGCTGTACTTTTCAACAAGTCTCCCCAAAACGCTAGACTATAGAGCTTGTGCCATATATGAAATGTCATCTCTGGCATCGGAAGGGCCCCCACAATATACACCATCATTCTGGATTTGAAGTGGTTTCTGCCGGGGGGGGGGGGGGGGGGAGGAGGAAGAAGCAGAGGTGTTCCATTTGAAACCTTTATGAGCAATGTTCACCTGGTTGAAATGGCTGACAAACGTTTGCTTTGAGACTGTTTGACTCAACTTTCTGTTCAGTCCATAGGTGCTGGACACTTAGAATGTAGAATCCCTTTCTATTACCTTTCTTATACAGTATTATTCTTGGAATTTATTATTACAGTTATGCCCAGTACAAAATCCACACGTCTTATGAGAGCTGGAATTTGTAAATAAGCTAGACTGGAATAGACTTTCATTTGTCCAGAACACTCATATGGGCATTAATTCCCCAAGAGATGTCCTGGGCCAAAATCAATATTGTTGTTATAAACAGGACCAAGAATGTTTGAACCATCTATTCCAAACCTGGTAGGCAGAAAAGATGTTGATATTTTCCCAACAAAATGAACCACTGGCTATGGAGCAGATTTGAATACAATTATCAAACTCCTCACCCAGCTCCAACTACAATTAGTTTCACTGTTATTATTTTATTTATTGTATTAAACAAAATGAAGTTGTCGGTTTTTTGGATGACATGGTTCTTCCAGAGACTCATAGGCACAAGGCGCCAGACTTTCAACTAATATCAATTGTAATGTACAATGGAAGTATGCCAATTTACACCTGCCAAGGATCTCACTCAGGGTGTTTTAATGGCACTAGAATGGTCTCTGGAGATAGTCCCTGAGAAAGGAAGAATTTGAGCATTGTCCACTTGAAATAAACTCTGAATCCAACCCTGCTAAAAAAACTTGAACTGGATCTTGCTGATCCACTCAAACTGACGAGGCTTATCCCGTGGTTTTTAGTAAAACCTGCCTTAAGTACAGGAAATAGCAGGTGGGATGAAAAGTTCTGTTAGTTTGTTATTAGACACTGCCGCCTACCATTGTCTCTCGCTGTTGTTTGCTCTTTTCATTCCTTTCTGTGTCGTACATGGAAACTGTCAATTTGCTGGCTGCTACTTCTTCCTCCCGGATCTTGAGAATTTCTAGCACCTTCAGTGAAATCAGAAAATATATTTCCTGAATGTATGAACCCTTCCACTTGGTTGGTCTGCTTAACAGAATATATGCAAGGGTCTGTATGCTAGGATTGCAGTATGAGCTTGTATACCTATTAGCGAGAGAGTAGCATGTATGTATTCGTATGCTGGGCATGTATCAGTGTGACCAAAAAAACACCATTTTCAAAGAGTACTAATAACAAGAACTTTACCTATGTTGTCTAAGATTTTCTACAGACTGATAGAATTACCAAATCTAGTCACTCTTTTGGAGTCTAAACTCCCCTTTGGCTCTAAAAATTGCAATGCTAGCTTTGGCATATTATATCCCTCTGTATAACAGGATTCACCAATATAAACATCCACTAATGAGCTGATGTGTCAAGACTGAAAGAGTCCACAAGGTCATTTGCTGGAAACTGGATTATTCCTTCCACTGTTCTGCAATATGCACTTCTGCAATCCATTTTGTCTTAATAATTACTGTTAATACTTTGCACTTTGATAGCACCTATTATCTAAGCATCTCAAGCCCCTTTACAAACATTTAATTAAAGAAGCCTCATATTTTACAGATAGGGAAACTGAGGCACTGGGGTCTTAAGTGACTTGTTCAAGGTTACACAGCACATCATTGGAAGAGCTGGTATTAGAACGCAGATATCTTGACTTCCAGTCTAGCCTCTAGGCTTACTGCCTCTCGTGTTCTCCTTCATTGTTTCTTCCTCTCCTATTTCCTCTTATTCTAAAAAATGTGGCAATACCCACGACAATCCTAAGAACAAATCTGGTTGTGTTATATGCAGAATAAACAACAGGTAAAATGCGAACAATGGGGTAATGGTTCCATTGAGTCATTCTGGTGACTTTATGGACCATGGGAGTTAAAGATGAATGTCCAAACTGCACTGATGGAATCCAGATCCACAACACATGCATTTTATCCTCTACTTTTTTGGCGGCCCTCTGCTTTGCCAGACTGGCTCCACATTTGCTAACCAACTGCTACAGGGGCTCATCTCCTTCATCAAAGCAGCTTTCTTACCTTCAAATCCAGTGGCCTTCTCTTCACCTGCTGCAGTGGCTGTGCTTAGTCAATTCCCTCCAATCAGTGCCATGGGAATGGGTTTTGCTACATAGGGTTGCAATGTGTTACTCATTGCAATCCATCTATTTCAAGGTAATTCTTCCCTATAGAGCAGGGATCTCAAACTCAATTGGTATGGCGGGCCACATTTACATTGAGTTGAGTTCAGGGGGGCCACACATAACACACACTTCTCTGCTCTACCTTTCATGCTCTACTCTCCGCCGAAAAAATCTCCCCGCAGGGTAAAATTCGGCGGCACAGTAGAAGAGAGAGAGGCTCTCACAGGGACTTGCAGACTCCACTCTCCGCTGTTAAATCTCCCTGTGCGGCCACATTCGGCGGCCATTTCCTTTTTAAGACGGCCACAACTTGCCTGAGCTCCGCTCAGAAAATACTGACAGCACAAGCCTGCGGCCAGATTCGGACTGCGGGCCACATGACACAAGCCCGCGGGCCGCAGTTGGCCCGCGGGCCGCGAGTTTGAGACCCCTGCTATAGAGAACACAGTGGTATGCACCTAGATACTATGGCCATGGGTACCTTAGAAATGCTTAGCTAGCAGCTAGATTTTAATCAGTTCAACTTCTTGGGCATCCTCTTTCCCCCTGCTCTGAGCAGCAGGCAAATGGCAGGTGCACTGCTAGATATCCCAGTGTGTACCCAGTCTGTTGCAGATCTTTGCTCTCAGATTATCCCCTTCCCCTAGAATGTGGAACAAGAGCTGAGGATGACTCTTTAGAAAAGTTCCAAAGAATGATCTCTCCACAGAACAGATTTGTATATCCTGGGGCGAGGGACCAGCATTGTGTCATTAGAACTGTTATCACTGTTTAGGTACTGGAAAATATTTGAACATATGGCATGATGTGAAGAGATGGGTTAGTTGAACCTGGCTGCAGACTCCTACCATACTTTGACCTTAGCAAGGAGAATTCCCCCATCACCTCTGTTTCAGACTCCCAGACTTGATGCCTCGACTGCTTTTCTGCTTCCATTAGCTTCAGCATCATTTCATATAGATGCAACAGCTTCTTGTTCTTCTCAAAAGACCCCACCTAAAGACAAATACACCAGTGTTGGATGGCAGAGTCTTCCAGACATGTTAGACCAGATCCTCAGCTGGTATAAATTGGTATAGTTCCACTGACTTCAATAGAACTATGCTGATTTACACCATCTGAGAATCTGGTCCATAGTTAACAGTTAATTTAGCCCCATCTAGGTTCTGAATCTCTCACTTCACTGAGCCAGAAAGTGTGTTGTTCACATCTTTGTTGCTGCTGTGTGGCTAGAACCAGTTTTCTGCACGGTGGCAGTCACAGGGCAACAGCCCCTCAGTTTAGGGTGACCAGATGGCAAGTGTGAAATATCAGGACAGGGTTGGGGGGTAACAGGCACCAATATAAGACAGAGCCCCAAATATCGGGAGTGTCCACATAAAATGGGGACATCTGGTCACCCTGCCATCAGCGACAGTCTCCATGCTCTTTTATAATGTGAAATTTTTTGTACAAACTTTTTAAAAAGTATTCAGAAAAACCCCTAAACTTGGGCAAACTAATGGATGGAGAGTTTAGGACAGATGGCAACATCACACAGCAAATCCATGGCAGAAATGGAGATAGAACCCAGGAATTCTGACTTCTAGTCCCCTGCTTTAATCACTCCCCTGAGAGAGAAAGGCATAAAGAGATTTCAGCTTTCCCTTCATGACCTGCCAGCTTTGAGCCTCAGCGCTACAGAAATTGGGTCTCCCCGAATCTGTTAGTCCTCCAACTTCTCTTCGTGTCCTTTTGGGCTGGAAAACTTCAAATCATTGGCACGCTCTCTCTATACCTGATAGCTGGTGCACATGTCTGAAGTAAAGACGATCTTGTTTCCCTTATTATCCACATCCTTCCGTTTGATGAACTCCTTCTTTGAGGCAGTGATGTAATTGTCTTTGCAATGATATGTTAGCATAATCCGCTCCTCCACGATCATAAAGATGCGCTCTGCTACATCTTCATCAGCTGGCTTTTCTGGGTTCCTATGGAACTGCTCTTTGATTTGCTAGGGAGGGTGGGGAAAAGAGATATAAACAGGTTAGAACCGAATGGATGGCCTAGAAAACTGACAAGGTTTGGGGACCTTTGGATAAAACAGGTGGGAGACAGAAATCCCAGGTGAAAATTGGGCATTTCCTCCCTCCAAATCCAGTGTCTCTCTATATGTGATAAAGATTTTGGATGAAGTAACTATGTTCAGACTAGGACTGTGATGTCCTCACTCAATACTATGACCATAGTCTTATGGTTCTTGCCTGTGACTGCAGTGTGACTGAGGGCTGCTTAGTGCAACAAGCACAGTTGCTGCTTATGGGTGCAGACTACCCTTCAGGCACAAGACCAGAGCTGCACCATCCAGTCCATGATGCATTATGTCTGGGAGAGACACAGCGCCTCCCAGAGCTCCCCACATGCAGAAGAAAAAAGGATGCAACCTCCCCCTTTGAGCACCTGTCCAAGAACCAGCTATGCTCTAGCCCTATGTTAACAGGTGGGCTGTGTGATCCATGCTTCAGGGGGTCAGATATGGATGTGCCCCCTCCCCCTTGATCAGATTTGGTTTTGGGGAAATGGAGACTCAGTATAGGGAGCACAGGGCTCTTCCCAAATAAAAGCGCTGACTCCAGCAGGGGATGGAAGGACTGGGGGTGGTGGAATGCCAAGAAGGAGCTGATTTCAGGGGGTCGAGAGGGACACCTCGGATACAGATCTCATGCATCTCCATTTTAGAAGCTCTTTGCCCCAGGGATAAAAAGGTAGGACCATGATCCTGTTTTCCAGGTCAACTTGTGATAAAGAGAACCTACTGTTTTGAATGTTTTGATAATCAGGGCAGGGGGAGGGTCATTTTATGGCTCTAATTCAAGAAAGCACTTAAGCACATGCTTAACTTTGAGCACACATTTAATAGCCTTCAACGGATAAGGATGCTTTCCTGAATTAGGGTTTATATGGCTCCCTGCTCATGACATGGTGCAAATCAGAGTGTTGGTGATATTACGCAGAGCTAGGGGTACATTTCATAATGGAACCCCAAACATGGCTAGTGGGGCTTGAACATGGAAACAAGATCAGTGGAGTATTTTGGGATCCTCGTGAACTATTTTTGTTCATAGTTGTAGCTAAATTTTTTGTCTGGCACACATTTTCCAAGGCTTAGTTTCATTTTGGTTGCTCAGTGGAATTCATGATAATTGGTCACATGGTGACGTTTCTGGGTCAGACAAGCCTATACCAAGGCTCCCTTATCTCATTTGGAGTTTTGCCTTGGCTATGCCAAGTGAAACTGAATTTGAACCTTCCCAAACAACCACATGAACTGAAATTGGTATGTTCTGCACAGCTCTAATATTATAATGTCAAATATTTCCCTCTCCTTGTACCACTATGGGCCGGGCGTTCGATTCCATATTAACAAGAAGAGTCTGTGGTCTTTTTGTTCTTTTGCCAAACATCGTGTGCCGGTAGTGCAGGAAATCTGATCGTCCTTCAAAGTATTCCGTCATCTCTTGGGCGTTTTCAACCCGTTTCTGGAGGCCATCTACTCGCGTCTCACTATAAAACTCCATGGTGCGCTCAGTCTCTGGGTCCATGGTCTTGTAGATGTGCGCTAGGAAAGTTAGAGATGCTGTATAAATCTTAACATGTAATAATGATAGCGATGATGAATACAGACTTGCAAAATGTTAGCAGGTGTGAGCAAGTAGCATCTCTCTTGACAAGATTTGCTTTGTCATTGCCCCACCAGTCATCACGGAGCCTTGATTGTCCCATGCACCCGTGCAGGAGAGTAAGAGAATGTACAACACCCCGTAATTCTCTGCACCAGCATGCTATGAATAGCAGCTTTGAAGGATAGCAGCATCCACAGGGCCACCATATCCTCCTATGCATCTGGGCTGGGAGTAGGTGGAGCCTTTACCCCACCCCTGGAGCCCTCCATGTGTGCAGCTGCCTTGGGGGCTAATGGTGCACTAGGTTTATGACTGATGCAGGGTATGTTTCCCCCAGAGCAGGGGAAAACTAGGAGGCAGATTGTGACTTTGAGACTTGTCTAAACAGGAAAGTTCTCCCAGTTAAACCAGTATAATTATACTGATATAGTTAAACCAATAGTTATATGGGTATAACTCCCATGTGGTTGTTTTCAGGTTAGCGTAAACCCCTTCCAAAGCAACATAAAGTAAATTGAAAAAAGCCACACCTACTGGAAGCTGTGTCCACATAGGGAATTCTATTGGTATATCTGTATTAGTTTAAATTCACCCCTTGGCTTATCTCGGTATAAATTCCACATTTAAACAAGCCCTGAGTAACAATCTGGTTCCTGATCTGCCCCTGGGGCAGGGCATCAATGCCAAACTGCCCCACATGCAGTGCCCCAAAGCCACAACTGACCCATAATGACAGGTGGAGGAGTAAAGGTTGTGCATGAGCTGATACAGTTTCGCAAAGCCGAGGAAAATGTAATAATGCTTTGCATGTTTATAGGACCTTTTATCTAAAGACCTGTCAGCTCTTTGCAATCATTAAATAAACATCCAGCCAGGTATGCAGAGGAAAGAGAGGAAACTATTATGAGCCCGCACCCTAGTTATGAGACTCCACATAACTCTGTGCTGGGGCTCTGGGGTCAGCCCTGACTGCAAAGGGAGAGCTATTTTGGGAAAAACCTTCTTGAGCGAGATCTTTTGCCTGATCTGATCCCTTTATGCCAGGTAAAAGGGCTGGAGCAGCATAAAGCAGCTTGGTTCTGCCTGGGCAAGGATTCTCCCAGTGCTGGAGCTGTGGGAACAGCCCTAGGCTGCCCTCTGAGGACCCCTTCACACTCCTCAATTTAAGGATGTGCTGGGAGCGCGGCAAGGGTAAGGTTGCAGCATGCAATGCTGTAGAGATTCCAGGCAGCACTGTGGCCCATATCCTAGATAGGCCCCCAGGTCTGGCTAAGTTACACTGGGGGCCTCTCCAGACCCAGAATATCCCAGGATCGGGGAGGCGCACACCTTAGTCCCCACTGCCCCTGGGTTACAAGCTGTGAATTTCACCTCTTCAGTTTCTTGTATATTAACCAGTGCTTACAAAGTCTCTAGAATGAAACCTGGAAGAACCTGGTTTGGTGGAGGGTTTTTTTTTTTTCTCTGAACAGGTGAACTGCCCAGCAGTTTATAGTCCCATGATGGGGCTTTTTGCCTAACCGAGGAGGAACTGTCATTGGGTCCCAAAGAGGGCAGCGGTCCCAGAAAGGGCTGAGTTTGTGTACCTTTGAGGCCTTGGACGTGTCCCGGACTGAAGTACTCTGTTGTAACCCCTGTTTTTTTATTCAGTTGTCTCATGTTTACCATGTCCTCTCTGTTTTTGAACCACTCCTTCACCTCCAGCACTCTGGTACCTAGCAGGAAAAAAACCCCATAGCACAGCCATGTGGTCCCTTGAAAACCCTAGACATCAGACATTCTGTGGAGATGGCAACACACAAATCAGGTGACTTGTGCTAAAGGAGAATGCTGGGGAAAGGAGGCTGTGTGTCCAATTAGTGGTTTACACCCAGCTTTCTGGACCTACTGCTTATGGACATGACGTAGAAATGAAGAAGGGTCTTTAGTTAAGCATAAAACACTCTGTCCCCTTCGTTTTCATAGAGACGCCCATGCCTGACTCCCATCCACACCACTGGAAGCAGTATACCTTCATTTCTCTACGGAAGGAAAAGATAGGCAACCCTTGCTCACAACGCAGGACTTGATCCTGAGAGGTGCCGAGCACTGTAGCCTGGTCCTGCTGTGCACTAAGTTCATTAAGCAAGTGCTTAATGTCAAGCAGGGAGTGGAAAGCATTACTAACATCAACGTGCCTTAATTAAGCACATCCCTCAATCAGACCCAGGGGTATGAAAGTGATCAGTGACACTGAACGACATCGCAGGCAAGTCTTAGGGCAGACTTAGACTTCAGTAAGAGTCCCCAGCAGCGCTGCAAAGTGTTAGGGCTTGTAGGGGAGCAAACAGGGCAATGGAGAGAAGGGTTTGGGGGAGTGGAAGAGGAAAATCAAGAAGTATGAAAGGAGGGGGAGAAGGGCCAGGAGAATCAATGGCAAAACGAGTTGCCTTGGCACAACTGCTATCCTGTCCTTCCCCCCACTTTTCCCCCACCCCATTTGTGCATTGTCGCAATGGATTCATGGTGATCATTCATCTCCCTTACACTCTGGATCCTCATAGAGGGTGAGGCGTTTGACCAGCCCGTTGCTATTCAGGTAGGGTGCCCATGTCTCCAGTTTTGCATTCTTGTACTGGATCACCTTCTCCCCTTGGGGACAGCGGGTCTCAAATTCTGCAGGTGGAAAGGAGAAGGAGTTAGCCACGAGAGCTGAGAACACAGGAGTCGAGTTGCTTGTGCTTAGCAGCTGCTATCAACACTAAAAGGAATTCGCATGGGAGGAAACAAAGGACTCAAGAGAAATGATTTGTTCCTTTGTCTCATTCAGCTGCCTGGGAGTCTGTTAATGTCCTTACTGTGCAGAGGGACCATTGTGCCTGGCACTCTCCATGGCTGCGGGAAGGTGATGCACTTTCTGTGTTGGGGCTCAATCCTACAAAGTGCTTAGACCCCTCTGCTGACTTCAGTGACAGCGGAGAGCACATAGGGCCTCACAGGGCTGGGCCTCATCCAACTCTCATTGGGAGCTGGATCAGGTCTTTAATTTGCATCGTCACTACATACTATCCTGGAGTGTATTAATTGGTCTGGTTTCTTCAGCCTCTGTCGATCCTCTGCTAGTGATGATAACATTAAATTAGAAAAGAAAGACACAGATGTGGCAGTGCAGATGCCAGAGGGGGTTAGCAATGGCATGAGGGACCTTTCGCTTCTCCATGACTATGGGCAGGACCTCTGAAGCACCTCTTGAATTTCCCATTTACAAACCATTTAACTAGAGGCTGCTCTTGAATAAAGTTCTTACTAAATATAAGAGATTTCCCTCTGATAGTATCTTCTGTCCAAGGATCTCAAAATACATGAATGAATTAAGCTTCACAACACTCCTGTAAAGTAGGCTATTAACCCTATTTTACAGATAGGGAAACTGAGGCACAGAAAAGTTAAGAAACTTGCCTGAAGTCACACAGTGAGTCAATGACAAAACTAGGAACACAACCTAGATTCCCTTGCTCCCAAACCTGGGCTTTAATCATTCGAGACACATAATGATGAATAACACTTTGTCCTGCTATAAAACATATATGATAATACATCCACATGGGTAATGCCAGAAAAGATATCTTCACAGGCAGGATTCACCCAGCTAGCAGGCAATGGAAGAAAACAGGTCTGATGTCCACAGTGGGGGCAGAGGTTCCCAGTTTAGGGTGACATAGTAGGTCCCGAGCGAATCCATGGGCCCAAAACACAGCTGTGTAATTAAATAATAATGGCTATCCTAACTATTGTATATACTGATTTATTGCTATTTCATTGCTTGACTTTTTGCAGTATATTACAGTAAAGGTTCACTGAAATACACACAATTGTATCTATTGCTATCAGAAGAATACGCAGCATGGTAAAGGAAGAACAAATACCTTTATGAGATATTTGAATCGGTTCCACCCAGGATGATGGCATGTCAAAACCCTTCTCCTCGTCTTCCTTATCCTGTCAAGACAGAGCAGGGGTTTCCATTAGGTGGGCATTGCCCTGAGCGGCCCTGGCAATGCTCCCCTGCCATGGCAGGAAGCACATTTGTCTGTGGAAATACTTGTTATATTAGACTGGGGTCATGCAGATGATACACATGCCCAGGAGACACAGTGGTACAATAAGGGGTGGTTTATGTGTTATACACACTGCCTGGGGATACAGTCTTGGTTAGTCACAGTTCTAAGACACATATAAGATATTTATGCAGGTGAATATTTGCATCCAAAAGCCCACACTAAAAATCATTTAGGTTGTTTAGTCAATAAAATCTCTGAGGTGCTGGGACATTCCTGATCCTATAATTTTGCAGAGTGGATGCTATTTTATGCTCCAGAACTAATTCCTCTTGGATTTTTCCACTGTAACTGTGGGACTGTTCCATTCAAAGGAGAATTGCCATGGTCACTCCGTCCAGAAGTTCTCCACACATTGCCACTAATAGAATCCAGCCAGGCCTAAAGGACTCGCTTTCTTTTCATTTAAGATGCTAGATGTGGCAAAGCTCAGGACTGATTGAATATGGCAGTGATCATTAGAACTAGTGACTTGTTTGTTTATTTCAGATAATCTGAGAAAGGCACTCACATACCATGCCGATGGGCATGGTCTGAACAGATTAGATAAGAGGAGAGAATGTACTGATATCATCCCTACACTATCACACGGTGTCCTTGATCTTGTTCTTCTCAACGCAGTGCACATGGGCCTTGAGCATTTGTCCCATCCATCAGTTCTCCCCTGCAAGCAAAGCTTGGCAGGCCGCTTGGTCATGGTACTGTAACACATGGATGATCACTTTTTAAGATGAGAGTGCTGCAAATCATGGCCCCAAGGAATTCCACAGTAACAACAGTACTTGAATTCAGATCCTCCTGCTCCAAGAAGCACAGGTCTCCATCGCCTGAGCTGAAGAAAAATGTCCACTAGCCCTCTAGGATTGTGACTTTGAAGCAGCTCTGATTCTATCCAGCAGAAGGCAGAGGCACACATACACACAGGCCAGTTCATTGCAACATCACCCCTTTCTACCAAGAAGTCCTTGTAGGAATACAAGATACTTACGAAGTCATCGAAATCCTCATCCGCTAACTCCTCTTCTTCCTCCTCCGGAAGCAACAGAAGGGGCTTGTCAGTCCCTAGCAGCATGAACTCCCACCGCACGGGGTCCCCGAGGTCAAAGGTGAGATCCTAAGCAGTACAGAGAAACCTTGGTTGGCTCTAAAGGTGTCTTCAGCTTAAGGTGCTAATGCCAAGAGACACATGGCCTGCCGTGCAGAACTCAACGTCATGCTGCCCTCAGCAGCAGACGGCCTGGACCTGTCGCTACCATGTGGCATTCTAAAGCTTTTAGCGAGGCGTTAAATCTATCCTTAGTGAGGGAGGCTGGCCAGACTCTGCCCTGCTGGCTGCTGCGGTGGCAGCTTGCCAGAAGCCCACGGGCTGCAGCTCTGCATTAAAGGCCCTGGACCCAGTTCAACACCGCGCCTGTGCAGGGATTGAGCAGTAACAGCTTGAAGCTTCCCAACTCTGGGTTTCCTGTCGTCGCTTGGAGCATTCCCGAGGGCTGCCCTAACTTCTGCACTGGCTGTCGTGGCCCCAGGACTTTGCAGCAGCTGGGGAATAGCCACGGTGTAGAAACACGGTAGCTCTGTCTCTTCTCCCGTCCCCGTCCCCTCCAGCCCCTCTCTGACCTGCCTCTGGAACTCTCCCTGTGCCAAGAGCCCTTGTTGAGGGAGAGGGCACGCAGGCAGCTTGCCTGTTGGGGATATTCCCCGAAGGGGGGCCGCCACGGTGGCTTTGCAGGCACTTCCCACCAGCTACAGCAATGAAAAGTGATCAAAGAGCATCAATGAATTGGGCCCATGCCCACACCCTGGCTCAAACGTTGGCATGGCGTGCAGCTGCTGTGGATTCTGGACCTAAAGCCAGTGTGACCAGAGCTAAGGGTGAGGAATGCCAAGCGAAAGCCGGGCGGCCACCTGGGTCTGCATTCTCCCCCTGCCACCGAATCAGACTGCTCGCTCTCCCGCAGGGCAGGAGTCATTCAAATAGGAGCGTCACCTTGCAGCCATTCCAGCAATCCTGCATGTTGACCCAGTAGTTTTTGTGGTTCCAGACACTTTCGATACCGAGGAAATGGTCATCGGTGGTGCTGTAGCTGTTCGCTGTGAAGGGATCAATGAAGAAGCTCTCTGGCACCTCCCGCTTCCCCGACAAAACTAGAACCCAGGCGTGGACACGTAACCCGTACAAAGGATCTGGCTTTGGCTTTTCCGATTCCTGGAGCACAGAGTGATTATCGGCAGTTATAGTCCAACGCAAAAATAGTTGTACTTGGTCCTTCTCCGGCAACTTTCTTGCAAGCATCTCCAGGCTCCACACAAACTGATTCATGAAACTGAGGCACAGAGAGGGAAATCTAGGGCCCAAAGTTTCTGTGCCTCAGTTTCCCCATCTACACAATGGGGATAATATTACTCATCTGCCTTGGAGAGGGTTGTGAAGATTAATTAAACATCTGAAAATTCTACCTCATGCTGTCTTTCCCCAGGCTAACTGCGTGCGGACAATCCCAGTGACTTACTGGCCCACTGAAGTCAATGGGCATTGAGGATATCTCACAGCTCAATAGTGGGAGGAGGAGGCTAGCCCCTTGATTGGTTGGTCCCTAACTGTGCCAGGGATCTTGCTGCTGAGACTTCAGAATAAGATGGAGACACATGAACCTTGACTCACCATGATCCTTTCCTCTTCCTCCTTCTGCTTCTTCTCCTCTGCGGCTTCAATTTCTGCTTCCTTCTTGGCCGCCTGCTGGAGCTCAAACTTGCTGCGCAGGTCCCGTGGTGGCTTGACTGCATATTTCTTGGCCTTCTCCTTCACTGTCTCTTTTAGGATCTGCAGCCACAAGAACAGAGGGCCAAGGAGCCTTGTTCAACCCAATGGGGATCTAAGGGAGTCCATAAGACAGGCATGTAACAGGTACCCCTGGGTGGTCAGCTCCCTTAACATTTTGTGGGTTAGTATTTCATGGATCTGGGGTTCAGGAAATTCTTAGAGCCCAAACAGGCCTCGTCAGGGGCAGAGTGACATGGAAAAGAACTCAGCAGATCACACCGATCTGGTCGAGAAGACCAGTTACATGGACACTGTCCTTGTTTCAGACCATTTACACTGGAGCCCCCATTCAGAACCAGAGAGCGTAACACAGAAGGCAGGCCCAGACCCATGGGACGCCAGTAACATTAATGATGCGTGGCCCTTCTCATGCGTGGCTGACTTGGAGCTAGTGAGCTGGGCTCCTTACCTCCTTTGACTTCTTCAGCAGTGGGCACACCTCCCTGGTCTCGTCCATCATGCAGATCTCCCGTGTGGCGTAGCCATTCACACAGTAGGCATCGTAGCCTGCGCCAATCAGCAGGGAGCACAGGAGCACGCTAAAGCCAAAGCAGTTCCCCCTTTGGTACTTCAGGGTTGTGGTCGGGGAGGGCAGGTAATTGGGCTTTAAAGAGCAAACACATTTCCTTGCTTACAGTCTTATTCCCGTCTTCTTGGTCGCTTTACCTCACCCTTGAATCCCTCCTTCTCCCGAAACAAAGGCTCTCAGATGCACTGAGGTTCTCTGGGCCAAACACTGCAGAACTGCAATTGCATGTAGACAGCTGAAGAGAGAATGGAGCCCTTTGCTTCGCACACTTTCCCTGTTAACTTATGGACCCTGCACACGAAATAACTCTGCCCAAGTTCACTGGTTCCCCAGAGTTCTCTCATCTGTAGATTCCTTTGCTAGGATCCATCTGGGCTAATGGATGGAGCACAAGGCTGGGATCCAGGAGAGCTGGAGACTGATCCCAGCTCTGACACTTGCTGTGCAACTTTGGGCAAGTCCCTTTGGCCCTCTGTGCTTCGGTTTCCCCATGTGTTAATTGGGGATATGACACTTGCAATGAGATCTGCCAGTGCAAGGCGCTACAGAAGGGCTGAGCATCACAATTTGGGTTTTGAATCCAACCCCAGTTTGAACAATTTAGGGCACCTCCATAGCAATCAGTGGCGCTATCCCCCCCAGCTAAGGATCCAGGTGCTTCATCAATAACCATGTTTTCCGTCCCTCTCATCGTTCTGGAAGCCTCTGTCAGGGCACCTCAAAGTCTCCTGTGGAGCTGAGGCAATATCCCACCCAGATGCCGCATAACCATCACTGAGACCTGACACTTTCTGTTGGTTTGTGTGCTACTCTCCGAGGCGATCGGCCTCCCATTCCTTGGAAGAGAAGCCTGACGCTTCAGCACACCATGAGCCACCGGCTGATCTCGGTTATACACACTGGCTTCAATGGAGCTACTCCGGCTTTACATGGCTGTAAGACCAAGAGCTGGCCCGGCAGGCTAGATGGAGGCTTGTTGTGCTGTGCACATTGGGTTGGGAGGCCCAGAGTCCTCACTCAGCAGCTGAGAAATGATCATGCGTGTAACATAGGTGTGTGCCCTAATCATGCAAGCGCACAGAGCCCATTGAAGGCAGTGCGGGTTTTGCCAGGGTAAAGTGAGAGAAGGCATTCTTAATAGGCCCTCTTTTAAGGTCAAAGGGCAAGACTCGTCATAGCTCCATGACCTGGGTTGTCCCTGGGCAATGCCCTGAGGAGAAACCTATTACTGTTAAGGATGCGGGACTCCCAATGCACCACGGGGGGGGAGGGGGACGACGACGACGACACAACTGGAAGACTCAAAGGAAGTCCCTTTACTTACCGGTGCGATAGCGGATGGAAGGGGCTCCATGGTGAGATAGTCAGAGACGAATTGGGCGCAGCCATCCCAGTTGTACAGCTCAGGGTAGGGCTGCAGTGTTGGGCGCACCGTGGTGCTCACAAATTTCTGCAGCAAGAGGATAGTTGGTTAGTGGCTCTGCGGTGGGGAAGCCATGCAGAAAGCTGCACGCAGAGCATGTGACAGGGCTCCAGGGCCAGCGCTAATGTCCAACTCCTCTCTAAAATATATCAGGAGTTTGATTAACCTTCTTGCTCTGTTATTGATTCTTTCCCATGCCCTGTGCTGGGAAATAGAGAGGGCTGAGGCCATCTCACCACAGCTTCTAAAATACATCTCTGTCTGTCCCTCTGCCTCGGTCACTTCTCGGCTGGACTACAGCAATGTGATATGCCTGGGCAACTGCAACAAGGACAGAACGCTGCCTCGTCCAACCTTGGGAGGCCTGGGCACAGCCAGCTCCCAGTGCAGTCAATGGAAGATGAGTTCAAGAAGCACATTGCTGGATTGGGCTTTTCCCTGCTATCTTTTAATCCAGGGGAAGCCTAACACCGACTGTCACACGGCCAGCAGCAGCAGCTCATAGAAGGCTCTCTGTTTCCAGCTCCCACTTCCTTTGACATTTTGCATCTGGGATGTTGACAGTAAAAATTTTGAATATTGGATCTGCCCACCTCGAACTTTAGGGGAGACGGGTCCAGAACTGGATGCTAGCTGTGCAGCTCTGGCCTCTCTCTAAAATGGGCCCAAACAGGACCCCATAGTCTAACACCCAAACTCAGACTAAGACCCAAATTTGCATCTAAGCTTTGTGCCCCAGGGTTGAGCAGATTTTGGGTCTCAGAATTGGTCTGTAGACTCAGGTATTTCTTTTAGTTTGATTCCCTTCTTTATAGTCTTTTTTTCTGGTCCCCAAACGTGCTATGTAACTGATTTGCTGAGCGTACAATCAGTGCAGTGGGTATACAGTGGGTGAGCATAACTGATGCGTCACGTGTACAGTTGGTATGGTGGAACTATAGCTGGTGGGACAGGTGCATACCTGGCCACTGAATGTACAATTGGTGGCTTCTCAGCACTGGTTGTGTCTTTTGCAAGCGTGCACATGGGACTGGCCCGTGGACAGTGGAGAATTCTACTGCTAAAATATGTTTGCAGTAAAAATACATGTATAAGGAATAAATAGATAATCAGCATAGAAAGAAAAGAAAGTGACCGTGCAGAACTGCACATAGTCCAGATCATATGCTATCAAAGGAAAGCAAGCCCAGATCGTCCCCAACACCCCTTTCTCCAGATGTTCCTTTACCTCCACGCCACACTCATTTAAGGGATGGAGGAAGAGTGGCTCGCGATCCGGGCAGAGGTGTGCATACTGCCGATGGAAATTGTTGGCTAGCTGCAGGAGCATCTGCTCCTTGGCAGAATTCGTCTTGTAGGAGGCTGGTAACTGGGATGTGTCAATGGAACTCCAGTCAAATTCACTTCATGCGGTGGGAGGAGGCAAACGGAGACAGATAATGGATATAGTGAGATTCAGATGGGTTAATCCTGTCTGAAGATACACTACGGTCTTTCTTCGATTATTTCTCAGCAGAGTTGGTGCAAATTAAATAACTTCAGGGTCATATTGAAAAGTGCACCATTCAGGGCAGAAGGGCATGGACTGACTAAGCTTCTGCCAGTGAAGGCAAGCCAGCTGCACAGCCCAGTGGGTCTGCAAAGATCTTCAAAGATCTTCAAAGATCTCTACATGCCTGATCCACCAGGGAACGCATTCTAAATAGCACTTTTTATGTTACTTAGAGCGTGGCTTGTGCCGTGACATGTGAGGGTTTGGCTCCCTTCCAAAACACCTGGTTTTTAAATCCGTACTCTGATAACTGTGGAGATTCCCATTATCCATATAAATGAGGTTTTTTTGAGTTGTGCTAAGCAATTGACCTTGGTGCTATCTTGTGGCATGGAGTCCACAAGCTAGTTGTGCATTGGTGAGAATGTATTTCCTCTTAACTGTTTCATAAATGCAGCCTCTCATTTATTCCTGTCTGTCTGTCTCTCTCTCTCTCTCACACACACACACACACTCCTACTTACGGTACAACATTTGGGATATGGACTTGGATCTTTGACAACTTCTCTTCCAGGTCTTGTAGTTCATCACTAATCACAAAGGCTTCCTTTTCTTCTTCCTCATCTTCCCCCTGTTCTCTCAGGACCTCCATCCTGCTCCCTCATGGGCTGCTGGGAGAGAAGCACTCACATGAGTGAGTTGAAAAGAGTAAGAAAGGGCAACAGAGAAACATTTTTATTCTCTGTTTTGGAAGGAGGAAAGCTGAGTTGGGTGGGGGTGTAATTCCCTCTTGGGGGAAAATGTGGTGTAGGGCATGAATTTGAATCCATATTGGGTCTGCTGACTATTGACTAGTGTAAGATGTGGTGCGGGGAGTGGGGAAGCAGAAAGACTACTGCTTCTTTGACAGATTAGGAACACAGGAATTGCAGAACTGACCCATGATCCATCTGGTCTGGTATCCCATCTCCAGCAATGGCCAGCAGTAAGCAGTTATGGAATAACCAGACCACAGGGAAATTTCTTCCTGACTCCCTTTAGTTACAGCTTGGCTAGTGCATGAAGCATGAGGGTTTAGATCCTTTCCAAAACACATATTCATTTTAATCCATACTACGACAACTCTGGAGATTTCCATTATCCATATAAATGTCCACTTCTTTATTTTATTTTTTAATCCTGCTGAGCAATTGGCCTTGATGCTATCTTGTGGCATGGAGTTCCACAAGCTAGCTGAGCATCGGTGAAAAAGTATTTCCTCCTAGCCATTTCAGATGTGCTGTCCTTCAGTTGTGTAACTCCTCTCAGTAGTGTTGGATAAATCTGTGCTGAGGTCACTGAAAGTGCTGTAGGGCGGGGGTGTACTTTCGGGGGACTTTTAAAATCTAAATAAATAGGGCAGCAGAAATAGCTCCAAGGCCGTTTTTTATTGTTTTGTTTTTTGTTTTTTAAGATCAAACTGATCCCGAAGTGTGTTTAGGGTTTGGGGAGATAAGAGGTGAAAATGGAGACGCAAGCACGCTCTTTATCTGGCGTTGTTTTGGTTGGCAGCATGAATGGCATGTAGGACAAATACAGCAGGATGAGGACATTTACTGAAATAAGACAGATATGCTCACGAAGGCTAGAGAGTGATTTCACATTGGACCCTCGATCTAGGCCATTAACAGGAGTTCTCCCTGCCCCAGGCTTTGGATTACACTCAGACAGACAGACAGACAGAGTGGAGTACACAGCCGGAGCAAACCAACTCGTCACATCGCTTCCTGTTGACAACCTCATGGCTGTATGTTTCTGGTTACTGACTAAGATTTGTCAAACTCTCCTGTTGTGTGTGTTAAACTCTCCTCTTCCCTCTGTTCCCCACCCTGCCCTAGCTTTCCTCTTATTGTTTTTAGTTCTTAGTTGCACGGATGCAGCACCCGGGGGCCTCAATCAGGGATCCAGACCCTACTGCATTAGGTGCTGCACCCAGGGTTAAAGACGGGCTGTAGTGCAGATCATGCTCCTCTTTTCTGCTAAAAGCAATTGGGGGTTCCACTCCTCTCCCTGGCGTGGCTAAGCTTTGCTCCCCACAGCTCCGCCTCCTTTAATCACTTCCCTATGCAAATGTGTTACTTTGTTCCTGCTGCATTTAAAGCCTGGCTGCCTGAAATCTGCTGCAGTCACCGCTAGGGGATGGAAGGAGCCCAAACTCTCCCATCCAGCATGGGCACCCCCAGTCTTACCCCCTTCCATCTCCCAAACGCTCCCGCAGTGCCAAGCTTCTAGCCCAGGCCTTCTTCACCTCCCCCCTCCCTCCCCGCTTGGGATAATCCCCCAAATGGCCTGGGTTTCTGGTCTAAAAAGAGTCATCTGCCACGGACCCCTCTCCCCCCATGCCGAGCTTTCCTTGTTTGGCTTTCCTCCCATAGACCGACGGTCCGGATTCAACCCCGACAGGTAGAACAAGTCCACTGGCGTCTCACGTCCGGGAGGAGTTGGTCCCAATGTGCCAGTTACATCCTCCTTTCGCTTGCCCAGATTTCCTGCCTCTGTCCAGTGCTCCCTGCCTTCCACTGATTCCCAGCCCCTACCCTTGTTCTGGGCCCTACCTTTCCATGCCCAGCATGGCCCCTGCCCTCAGACATTTCCCGACTCCGGGGGATGCCCCTGCTTCTGGGGCCAGCTCATGGTGCACCCTCTGCGTTTGCCCTGGCCCCGGGGCCCTTGCCTGGGCGCCAGCTCTCAGTGCCCCCGGGTGTAATTACAGGGCGCTCGCCTCTTGGAAAACCCCAGCCCCTCTGCTCGCCGACCCCCCCACCGGCCCCTCTGCAAACAGCCTCACCAGCCTCTCCCGCTGCTGCCCAGGCCTGTTGATCTCCCTCGCCATGGCAACCGCCTCCCGCAGGCCAAGGCTTCTGGAAGCTGTAGTTTCTTGCTCAGGAGTCGTTCCCTGGCAGAGAAGAAAGCTGGGACTGGCAGGTGGAGCAGGATCAGTTTCCGTTTTGTGTAACTCGTGGAGATCTTTTAAATTGAAAGAACTTTTAAAATCTAGGCTCAAATTTGCAAAGGTCAGGTCTGATGCAGGGCTGATTTGCACGGACTGAGCCGCATTAAGCCCCAGATATTTGAGCCCTAATTTTTTTTTTCAGCTTTAATGCATTTGTTCACGTTTCACTTGGACTGAGAAATTAGTCCAGTCCATTGTCACCCGTTGCCTCTAGTCACTTTAACTGTCAGGAACCCTTCCTGCACTAGCACAGTCCTGCTCTGCTTGGCTTTGGGTTTCAAGCCCAACTAATATCTGCTGGCATTGACATTTTAATATGAATAACTCAAATGTATTGAAGAAGGTTCAGAAAAGAACCAGGAGAGTAATTAAAGGAATAGAAAACATGCCTTACAGTGATAGACTGAAGGAGCTCAATCTAGCTGAACAAATAGAAGGTGAGGAGGTTACTCATTTACAACATATAAATACCTACATGGGGAACAAATATTTAATAATGGGCTCTTCCATCTAGCAGAGAAAGGTATAACATGATCCAGTGCCTGGAATGTGCAGCTAGACAGACTCAGACTAGAAATAAGAAGTAAATTTTTTAACAGTGAGAGTAATTAACCATTGGAACAATTTACTGACGTTTGTGGTGGATTCCTCATCACTGACAATTTTAAAATCAGGACTGGATGTTTTTCTAAAAGATCTGCTCTAGGAATTATGCGGGGGAAGTCCAGCCTGTGTCATACAGGAGGTCAGACTAGACGGTCACAGTGGTTTCTTCTGGCCTTGCAATCTATGGATCTATGAACATTTATGAAAAACATTTCTGGTAATATTAATTTGGCAAAAACTTGGTTTCTTTCTTGCACAACATAAAGTCCCCAACTCTAGCAAATGCTCATGCAGACGCTTGCCTTTGCTCATGGGAGTGGTTCTGGTGAAGTCAATGAGACATCTCACAGGCTTCAAGGAAAAGATGTTTGTGTTTGCTTGAGCTGCAGAGACGCATGCTTTTAAAGCTGTTGGAGGGCCAGCTGTCAGTTCCTAACAGTGTCCAAGCTGATGGCTGTTACGTATAGGATCCCTGAGTGCAAAAACCAGGAGTGTCGCTAAAAAAAAATCACATTTTTTAACAGGTATACGTGTCGGGCTCTTTTTCTCTCCCTTCTGTTTTCTGAACCTTTCAGGTACACTTACATCATAGTTTTCAAGCTTTTCATCACAACCATGAGGTCTAGAAAGATTTTTTTTTTAAATGACAGCTGTGTGTAGCTAGGCCTGGCTTGCAACCCAGCGGTGTCTGTGTGGGATGGGCTCTTCATATTCTTATTGTTGTGTGAAGAGCAACCACACCAGCAAGTAACTATTTTTGACAAAAAAAAAGGGGTGTGTGAAAGGGGTGAGGGGAAGGCAAAAATTTCTCTTAATTAGTGAGCCATCAGAGCCATGAGTTGTATCAGTGCTGATGACTAGGGCTCTAACAGGGAAGGTGTGCCTGGCAGTGGGAGATTAGTGAGCCCTTTTCTTCATTGCAGCAATTACAGAATGCTGATTTGGCACTGATGCAGTCATTGGGGAAGTGTGAGGGGAAGGGAAGGATCAGCTGTTGGAAGATGATATAAAGAGCACAGGGGGTAACAATAAAGGGAAACGTGGGCAGCTGTGGGTGAGTGAGCGAGTGAGGTTATGCTGGTTTGGCAATGGTGAGTAGAGAAAAGCGAACAAAATCTCAACTTTTATCAGGGATTGTAGGGGTCTATTTGTCATTGCTACTGAAGTTGTGGATTTCTCCTAGTTGTAACTTACAAGAGGGTAGCAGTGTTTTTCTCTTGTCTCAGGAAAGCAATTACTAGGGTTTCTTAAATATCTTGTGTATCCATGTTTTCTCTTCAGACAAAGGATCCTGCTTCTTCAGTCTCCTGCTCCTTTAACCTTAGGCAAAGTGAGTGTGAAATGCCATCCCACCACGACTATAGTATTTGACACCACTTTGCTGAGGTATAAATGGCTACACAAGATGCAAGGTAGTGGGGGAATCAGATCCAAGAAGTGCAGCTGTTTACTACTAGTTCTTTTAGCCTCTACAGCGATTGGCCTCCCTGGGTGCTCTAGGAGTCCTGCACCAATAACTGCTGCTTTATAGCATGTTATCCATCAACCTCCTAGAGTTCTAATAACGATTCCCTGTTTCCCCAGATGGGGAAAAGTGAGGCACAGACATCAAGTGACTTGTCCAATGTCTCCTACTGAGTCGGTGGCAGAGAGGACAGTAGAACCTACTTCTCCAGATTTTTAGCCTTATGCAGTCATTAGCAGTAGGGCAAAACAGGTGTCAAATGCTCCGGAGCCAGGATGGTAACTACTTATACCTACATTGCCATGCCCTTTCTGCAGTAATTAACCTTAGGGACAATGGAGTGAGACTGAAGTTCTAGCCACTAGTCCACACTGTCTCCTAACAAGATCTTCTGTGTCAAACCGTTACACTTTTAAAATAGACAGCCTCTCCTGATGTTATAAACATAACACTGATGCCTGGCTTAACAGCTGGGAATATGATTTGAGAAACAGATGGCAGCCTGACTTCTTGTACTTTATCTGTCTGTTTGTGAGAGATATTTAAGTTCCCGTCAAAGCCACATCCTCTCTTAGTCTAGCTGTGTAAAAGGATCCAGGGGAAGATGCTATTCCTCTTTTAACTTACTGCTTTATTTATAAGTCCTCTCTAAAGTGGAAAATGATCTCCCTGAGGTGGGACGACTCTCTTCTTCCTCTTCTGTGTGTTTGCACTGGTGCCTCTATTGTGTGATTTCAGGGCAAGTGCTCCGCTATTAGTACTGGCATATAGTCACTGGTCTGAGTTGACTTTTGTCCGCATAGCCTCGAACTTGGGGGCCCGGTGCCTCAAGCCCAGTGGAGTAGCCCTGCTGGCTAAGCTCTAAGCTGCTTTAATGCAGGATGAAATCTGGCCCTGCACTTTGTAGGCTGACTGAGTAAGGTTTTGCTAGCTCAGACCCTTCAGGTTGCTGGTGATAGGCAAGCTAACAGTAGAAAACACATCTGGGTACCGGGGAGACCAGAAGGTCTGAAATGAGTTACTAGCACTGACCGTCGGGCTCAGAGACACCTTCAAAACCTCAGGAAAACTTTGCTTACAGTGAAAGGCTGAGTGATCTGAGTGAGTGAACCTCAAAGTCAATGTTGTCCCTGGTTTCTAGACCGGTTAAAGGGCTCTGCACATTCTCTTGCTACAGGATGGCTTTTAAAGGGCTGTTAGGTGTTTCCAGAGACTACCGACGAGTCTGTTGGAAATCAAAATCAGCTATGGCCTGTTTGTTTTTCAGGACGTGACGGTGACATGCCTGCTGCTGATCTCTGCTCTCTGGCTGGCTGGCAGCGAGAGCCGCAATAGTGAGTCTTTGTGTACTGTCCCGTGTGGCATAAGGATTAATAATGAGAACAAGAAGGGTGAAATCCTGACCTGCACCCAACAATGTGTTCAAGCGACTTATTCAGAGCAGGATCAGCCCTAGTAGCGTCTCCCAAGAGCAGAAGGGATTTGGGTAGCTGGGGAGGGGTGGGTGGAAGAACACCAAAAAATAGAGCTTTCATGTCCTAGCTGTAGGACCAGAAGTGGGCTCCTTCCATCATCTTGTCAACAGGGAGCTTTTTACCTGCCAAGCCAGAGATGAAGGTTCTGCGTCTCCTGTAATAGTTGAGAGCAGCCACTCATCACGCTGAGATTTGGATGCTAATGTCCTCAGCCCTATCAAGGCAAAGGGCAGACTCTCTTGAACAGTCCCTCTTGGTAGGCCCCGAAGAGGAATTGTATCTTTCAGATCTCGTGTCCCAAAGTAGTCCACCTGTTAGTATCAAGGTTCTCTTGAAACCTAAAGGGTGTCTTTAAATAAGAGCACCTCTTTCCAGTCTAAAGAAGGGTTTCCCTCCCCACAGAGCTGAGCACTGACTCCGACTTAGACAGGTTTACTGTAGCTTGCTCCACTATATCCAGTGGTTCATATACATACGCACACTCTCTCTGCTGTAGCTGATCTGAAGACGCCCCATGGCAGAATGCAAGATGCTGCCCTCCGTCCCAAGAGAAGCCCGAGATTTTGCTTTCCAAACCCATGTAAGCACCAGGGAGTCTGCCGGGTCGTTGAGGAGAAACCGAACTGCACGTGCCAGGCTGGCTTCACTGGGACTTTCTGTCAAGGTAGGACTGGGGCTGTGCTGGGAGTGGTTGGGTGAATGCATCCATTCTAGCAGAAATGGGCTCTACTCAATCCACTTATGGGCCCTGACCAGTGTGAAGGGGAGACGTCCCCCTCTTTGCGCCCTGCTGAGTGCCTTTATAAGCTGCAATGAGGAAAGGATTTGCTGAACTATGAACAACTCTGGGGGGTGGCCTGGGGATGTTGTTGGAGACAGCTGATCTCTCATGCCAAAAGGGGCAGGCCTATGATGGGATTACTGTACTATGTTTAAGTGTACGTTTGCATAATAAGTGGAGTAGGTGGCCTCCTTCCTTTTCATGAGAGCAGTGGGGGTCTGCCAGGTCTGGGCATAGGGAGGGTGGGTCTCTAACCCTTCCCATGCTACCCTGGTCTATGGAGACAGCAGTAGACTTGGAAACCTCTTAGTGTCTAACAACTAGAGCAAGACAGGCTCCTACTGGATTTATGTAGGTTCTCAGTCTCTTCTACCCAGCACCCCTTGCAGGCCTCTGAACATCATTCCTGGCCAGCGATGAAATGGAGTCTCTCAGCAGACCGATGCTGGGTCGTACCGTAGCTGACATAGGGCTCCTTCAGGCCTCTTCCTTATTGCTATTGCAGATCGCTTTTTCCCCAGATGTGGTGCTGAAGCTACACTGTGAGGAAGATCGCATGAAGATGATGCTGAGAAAGGAAGTGTTTGAAGCATTTACAATCCCCTTGGCACGTGTTCACTTGAAGAACACGGCTTGCAAGGTCACTGAACTGGAGGAAGATGGAGTGATCTTTTTTGCAGCCACTCTCACTAGCGAGAACCATACCCTGTGTGGGTCAATGATTCAGGTAAGGGCTTGGCTAGGAGGCTCTGCAGTGGACCTCGGATTAGAATCTAGAGAGGGAAAAGCCATTCTGAGGCCGGACACAGTAGTGAAAGGCTTCTGGGCATTTATGCTCTTCCATTTAGAGCTCGGAGTTCACTACTAGGCAGAGATAAACAGGAAGTCTTCTCAGAGAGCTGGTAAGCTGGCTAGCATGCCCCATCTAACATAGTCAATGATTCTTCCTGGACTTCCCTTCAGTTGTTGGTTGGGGCTGAGGGAGTAGTTCTTAGCTACTTCAACGGAGTTTGGAAGTTGAGTTTGTTTCCCCACTGTCATGTGTCTCTGTTGGAGCATCAAGGTCTAGTGTCATGCCAACAATCCTTCCGCTGCAGATGCGTTGATGGTAGAGAGGTTCTTTTTTTGTTCTCCCCCAAAGTTTCTTTTAAAGGCCCGAAGAAGGAGGTGATGGAATAATCCATCCTCATTATTTTGTCCACCAATATGGCCTAATTTTGGACACTCCAATTTTGTTTGATTTCCAGTCCCCTACTCCTCTTTGCCAGTCATTAATCTGAATGGTCCTTGAACGTCCCCAGCAGATGTTTCTGTTGAAATGACATCAGAATTTGTCTCCATCTCATGTATTTTCTTAGCCAGTTTTCTGTAACACATCCATTGACTTATTCATGAACCTTTGCCAACTCTTCATCAGTTAAGTTAACGATGAAAGGTGGCTTGCTCGGCCCCAGTGACTGCGATCGCTCCCAACTTCCCATCCCCTAGCAGTACTGGGCTACCTTCTGGTAGCTGGACCTCAGAATAAAAGCCTTCGTTTTACCAGCTAATGAAGATACTCCTCTATCTCAAGATGTAGAAGGCTCTTTCTGAAGCCGAAGGTCCTGGGTTCTAGACTCTGCTACACGTGGGATGTGGATTAGCTGCAGGTCTGTGTGCAACATGTAGATCTGTTTTGGTGCTCCATGCTAATCCCCCAGACATGCCAGTAGCACTCTGCTACACACAGTGGTGTGTTAATAGCAATTCCCTTAGTGGGGAACAGATGACTTGTTCAGGGCCATTTCATGGCGTAGATCTCAAGAGAGGCACACACAAATTAGAGGCCGACCTTGAGACCTGCCTCTTCAGAGATGATGAGCAGCCGAAGGTCTACCCGAAATCAATGGGAGCTGTGGGTGCTCAGGTGTGTCCAGCTGGCCACTCCTGAAAACTTGTGCCCCTCTTTGCCCGTGAGCTGATGCCTACAGGCTTTGCGTGGAAGCCTCAGGGAACAGGCAATGCTGTCTAGCTGCTGAGCGAGCCCTCATGGGATCCCTGACCCCCTTGCTGCAGGCGGGACGGGTGAGCCACGCTGAGTGCAAAGAGAGGCACGTGCCTGGCATGAAGAGATGACTTGAATACTCTGTCTGGCCCGCTTCAGCAAAACAGGTCACACGTGTCTTATGCCAACGTGATCGAGTCGGACAGGGAGGCCCAGGGCGTGATTAGCAGAAGCAGCCGTGTGCAAGTGCATTTCTCCTGCATCTATTCCTATGAGCGGGTGGTCCAGCTGCCCTTCTCCCTTACTGCCATTGACACGTGAGTTGCCCGCCTTCCTCTTCCCCTTGCCAGGCATTTCCCTCCCTTCCCTGGCCTGGCCCAAGTTATGCAGCCTTCCTGCACCCCACAGGCGGCTGAGTCTCCCTGGTGAAGCTGATGTATAGGGCCTGGTCCCTGGTGAGGCTGAGCGCTCACAGTTCCAGCTGAAGCTGACGTAGGTGCCAGGTATACACTGCTTCTAAAAATAGATCCAGAATATTTAAAAGCCACTAAAGGATGAAAAGCAGCTGTAGAAATAGTTCCAGTAGCTCAGTGAGCTTCAGATTCGCCAGGCCATCGGGAGGTGCTGGTGAGCTTTGAGAGCAATGTCCCATCCAGATCCCTTGCTCTCCCTTCTCACAGAAGTGGCCCTAAATACGTGGCTTGGGCTCTATGGTGTGAAGGAAAAACCTCGCAGCCAGCTGTCCAAAGGCTCTGAGCAAGACAGCTTTCCTGAAGGCGGCTTGCACTTTCAGTAGCGCCTGGTGCAGGGAATTGAGACTTTCACAGAGGTGTGACATGGGATTCCTGCCTCTCTATCTAACCATCCCCTGCAAGCCAACTAGCTTGTGGTTTGCAAAGTGAGACAGAGGGAGGGGAGAAAGGAAAGTGTCCCCAACTAACTCCCCTTAGTGTATGTAGGCGAGAGCTCCTCCTGGGAGACTGCAGATGGAAACATGTTGGGTACAGTCATCTCAGATGCCCCTGTCTGATACCCCAGTGGGGCAGTCCCAAATGATGCTGCTCTACCCATGGATCCCTGGTGTGGAAGGGACATGGAGGCAGTTCTTTCTGGTCTCATCCTGGGTGCATTTGGGCAGTTAGTCAATTAACAAACTGTGCATGATTGCTAAAGGCTGGCGGTGGGGCCCTGACTGTAAGGAAGGCAACAGAAGGGCTTCTACATGGGAGCTGGTGGCACATGGGGGGGGGGGATCTATTTGCCAGCACTGACCCCACTAGATGTTTGGTGGCCACCTCCATCCTGCCTTTTTCTAACTCTGGGCCTGGTCTCCCCGATCTCCTCCTAGGCTGGTGAAATTCGTGGTCAAAGAGGGAGAGTTCAACGTGACCATGGCCTTGTATGAGACCTCTGCTTACCTGCAGCCCTACCGGCGGCAGCCCCCTGCCCTCCTGCTTTCGGAGGTCCTCTACATCCTGCTGCAGTTGGCAGGGCAGAGCCAGGTGCGGTACTTCTTGCTGAGCGTCGAGGACTGCTGGGCCACCCCATCAGCGGACCCCAGCCATGATGTGCAGCACCAGCTCATTGTGAAGGGGTAAGAGCAGTGGGTTCTAGCTTTCCCCAGGCTCTTCTCCATATCTCCACACCACGGTGAGCCTTGGGGAAAGCCCTGTGGCTTACTGGCCCTGAGGCTAGCAATCTCTGGGAGGGGAGGTGTCCAAGTCAAGGTTGCCATGACCATTCCAGGAACAATGAGCTGTCAAGCCTTCACCAGCTGGCTGACCACAAGAGCCATGTCGCCCCTTCCATTCAGCTGGTTCTGTTTGTGGGAAGACGCAGTCAGCTTGGTATGGTGCTTTGTCATTTTCTCTGCCAGTCAATTGCAATGACCAATAACAATGTGGTACACAGAGCTAAGTGCAAACCCATCTCTCTGGCACTCTTACACTTCATTTTTTTATATACATTTTAAAAAACCTGCCCCCCAAAAAGAATTATTGCTTCTTGCCAGCAGGGAAGGAAGATAGATCAGTCGCTTCTCTTAAGATGCTCAAGCCAACCTCTTTCTTGTAGGATCTATCTCTTGAGCATGTGCATCTTTCATTCCTGTAGAAGAAAGTGCTTGTTCCCTCAATCTCTTACCCCACTCCAGCACTAATGGGTAATATTCCACTGACTGGTAGGACTATAGCATGGGACACTTGGCCCACTACTCTAGTGCACTCTGGCATTCATGCAATAAAAGCAACCTGCCTTGTGTTAAAGTGGTGTTGTGCAAGTTGTCCCAAGTGACTTCCTTATTTGTATTGTGGTGATTGAGGCGCCTCCTTGGCCCCCCCCAATGGACCAGGACTCTGTTGCAGCAGGGGTGGTTCTTTCTTGGTAACTCCGCACAGCTCTTCGTAGGACCGCATTTCAAAAGGCAGCCTAACCCCTGAAGTGCCTCTAGCCTGTGTTGCTCTGGGATGTAGTGTCCCAAAGGAGGATGGGGGAACTATTAAGACCCCAAAACAGTATGTTTCTGGTTGTTTGCAACCTGACCTGGTTCTGGAAGGAAGCTACCTCTCCAAATAGCATCAGGAATACAAATAAGCCCTTTACTGAAGCCCGGTCTACACTTACCTTGGCGATTCGGCGGCAGTCGACAGGAGATATGCAAATGATGTCAATCACTTGCATATCTCCTGCCGACTTTGCAGCGTCTCTTCCACGCGGCATCCATACTGCGCTGTGTCGAAGGGAACAGCGCTCCCTTCGACACAGCGCTACTCTGCTTACGGGGGTGGTTTTCCCGTGACGCTTCCTGGATCGACTGCTCAGTCGATCCAGAGTAATCGATGTGATGGGCGAATTTTGCCACCATCAGTGTAGACCCAGCCTGAGTTATCTTGCAGATAAGATAGGTAAGCAGTGGAATGGGTTATCTGGGGAGGTTGTAGAATCCCCGTCACTGGGGGTTTTAGAAGAGCGAGGATAAACACCTATGAAGGATGGTCTGGGTTGCCTTGGTGCAGAGGGCTGGACTAGCTAATCTTTTGAGATCCCTTCCAGCCCTGCATTTCTGTGTTGGTCTGAGGGAGTGAATGGCTGGCTGTGCAGCTTGTGAGCCAGCACATGCGCTTGCAATACTGTAGTTAAAACGATGGGGCACAGGCCTGCCGGGAACAGGAACAGAAGCTGGGTATGGGGAAGAGCAACCCAATTAAAAAGCAGTTTGTGCTGTGGGCGCTCAAAGCACAAGTAGAACTGTGGAGAGCCTCGCTGGTGCATAACCCCCAGGCATTGACGTAGCATCCTGATGCACCAACCTTTCATCAGAGGTCGTGTGGCCAGCACACTGGACCAGGACTTAGGGGATCTGGATTTAATTCCCAACTCTGCCAATGACTCTGGGTGACTTGGGCAAGTTACTGCCCCCCTCTGTGCCTCAGTTTCCCCACTGTAAAATAGAGGTAATGATACTGACCTCCTTTGTAAGGTGCATTGAGATCTACTGGTGGAAAATGCTATAGAGGCATTAGTCAGTAGCCCCTCCTTGGCTGTTGGGAAGAAGAGACACTTTCCTTGCTGCTGTGCAGTGAGACTGAGCCTAGACTGTGCCTTTCTTGCCCGCCTAGGAGCAGGGAGTGGAAAACCAACTGTTTTCTGTTTCAAATTCAAAAAACCTTGTCCACTGGGGGGAGAGTGCAAATTCTACAGTCTCGTTTCCCACCACCCTTTCCAGTGGATGGGGAATGAGGAGGGAACTGGGCGGGGTGGGGGGAGGGAAGAGGAGAAACAGGCACGAACACTTTTGAATTGGAAACAAATCTTAATTTTTGTCAGAACCACTTTTCATCAAATGCTGACATCCACCTTTGCCCCCCCAAAGACCCCCCTTTACCTGAAATTGCATCTGGCATCTACCTTTGAACCCTACTGTATAAAGCAAAACCTGGCCAGTGCAACGCCGTCTCCACTGAAAGGGAACCCGCGCCGCACTGGGAAAGATGTAAAAATCGCCAGGCTGCCTCAGCTCTTGGGCTCCCCTTCTCCCCCCAGGTGTCCCCGTGATGAGACCGTGACGTACATCAATGCTATTGGAAACAGCACCATGGCAAAGTTCAGCTTCCAAATGTTCCAGTTCATCAACTACTCGGAGGTGTTCCTGCACTGCCGGGTCCGCCTGTGTCTCCCCGATGGCCCCGAGCCCTGTGCCAAGGTGAGGTTGTCTTCCTACCCCCCAACCCCGCACTGCTAGTACTGCCTCTAAACTGGACTCCTCCTTCTTCCCTGAGCCGTGTTATGTGAGGCAGAGGGCTCTGCTCTTACCCTACACTGGATTCAGTTAACTGCTGGCTATGGGCCGCTTTCATCAAAAATGAATAAGGCTCCATTGGACCCGCTCTTTAAGACTTGCCACCCTTTTTGGGTCTCTAAATCAGATAGCTGGAGCAGCTCATGAAGATGCTTGTGCACATGACTTGTGGATGCAAAATGTGGGACCCCATTAAGGTCTCATATCATTTGTCTATTTAATGATAGCTCTTTCCATCCAATTTGTTGGTCTTCCGGGCTGATGGCTAAACCAACCGCAAACATCTCCTCCTGTAGCTCATAGAAGGTTCCTGGGACCATGGAAATGGAGGCTTTTCCCTGCCAGTAAGTTGAGCTTCATCTCCAGCGGAAGGGCTCTTCCTACGCTGCACAAGAGGAGAAAAGGCAAGAGTGCTATCCTGCCTCGTGTCCTAGCTTTCTTCCCTCTGTTTTTGCTTACAGCAATGTCCCAGGAAGTCAAAGAGGAAGAGAGCACTTGAGGATGATTACAAGAAGATTGTCTCTTATGGACCCATCCATCTCCTGGCCTCTCCATTTTCTGGGGTACGGAATGCTGAGTCGGGGACAAAACTGCAGGATCTTTGGGGTACGTATGTCTCTTCCTGGATAACTGTACAAAGCCAGTTGAGTAGGAACGGTCCAGTCACACTTGTCGTCTGTTACGTAGAGCCATTCCAGGAGGTTGCTGAGATCTCTACCTCACAATGCAGAAGTTCAGAGTCTTTCAGACTCTAACATCTCTGCTCCTGTGTTGTCCTCCGCATCAGCTAGAAGCTTCCAGATGTAGAATGTGTATAGAGAGCCTAGTCTGCCCCATTGAATCGGCTTCCTCCTCGGCCAGGTGTCTGCCATAGCACAGGTTCACTTGGAAGACCAGGGAACTTCTTGGAGGAGGGGAACTGGTGGCAGGAAGCCTATGGAATCTAGAGGGAGTGATCAAGGGCTGGGTTTTTCAAGAACTTGGTGCTTGGGATGCTGAGGGGTTTTGAAAGTTAAGTCCCACTGATGTGTGCTGGGCTCTCCAGAAACTAACCCTAAATGTTGAGTGAGGGACTGATTCAGATCAGGGCTCCTGTTCCTCTGTTTTAACTGACAAGCGCCAATAAAACATCCAGATCCAAAAAACACAATCCGTGTCGATCCACTAAAAACTGGACACGGTGACTTGTACCTAATGGCTTGTCTACACAGGGCAGTGATGCAGGATATGGGGATATGACTTCTAAAACAGTGGTGTGCATGAATTGGAATCTGTAAACCCTGCAGATCCACCCCAAAGGTTCCTATGTGTGCTTTAGCATTTGAAACCGTACTTCAGTGATGCACACTGGTGACCATTATAAAGATTACTCACTACAATTTAACAAGTCCTGAATATATTCTACAACTTCATATACACAAAGTACCCCAAAAACTCCCAGTTGGGGGCCATCTCATAAAACTCAAATTGCTAAAATAAACCCAGAAAAATGGAAACTCAAGTTCTGAGAGACTGTTGGTGTACGCAGGTCTGATGCACCAGGTGCGTCTTTGCTGCATGCGGTGGATCACACTTGCTGGTGTACAGATCAGCAGCCATGATGGCTCTTGCACGTCAAAAGGCATGACTCCACCTTCCAAGGTCTACAGTGGTGGCAGGCTCTTCACTGAATTGCACCTGGGAAAAACAGAAATGTAACCACACTCTCTTTTTAGGGCCACACCTGTGGATTCCTGGAGGCCTGATAATGCTGAGCATGG
>ML675628.1:306472-334199 GCA_007922155.1 Mesoclemmys tuberculata | reverse complement strand
AGCATGGCCTCTGAAATTACTTACAGGGCTTAAGGCAATCTGTTACATGATGGCTGGGCCTTTAAGGGGAGCTGGGCCCAGCTGTGGCTGGCCAGGTAGGGATCAAGTGATCATAAAAGCCAGCAGGCAGAGCAGTGGGTTAGGAGGTGGTTAGAAAGAGCGACAAGAAGCAGAGAGATGCCTGTGGGAGGCTCTGGACAAGGCAGGAGTCCCAGGTAAGAGACCTGCAAGGAACAGACACCGCCTGGATTTGGGGAAGGCATGGCTGGTGTGGAATTTGTGCTACTTGGTCTTATGTGAAAGAAAGAAAGAAAGAAAGAAAGAAAGAAAGAAAGCTGAAGCCCTTATGCTTTGGGGCTTCAAGTGGTCACCAGCAGGGGTCTGGAAGTGAGGGTTTTCCCTCCCCCTGATGTAATTTCTTTTGTTTCCTTCCTCTCTGAAGCCTCAAGATGGAGGTGGGACTTTGAATGGGGTAGCCAGTGTGCTGAAGTGGCACAGAGAGTTCTCTCTCTCTCGGGTGCTCGACCGGCTGGCCCTTGCTCACACGCTGAGGGTCTAGCTGGTTGCATATGTGAGGCTGGGAAGGAATCGTCTCCCAGGTCAGCTTGGTAGTGATCTGGAGAGTTTTTTTGCCTTCCTCCGCACTATGGGGTGCGGGTCACTTGCCAGGATCATCTGGTATGTCTCACTTCATCATTTCCCTGCTGTCCCCATGCAGTGGTGCACCTTGGTCCCTGCTAGTCTCTGCCTGTGGCACACAATCGTTTAGTCTAGTCCCCTTTAGCTTGTAATACTTTGGTCTTGTCTCAGTCGCTGTGTTTAGCGGGAGGACGGTGGTGGCCTGACAGCAGGTCAGACTGGATCTGGTGATCCCTTCTGGCCTTGAATTCTATGGTCACGATGTCGTGACGATGAGAAAAAGGGCCTGAACCCTGGCACGCCTGCACTCACCTCCCATTTAGACGTGAAGGGCAGATCCTGAGACGCTTTGCTGGATCCTATCTTCCAGACAGTCGCCCGCACTGTACTTGTCCCAAAGGTTTTCTTCTCCCCTTCAAAGGCCACCTGTCTCAGGTTTGATTCCAAACGCAGAAGTTTGCTTGCGGGGGGGAGGAACAGAGAGCAGGTCTCAGAGAGGGTCTGGTGATGTTAGGAGGGAAGGGAGCCTCAAAGCAGGGGCTGTCCCACCAACAGCTGAAAGGAGGAAAGCTTTGAGGACCCGCAGCTGGGATGGGGAGGCGCTACATCTGACCTACCTTTTCCCAAAACCATTGCTGTCCAAAAACAGACTAGTCAGGCATGTGAGTCTGTGTAGACAATGATGGGGAGACCCTGAGTTGGGAGAAGGGCAATGGACATCATTTGTGTCCTGTACTCACTCATATTCTGCTCGGGGCCGGGTGTGTCTTCCTTTGGGTGTAATGACATTCTTCATGTAGCTTTCTAAATTCCTTAATTCTTGTTCAATTTCATGCACTCGGACAGATCTGGCCTTGCAGTCTTCAGCTGCGGATGTGGAAACAAAAGAGAATGCTTTGATTCATTTGGGGGCCGGGGGATGGCAATACGGGTTTCTGTAGCATACCCTGCCGCTGCCAGTGCTTTATACCGTGTGACCAGGTGATTTGCATTATTCATGGATTCACAGTCCTGGGTTTGACGCAGACTGGGCTGAAGTCAACGGAGCCGCTCCTGATTTGCATCCGCATGAGTGAGTGGCGAGCCAGACCTTGGGCGATTCCCAGGGTCCGGCCTGGGTAGGTGCGAATGGGCAAGCAGCGCACAGGGAGGGCTTAAAGCATTGTGGGCCAGGCTTTCAAAGTTACTAGGCACCAAAGGGGATTCTCAGAAGCACCCCTTGGCATCTTTAGGCACCTAAATACCTTGCAAACCTGGCCCTTTGAGCTGACGTGCTGGGGCTGGCCCCGTGAAACGAAGAGATCACATGAGGTGCCTGCCAGGATGCATCAGAAGAGACTCCGCCCATGGTGGTGACTTTCTTGGCCTGTCTCATTCCTCTCTGGCCTTCGGTTGCCCAGGAGATGGGCTGGTTGGCATTTGCAGAAGACTCCTGAAGAGCCACGGCTGCACCGTGCTGTCGGGAATGGGCTAGCTGGGGGTAATAGCAGGTAATGGATACCGTGGCAATAGCTTCGCCACGTTATCTGCCAGGCCATTATGTGACAGCGGCTCTAGCATAGGGTGGACATGAGTTCGCCCCTATCTGCCCAGGCCGAGAACCTCAAGGTGTAATCTCCAGGCTCCTACAGGCCTGTTCTCCCATCTCTTACTCTGTCTCCAGCCACGATACGGCTGAGGCCACCCCGGTGCCCATTTGCAGGCAAGGCGATGGCAGGTCTTTGTGCCCACAATGTTCTAAAGGACGGGGTGTGGCTGGTGTCGTGATGGATCCATTTAAGGCCCTCGGAAAGCTGCAATTGGAGGACCTGTACTACCGAAGGCAGCACAATGGGCCATTAAATGACACTCCTGGTGGACGGGACATTTTGACTAGATGGAGGAGTGTCCAGTGACATGCATGACCCTTGCAGCCACACTTTCAAAAGCGCTCACTTCTTTTGGGTACGTAAATGGAGAAATTTGGGGCTGGATTTCCAGAGGCGCAAAGAACCCCCAGCTCCAGTTCTCCATGGGAGAGTTGGGATTTTGACACAGTGGGAAATGGGGCCCAGAGCACTGCAGAGGCTGCCCAAGAATTGAGGAACCCAAAATAAGTGGCCATTTTTGAAAAAATGATGGAATTACCCACCAGGGGAGATGCCAACCGCCCATTCCTATCTCCTACTGGAGGGTCCGCTACATGTGGCGTTTTCCCAGAACCTTCCCACAGCCACCCCTGCTTAGCTTACAAGACTGAGCATGGCCCGAGGCTGCAGGGCTACAGCTGCAAACCAATTTAACACATGGATTCAACTTTACCACGGAAGCGGAAGGAGTAAACGGCAGCGCTGCTGAGGGAGGCATTCTGCGGGCCCTCGTCATGGGCATAGGACACTCTGAAAAGCACAGGAACGCCACTTTTGTTCTGTGTCGTGCTTGTGTTGGAAAAGCAGAAGGAAGCGCTTGCATTGGTGCTCAGGTTGTAGTTGGTTTTGCCATACGTGAGGTTGAAAATGCCGTCCCTCCGGTACCAGTAGATACAGAAGCGGTAGGGCCCCGTAGCCTTTGCTAAAGAGATGTTTAAGCGTGCTGGGAACGGCGCCCTTATCCTGAACATCTCCAAACTGTTCTCAATGGTGATGTTCTCTGCCAGTGTTTCATAAACCAGCTGACTTTGATTCGTTTGTTGTCTTTCGGCACAAAATCGGAAGTCTTCTTCGTGGCGGTGGCTTCCATGGACCCCTGTGTTACACAAAACCACACTGTGAGGGGCTCTGTGCTCCAGGGGTTACCAAAGCTAGTCACATCCCCAGGAACCCCACACAACACAGCTGTCTCCTATTTATTGCATGGCTCACAGTAAGGCTCGGCTCTGAAAATCCTGGGTTCTCACATGGCTCCCACTACCACAGTGTGTGAGTGCCTCATGTGTTTATCCACACTGCCCTGTACGGCAAGGCAGGGCTATTATCCCCGTTGTACAAATGGGGAAGCGAGGCCCAGAGAGATGAAGTGACTGCCCAGGGCCACCTAGGAAGGCTTTGCAAAGCAAGCACTTGAACCCAGCTCTCTGGAGGCTTAGGCCAGGCCCTTAACCCAAGCTCATTCTTCCTCTGAATGGCCTCTAACCTCACCCTGGCAAGCAGCACGCTCCCAGGTGTGCTACAGGATGAGAGGAATACAAAGAACAGTTCATTCTCCACCTTCATCCCATCTCATTCCTGCTCTGATTCATCGATCTGCCTCCAGCCCATCCTGGCAGGAGAGAGGAATTCCATCTCCGAACACAAGGGCTGTTGCTCTGCCTTCCAGGAAACTTAATTAGAGAAGTCCCTCCACACCTCCTGCCCCCTCCTTGCTCCACCCATACTGGGACGACTGCTCCCTCCTAGGGGGCCGGGCCGGGGGGGGGGGGGGGGGAGCTTGATAATAAAATAGCCAAGGCGGCAAGGATGTAGTAAGCCGTATAGATAAGGAAAAACGTGTCCCTGACTGTGAAATCTGGTTTTCCCCCGTGAAACCTGGTCATCGTAAGGAGGTCGCGGCAGTTCCACCCTTACTACGGCGCTGCCTTTTGAACTGGGTAGTTGGAGAGCGGCGGCTGCTGGACGGACACCTCGCTTTGAAGGCAGGGCCGCGGCCAGCAGCAGGGCAGAAGCGAGGGTGGCGTGGGATGGGGGTGTTGTCACTTTTGGGGCCAGAGATGGCCTTATGGGTGGGCGATGTGGATAACTGCCTAGGGGGCACCGTGGTCACTGTCCCCTGCCTTGTGCCCCCCACACAAAGCCAGCCCAAGGCTCCTTTAATCCCAAGAGCTGGGCCCAGAGCCAGGGAGGGGCAGAGCTGGGGGTGCCCCAGCTGGGAACTTCTACCAAGCACCAGGTTTCAGCTGCTAGTCCCAGCCTGATCTCAGGGCTAGGTCAGACCCACCTCAGGGAACCTCCCATGGCTGCAGGAAGCTCTGTGGCTTCGGACTGCGAGCCCGGCTCTGAAGGCAGCGCCACCACCAGGAAAAGCGCAGAAGCAAGGGTGGCAATCGGGAACCCCCTATAATAGGCTTGCAAACCCTGCCCCCCAGCCTCTTTTTGGGTTTGGACCCCACCCCCAGACACAACATTGAAATTTCCGATTTTTAAATATCTGAAACCATGACGTTTCAGGTTTTAAAAATCCGATGGTCATGAAATTGACCAAAATGGACCATGAATTTGGTAGGGCCCTATGTATAGACCAGCGTGGAGGTGATGAAATAACCAGAGAGTGTATTACCTTGTGACAGGAACAACAGAGCCAGAAGGAGGAGATCCATTGTGGGCAGCTTTCTCAGCTCTCGAAGTTCCTCAATGAGAGGCTTTGACTCTGATGGACAGAAGCCGAGTGAGTCTGTCTGGAGAACGGCAGGAATTTTTCACCACTCAGGGTCTGAGAGACAGAAAAGCCTGTTCTTTCTGCAGAGAGAAGAAAGAGCGGTTGCTCTATGTGCAAGGTGAATCAACCTTTTTATTGTCATCTGCCATTAGGGGGAGCCAAGGATTGCTAAAGCCAAGTGAAATGTTATGGTGCGAGTGAAACCGTTGCATAGAGTGAGTGAAAATGAGAGACTGCTTCTTATAGAGGGCTGGATTAGCACTGAGATGCACTGTCCTCCCAGGAATCCAAAACAGACAGCTTTCCAAATAATTATTGAAGAAATAAAATTCCTCTGCCTGTTTCCTGTAAAATATTTCCCTGTGTTGGGGTGTATAAACCCCACATAGGCTTACAAAGAGCAAATGGGAGCCAGAGATCCTAATGTGCCCCCCAGGTGAAACAAGGTGGGGTAATCTCGTTCAAGTCTGGATCAGACCCAGCCAGAGTGGATCTGGGTAGTTTCCAGAAAGGAAGGGGTTCAGCGCAGTAGAGGGTGGAGGTCCTGTGTCCTCCTTAGTAGGAGAGAAGGCCTAGGGGAGACAGAGTAGAAATCTTCTGGGTGGAAAGGCTGAGGAAGGATCCAGGCATAAGGGAAGGGAGAGAGAAACCAGCTGAAGGAGCCAAGATTAGCTTCTGTGGGGGGCTCCTAGGAGAGGGACAGGACTGGGAAGAAATGACCTTGTGGGTTAGTGTCCTGACAATAGGGCAGAGGACAAAGGGGAATCAGACTAGATCCTGGAATCAAAAACCCCTAGCGGCAGGAGCAAGTTGGTGGTGGTTTTGTTTGAGGTTACGAGGTAAGTTGGGGGGTTTCTTGGTTTGCTCCCTGTGTCTTTACTAGTAAAGAGATTCAGAACACCCCTAGCAGCCGGTCAGACGCATGTGACCTGGAGAGAGATGAAGCTTTCCCTAAGCTGAACAATGATGTTCCCTGTGTTAGTGCTAATGGGAAGCACTGGACTGGCAGCCTTGGAGGCTCTAGTCCTCTGTTCATCGCAAAACAGCCAAGCTCCTTACGGTGCCCTGCCAATGTGCCTCACTGTTGAATCACCAGGCACACCCTATGGGCCAGGGGGATGGCTTGGTCCCCCAATGTCCAGTCCACCTTGGGCATCTCTTCTGAAAAGTCTGCCAGTCCTGTAGCATGAACATTCCCCCCCCGGGAACTATGCTACGGCTGCCTAATTCATTTCACATTGGCCACCCCGGGGGCATCCGCTGGTGACCACTGCTGACCTGATAGACCTGGGCTACACTTGACCATGGGGTTGAGTCTCATTTCTACACCACTCTGGCAGTCACATGACATCTACGCCAACTTTAGGACCCATTAAACTGCAGCAGTAGTGTAAAGGGGCTTGGTCTGCAGCAGAACATCCTGCTGGTGTAATGTTTGTGGAGTCAGGGTTTTTTATAGACCAGCAAAAAACCTCCTCTTGCTTATTTCATCCAGGGAACTGATATAAGCTACAGTGACACGAGTCTTTTGCCAGCATAGTTTGAGTTCAAACTTGGCAAGTTTTCCAGTCTACTTGTACCAGTTGACCCTTTCTATTCTAGAGCAGGTCTGAGTGTAAATGAAAATCAGGCTCCTGGAAATGACATGATCTATGTATTTCAATGTGGACCCATTCAGAATCCCTCTGCACTAAACTGAAGTCAGGGGGCTTGATTGTTCTCATTCCAGGGTAAGGGAGGAGGAACTCTCTTGAAGTCAGTGGAAATACCAGAGTAAACCTGGTAACACCACGAGATTCAAATGGAGTGAATCTTGGTCTGCCCTGGTGTTAGCAAGAGACGAACTACTACCGTGAAATTTATCTTTGTAAGACAAGGGTAATGTTATCGCTGGTTTTCTATAGAGAGTATAAATATAGTCCAGATCCTCAGTATTGCGTTTCTGACTTACTCCCAGTTTCAGTGACCTGGAAGTAAACCTAAAATCAGTGCTGATTAAAATTTGTGGATGACGCAAAGATTGGTGAAGTGGCTTTTAAAAAAAAAACCTGAGGCCAGGGCCGTTGTACCAAGCAGTCTGGAATACATGGTAGGCTGGGTCCATTCACACACAAGGCATTTTATACAGCCAAATGCAGGGTCCTACATCTAGGAACTAAGTGCACAGACCTAGGGAGCTGGACCCAGCGGAGGTCCTGGCGCAGTGCTGTGCTAACGGCATGAATGCAGGCCTTGGCTATATGAACAAGAGGTGAGGTCAATACTGGAACACTGTATACAGTTCTGGGACAACATTTTTAAAAGGGGGTGGGGAAAAAGTGGGGGAGTTGCCAAAAAGAGCCACAAAAGTGATTTGAGGGCTGGAGAAAACACCCCCAAGGCTTCGTGTGCAGTCTAGGCATCTTCTCAAAGAGAAGCCTGAGAGGTGACGCAACTACGGTGTCTAAGTACCTCCACGGGGAGAGCAGACTGAGTGCTGAAGGGCTCTCGTATCCAGCGGAGAAAAGCAGAACAAGAACTGAAAGCTGCCTGGGAGTTAAAGCCAAACAGGTTCAAACTAGAAGTGAAGCTCACATTCTACAGCCAGGTGATTAACCACCGGAACAAACCACCGAGGGATGTGGTGGATTCGCCATTGCTCAACGTTCTCGCATCCTGACTGGCTGCCTTTCTGGAAGATGTCCTTTGGCCACACACAAGTCGCTGGGCTACGCAGGAAGTCAGACGAGATGACCTAATGGCCACTACTGCACTTCACCTTTGGGAATCTTGAGAATTCAGTGGGCACACGGGTCGGCTGTCTGCCCAGGCAGCTCCACCAAGGAGGGGGTTGTAGAATATAAATACAAGTATTTGGCCCATCACCTGTTACCCTCCCTCACGTTCCTCCTAGGATTTGTAGTAACAGCAGAAACAAACGATCACGTTGCAATATCCATGAAATAATCTCATACTCTAGTTCGGTGGCTCCTTGGACCCATTTGTAAACCCGGATGGCCTCTCATGACCCAGTGCCATCCCTCCCCAGGGGGGACGGTGTTGGGGGTCAGAAGGGGATGGGGTACAGTGGGAGACGCTCTGGGGACCAGGAGGGTGGTATGGCTGTGGGGGAGTGGTACGAGGCAGGTGCTGAAAGCTGGGGATACACCAGAGTGCAAATACTTATCCGAGAATGTGACACCAGCTGCTCCCTTCCAGCTCCTGTCCTACAAGACTGGCCGGGCTCAGCTCTCCACCCTGGGTGTTGTGACCTCTGGAGTCGCACCCCTGATCAGGTTTGGCCTGGCCGGGCCAAATCTGTGGAAGTGGCGGTGTGACTTGGCGCTGCAGTACCACTCACTCCAATTGGCCCCAGCTGCTCCCCGTCTCCTGCCCGTCGTCATGATGGAAGGTGGCTGGGCCAAACCTGGGTGGCACCAAGACCCAAGCACCAGGTCACAACGCCTGGAGCAGGGAACTGAGCGCAGCCAGCCCCACAGCCTTTGGGTCACTAGAACGTATCAAATTTTGGGACGTGCCCCACGGGTTGCGAAACCTTGCTCTAGTTCAACCCCAACAGCCAGCGTATCTGCCACAGCTGTTTTCCTATCACCATTTCACTGCACTGCATCTGATTTTTCTGGCTCTTTCCCCTGTTTTTCGTTCCTCCCATTTTGCTGCTGAAATTATAGCGAGGAAAAATCAAGCCCCAGGAAAGAACAGAACATGCTGCCAGCTGTTCAGTGGCAAGTGAAAACAGAGCTCCTGGTCTCGGTCCAGATCTGAGAGGATGGTTGTCCACATCACAAAAAGCCCTGCTACGACTAACAGTAACGTCCCCTCTGGGCAGCTTAGGCCACAATTTTTCAAGATCGGGTTTTTGTCTCCTTCCTCTGAAGCATGCATGACTGGCCGTGGTCGGAGAATAAGTCTATTCTGAAATCAAAACTGGGAAAGCAGCGCCGGTAGATATAGCCATGCTAGCGTGGCTAAACATAGCCGAGTAGATGTGTGGGTTTCAGCACGGCACCCAAGCTCGCCGTGTGTTTGTACAGCCCACTGCTATTATTCTTAGTCATGTGAGTGTGTATATGAGAGTGTGTCTCCTGGAGCTGCATTCACAACTTGGAGTGCAGGGTCGACAGACCCGGAGACAGGATATTGGACTGGCTGGTCCTATGGGTTTCTCCTTGCTGAACCACTGGTTGGATGTGGTTTGATTGCTATGTCCTGGTCTGTGGCTAAGAGGGAGGCCTCCAGTCTCAAGGGCTGCCAGTCTGGCGCCTTCTCAGCGCTAAAACCACTAACCAGACTTTGCACCAGGACTAGCTGACCCAGAGCTTGTGATTGAGGGGTGTCTGTCTGTCCTTTGGGGGTTGTGCGTGCTTCTTCCACTCTACTCTTTCTCCATTGCTGGAGGATTTCACAGCGAGCTCTTGGCACGCGTATACCCGCCTTTTCCATGCTACTGCGCTCGGATAACGAAACTGGCCCTCGCGGTCTCATTGACGTTCTCACGTGCTGAAACGTTCAACACCCAGTGTGTGTCACGCCAGGGGGCGAGGGGGTGGGGAAGTGAGCGAGAACAGTAAGAGGTCAGAAGCCGGAGGGAGAAACATACAGCACTCCAGCTCCATTGCATCTGCAGGCTGGAGGCCGTGGCCCCTGCAGCAGAAGTGACTCTCTTGTTCATTATTTATATTGCATTAGTCCTAAAAGCTCCAATCAGAAATCCGGGCCCCACTGTGCCAGGTGCGGTACTCTCCTGTGATACAGAGACAGGCCCTGCCCACCATAGCAGCTTGTCTGTATCCCTTTCGGGCCGCGCTCCATTTCCCCAGATCAGTCATTCCTAGACCCTGCCTCCTGAACTGCACCGAATCTGGACTGGCCTTCCCTCCCCAAATGTCAGCTCCTGCCTTCCCTCCTCCCCCACTCCTGCCTGCATGGGAAAGATGGGGTGTACCGTGTTACCTGCTGCTTTCCCAGGATACCAGGCCATACCTCGTGGCTATGCCTTTCAGGTGCTGCTGCAGAACTAGTATAAAACTTGGTGGCGGGACTGTCTGTCTTTTTCTATACTGCCGATCTGAACCTTGGGGGGTGATTGTGAGCTCGCTCACACAGCTGTAAATCAGGACAAACTCCCTGGAAATCAGCTGAAAGAAACCAGAGTGAAGCCAATGCGTGAAATTAGAATCAGGCTCTTGGTGTGAAATCTTGGCTTCAGGGCAGTCCATGGAAAGACCTCCCTAGAGTCAGGATTTTAAAGCTCAGAGGATCCCCTGCTATTTGGATGCAGCCACTCTCTTTCCGCAGCACAATTGCCAGTCCTTCTGTGTCTGGTCTGCCCTGCCCAAAGCACCCAGGAGGTCAGAGCCCTTTAGCCCTCTGGCACGCAGCATCTGCCTATTGACACACCTCCAAGCGTGAATGTTGTCTGTGTTCACGGGAACCAAGGCTTTGGGTTTGAAATCCAGTTTCCATCTGAGTCAGTCGTGCTGTGTCCGCAGTGGGACAATGCGGATCCAGCATATAGATCAGGGGGAATAAAGGGAAGAGGAACAGACATTGGTTAGGCCACAGCGGAAGCTCAGAGTTGGGGAGCCATCAGACACGTTCTTGGCTATCTCTTAGTGGCTTCATGGGGAAGATTGCTGAGCGGTGTCTAGTTTTGCTACACGGGCTAGGAAGTAGCTCTTGCGATGCTGGCCCCAGTTTGAGCAAGATCTGAAGCATCAGGCTATTGTGGGAATTGAGGTCGGTGGCTTCCCGTGCAAATACCCTTGCTGTCACAGCTGCTGTGCAAACAGGCCAGTGCCTGGGACTATGCAGTGCTGGAGTGGTCTTCCCAGCTTCAGACAACGAGCAGAAGGCACTAAGTGACTCTTGCCACATGCCTTGTTTTCCGCAGCCCAGCTACCTCAACGGGCCAGCGCTCTGACTTGAAAGCCAGTGGCTACTCACTGCCTGTATTTTACCTCCACCTGCAGCAGACGTGGCTCCACCGGCAGGGCGCACAGTACGGGGGGGGGGGCTATTTTTAGAGCAGTTTTTCATTGTCTAACCACAGCAGAAAAGTCCGGTATTGATCAGCACAGCAGGGCAGACCAAGCAGAGCCCCTGTGCAGCTGCTACTCGGAAACTTTGGCTTCCTGCGGGAGTTTCACTGTGCCCAATGCTTTCTGGCACCGGGGGCGCAAAGGAGCTGGCAGACACGCCAGGGAATGAGATGCAGCAGGGCTGCTTGACAGCTGCTCTGAAGCAGTGGCTGATGGGGGAGCGGGAGGGGGGGGGGAAAGCTGGCCTGTGGGCCTCTTGCGGGAGCAGAAGGGGCCATGGGGGAGGCAATAGCTGATCGGCTCCACTCTGAATTCAGCCCGTTTCCTTCTCTCACATTCCCTCCGCCTTTCTGTCCCCCTTGTCAATCTTCTCTGTCCTCCCATCTCTCCTCTCTTCTACTCTCTCCTCTTCCCAATCTGAACTCTTCTGTCCTCTCCACAGGCCCGGATCTGATCCATCCCTCGCTCCTCCATCATTGCACGTTCTCTCTCCCCTAATAATCAGCCCCTCCCTCTACCTCTATTACCCTCCCCCTCCCTGGATGATGCACGTTTTCTTCTCTGGGTGCGTCTACACAGCAAATTAAAACCCGCCAGGCCAGCCGACTCAGGGGCTGTTTTCTGGGAGCCCGTGGGGTGAGAGGATCCCAGAGGTTGGGCTCCAGGCCAAGCCTAGAAGTCTACAGAGCAGTGAAACATTTCTATAGCCTGAGCCCTGCAATCCCAAGCTGGTGGCCTGGGCCAGCTGCGGGCTTTTCCTTGCTGTGTAAATATACCCAAGGTCTTTCATCCCGTCTCCATGGGTTGCTTGCCGTTTACACTAGGACTCCCAACATCACTAGGATCTAGTGCAGGTGGGCTGGTTCTAGCAATGTGGGAAACATTTGCTACTTTTGCCCCCTTGTGTAGATGGCCTATGGTGGCTGGAAAACTAGTAAAATGATAATGCCACAAGAGGCTGAAAAATGAAGGGGCTGGAAGTTTTAGCCAGACAGTTACAAACGCTTTGTATTTGTTGAGGCCTGTTTAATTCCAATGACTCATACTTGGGAGAAAGAAAGCTTTTGTTATACAACATCCCCATCCTTTCACTTTGAGTTCGTTAGGGTGAGTTCTACCACCTGGAAACACCTCCCCGTCCCTGATGTCCTGGAGCAAAACTAGGAGAGGCCAAACTCAACATTCCTGATATTTCTAACATAAGAGACCAACAAACTTAAAAGAAACTAGGACTCCCAGACCTTCATTGCCATGATGAGGTGACATGGCACATGCCCAGTTTTCTTTTAAAAGCCCCCCTTTTTTTGGTGACCTTTTGAGGAATCCCCCACAGTATCTCCAAACAGGCTGCTGCTACGTCCCCAAAGAACATGGGCGTAGTGGACTGGAATTTGCCAGGATGTTGATTCATTAGAAGACCATGTGAGTCAAGGGAGGGATTTTCAAGAATGTTTGGCGTCAGCCTAGTTCTGCAGTCAAGGGGAGCCGAGCTAGGCCCAGGCTGAGGACCCTGGAAACCCACACCCTAAGTGATCCCTCGCTTGGCGCAGCTTCCTCTCAGGCCCCCTTCTGCTGCTCTTCTCTGATCTCCAGCCCCCTGGCTGCTTTCTCGCTGGTAGCCACGTGCCTGGAGCTGACTGCAGGATTCCTCAGGGCACCATTCGTGCCCCTCCACCCCACCCCATACTTTCCTACCTTCTGTTTCTGCTTTCAGGCAATACACAGAGCCGTGAGCCCTTACACGCTGTCCTCGCAGGGGTCATGGCCGCGACTCTGTAACAGGCGTCCTAGCCTGAAGTGCTGAGGGAAGTTGGCTTGGGTGCGCAGTCATCGTTTCCCCTTTCTCCCCACCGTGGGGCTCCCCACTGCAGCTTCATCCAGGCCAGCTTCTGAGACACGGGGGCTCCTCACCAAATGAAACCACGCTGGGAAAGGGAGCCAGGGCGGTGGCTGGGGTTGCCTACCCTCTCTCGAGTCTGAGACCGGAGCGGTGCTGACACTGCTTCCCCCTAAACCTCTGAGTTGCAAGACCTCATGACTGGGTGCCGGCCCAGGGCAGGTGGCTGGACTCGACAGCCACTCAAGGCACTGGCCAGCCCTACGCGTCTGTGATTCCGGGCCAGGCCAGTGCCTGGGAATCGGCTGTAGCCAGAGACGCATGATATTGTCCACGATGTGCTCAGTTCTGGCACCCTGGCAGCGGTATCCAGGAGAACTGGTTTTCTGGGTGACCCAGGGCGTCCCGGCTCCTAAGCTTGGCTCAGCGAAGGGGGTGGGCAGTGATGGCGCATCACGAGACACATGCAGGGCTGCTGGCTGGACTGCGGTACTGGGTAGCCACGGCGAGCTGCTGATTTCTGGCTCTGGGTGCGACCCGGGGGCAGGCCGGCTCCGAGGCCGTGGGTGAGCTGTTGTTCTGCAGCACGACGGCCTCGGAACGTGAGCTGAGCATTAGAGAGCTTTCATTTTAGTTTGCCTTCCCTCCCTCATCGGCCCCTGATCTCAGCAGAGAGGCAGGTCAGCCCGTAAGCCCCTCTGAAGCCTATCTTGACGACTCCAGGATGGTGAGGATGGGTTGTTTTGGGGGGGGAGGGAATGCTAGGCTGTGCTCCAGGACGACGGGCTCAAAGGCAGGGCCTGACATTACAGCCTGATGGCAACCCCTTGCCCTCGCTCCCTGCTGGAACAACGCACACAGGGCTGCCCTGGGCTCCTCTGCCGGCCGGCGCTATGCCTACAGGCAGTGCCGGCCTGAAGAGCAAAGGGCTGCTCTCGCTCTCTGTTCAGTAACTAAAACCAGGGGAATTTGCACGCTGAGCTCTGCTGCCGCCCCCAGCACAGCGACCCAGGAAAGGGTGGGGCGCTGTGTGTGCGTGTGTTTGCCCGGCGCCCCCGCCTTTCTCGAAGCACCAAACAAACCTGATTCCCCAGGACCAGGCCGAGGGACAGAGGAGCTGAACTGTAGCTCCCCCGTCTCACGTGCTGCAGCAGGAGAGTCAATCTAAACTGACTCCATCTTACAGCAGCTACTTACAGAGGTGCGCCGGGCTCACGCCTTTGGCCCTGTGCACGCTGACTGACGACTTCGGGCCAGCCCCAAACCCTCCTCTCCTGCAACCTGGGCTCCTCGCCCCACGTTCTACCCCCACCCCGGCTCCCCTCTGCCAGATGACTGAAACCAGCCCAAGGGAACGGGGGGGAGGTGGATCTGGTGACGAGGCAAGGGCAAGCCGGCTTGGCTTCCCAGGGGCAGCTTTTCACAGCCAGAGGCACCAGCCAGCCGGGGCAGAATACGCCAGGGTGTTTTTTTTTTTTGGAGGCATCTCGCAGCCTGCCAGCACTGGTCACATGGAGTTGAGGGGGTGCAGCGAGACCGCTGCTGCTGCTCATATGAGGCCCAATGAGCGAGTGTCTCCCTATTTTCCACTCCCTAGGGAATTATAAAATAGGCTGGCAGCTTCTCTCTGGTTCCTCAGGGCCTTTTCTTCAGAAGGAGGCCTCTAGTCCCCCCCAAGGCAGAGCCGGAGGTCCCCCTGCTTCACAGAAAAGCAGGCAATGAACCGCAACAGCCCACGCTCTGGTGTGCAGTCAGCCGAGCCCGACCCTGTGTTTTGGAGCGGAGCCCAGCAGAGGGTGGCAGCGTGACTGTGCTTTGCTGGGCCAGGCCAACGGTGCGCTGCCAGTGCGCATCCGGGGCTGGCCCGTATGGAGCTAGTTCTGTCATAGCAGGATCCCCACCCTGGATGGGGTCAGGGGTTTGGCTGCCTCCGACAGCGTTCCCCTGGCCCTGCGGCTGCCCTCCTAGGAAACTTGTCATTGATTGGTTTTGGTGTCGCTGCCGTTTCAAAACTTAGACTCTTATCTGCACACATTAGTTACAGAAACTGATCCAGAGCTGGTATTTCCCTCCCCGAGGGCTGCACCCCCCCGCCCAGAAGCTGCACAATGCTCCGAACGGAGTTTCTTGCTCTGACCGAGGACTGAGATGGAAAAGGCCTGGGGAGCGAGATACACGCTGTGAGCGGCTTTCAAGGGAATAAACGAATTCCTTGCTGCTGCAGCGGGCCATTCACCATTGCAGCAGCTGATCCCAGCGGGGTCTCAACCCATTGCTCTGAGGCCGGGGGGCTGCCTTCGTGACCATGCTTTGTTCTCAAGTGAACACCCCTCGTGCCGACTGGAGATGGGGGGTGAAGCATCTCTGCAGGCAGGGCTCAATGCATGCTGTCCTGGGGGCTCTAGGGACTAAATTCACCCTGCTGTGCATTGCTGAAATCGAGGGGTTACCGACCAGGGCAGCCAAGGCTGGCCCAGGACATGAAAGCAAAGCTCTGGATTGGCAGCCCCCTTAATGCCTGAGGGTCATTGCTTCTGGGCTTGGAAACCACACCCTGGTTTATCAAAGGGGCTGGCTTGCTTCTGTTTTCTTGCCCTGTGTCAGATGTTCGCTCCCAGCCCAGGGTCTCTCCAGGGGTTGTTCTTCAACTAGGGCAGGTGCAGCCCTGCGCTTGCACCACCTCCGTTCAGGGCCTGGTGTTGACCCTGCTCCACGGGGCTCAGGAAGGGGGCAGCCGGGCTGGGCACCGCAACGGACTGGTTGTATTGCTCCCTGCTTCAGCCTGCCCACACCTCTTCGAGCCTTGAGGGGCTCTGTGCAATGCCGGCGCAGCGGCTTCCCTGGCACTCGTCAAACCGGCACAAAGGGTTCCTGGGGCAACCACGAATTGTCCCCTGGGCAAGCTGGCGCTGCTCACCTGGCAGCACCTCTCCTGCCACCTGGCGGCTGGTCTGCAGGAGAAGCTGCCGGGCTCCCCCAGAACCGCTAGATCTGGGCTTTTGAGGGGCATCTCCGGCTTCTGCAGCAGACGCTACCGGTGTCAGCTCAGACGGGATGGAGGCACCACGGTTTTGCTTGCTTGGCTGGAGAGCTTTGGCCTGTGAAACGGGGCTGGGATCTCTCCGAGCTGGAGGAGTCCTAGCCAGCGCACCGGCACAGCTCAGCAGGCCTCTTCTGCCTCGCCCTGCGCCTCGGGCAGTCGCTCCCCCCGACACAGCGTGGGCGCAAAATGCTCGTGGGTCGGAATGGAAGCAGTTCACAACCCCTTGGCAAAGGGGGTAAAGGAGGACTCCAGGTGCGGGGCAGGCAGACGAGAGGCGCTGAGCGTCACGGGGGTGAGGATGGCCCCCTGACCGGAATCCAGGGGAAGCCCCCGAAAACAGTCCCACGTGGTGGTTTGTTAGTCATCCCCCTGCTTCCCCACCCCCAACAGCTCTCTAGGGCTCTCTGGCATCTGTACTGTGCTCGTTTCACACCGCTGCTCTCCACGGCTGGCTGGTGCAGGGCTCTTTCCCCCCCTCCCCTCCCCTGCTGCTCTCTAAGGCTGGGATCTCCCCTTGCTGCTCTCTGTGTTTTGTACAGCGCCTTGCACCAGGGGATTTGGGTCCATGACTCCTAGGAGCTATGGTAATATACATTCATAATAGACCTAGCAGCTGTCCTAGGTCAGGGCAGTCCCCCCGGGGCTGGCTCCCTCATTGCGCCCCCCCCACCCCACACACACAGTTTCAGTGGCCGCAGCCGTGGTGCAAAGGGCTGCTAGAGCCAGAGCGCTGCTGTTTTGCCCAGGTGCCTCACCTTCCTCTGAGCCTGGGGGCGGGCAGGGAGGTGGGAGGGAGATTTAACGCAGATCTGAGTTTTGCTAGTGTAGATAAGCCTTAAGGCGGTCTGGCTGCTGCTACCCCAGAGCCTGGAGTGCTTCCTAGGGCCACGCTTCCCCTGGCGGCTGCTGCTTTGGACTGGGCTGGGCTCTCCCTGTGCAATGGCAGCAAAGCACCGGCTGCCCAGGCTGGCAGCCAGACAGCAGGCTGTGCAGCGTGGGATGGGAACGCCAGACGGTTGGCGCCCCCTCTCCTAGGAGCTTTCCTGTTCTTAGAAATTCAGTGCGGACGCCCAGCGTCTAATCAGCCCGAGATCTGCCAACCCACCCGAGCCCTCCACTATCTCACGGGGCCAGGCAGATCCTTCCTCCCCGCAAGTTCCGCAAGGCCTAACTGGGCCGTTTTTTCTGCATCCTTGTATCCTGAGATGCCAACCCACAGCCTTTTCCTCCTCCCTGGCAGAATAAACGGCTTCATTTCCCCCCAGCTAGGAATAGGCCTCGAGGTATATTTAGAACCCACCTCAAGGCCTGCTGTTCAGTGACTTCAACGGGCTGGATGGAGAACAATAGCGCACAGAAGTTCCTGCTTAGTCACAAACGGCCAGGGTACGGCTGGGTCTCAGGGGCATTAGGTAACCAGAGGGGATGGAGAAGCCGATGGAGTACCGCCCTTCCTGTTCCCAATGGCATAAGTCCCTTCCCCCCCCAGGAATGTACCAGCTACCAGAAACAAAGTGGGTCTGATACTGACCTCACTCACACCAGTATAAATCAGGAGTAAGAATAGGAGTCAACAACGTCCCGTGGGTGTAAAACTGATGTCGGTGACATTGGACTTACGCCCAACAGCTGGCCACACGATGGGTTTGCAGGCCGTGGGCACCATGTTACCAGCTCTCGTGATTTTATTGTAAGTCTTGGGATACTCAGTATTTTTCTTCAAGCCCCAGCTCCTGGAGGAAGGATGATTACATGTAATGCTCCACTGCCATTTAAATAAAACGTACGTTTTGCGCCCTGGGGGTGATGGAGAAAAGCTCTGACACATGAATGCAAAAGGCTAAAAAACTTGGAGGCAAAAAACTCATTTTTTTAAATATCTCATGATTTGGGGGGCCTAACCCCTGCTGTTTAAATGCTTGGGATTAGCAATGCTGTTGGAAGCTGGGTTTCACTTGCTGTATGATTGATTATTTTTTTCCTTATGGAGCGGAAGGACGGTCTTATATTTTCAGTGCATGACTGGCAGTGAGAAGACTTGGGTTCTGTTCTCTGCTTTTGCCAGCTCTGTAGCCTTTTGGAAAATGTGTCAAAGCTCTTTGCCTCAATTTCCCTATCTGTAAAATGGGGATATCTGCTGACTTGCCCCACAAGGAGGTTGGGGAGCTAAATTCACTGAAGTGTTTGAAGCCCTTGGAGAACCTGGCTTACCCCGTAAATAATGGAGAGGCGGGTCCCGCTATCATTCCCCTTGTCTGAGGTAAGAGTCTAGTAAAGCTGGTCAGATATTTTTCCTGATTTTGCTTATTGAAGTTTGCCTTTGCAAAGTGTTTTTGCCCCAGGCCTCTCATTTTCAGATCTGCTTGAGATCTGGGCTTTTAAGGTGTTTGCACAGATCTGAGTGTAAACAACGCAAAAAGATCGTAGCTGAACAAACAGCAGCCTGTGCATTATTCATAATGTTGGCATTCGAGCTTCAGAACTGGCCATCCAAGTTGCAAGTGGGCTGAATATACACACGTTCGTCTGAATCATGCAGATCGGTTTTCTGGCATTGTGTATTTGCCATCGCTAAAGGATTTGAATACAGCCAGCTGAATGGAAACTTATTTGCAGAACAGTTTCCCAGCATTCACTCAACTCTATCTTTTGTTAATATCCAACTCTTATTACAGGCAATGCAAAGACCCCCGACAGGCTTTGATGGGAGCTGGCTCAGGCTGCTAAATTAGCTGATTTGTAGTGAGAAAGAGGGGTGAGAAAATAGGCAGATAACCTCACCTTGTGAGCTGTGAGCAATGGAAGAAGGAAGTGTAGGCACAGACAGCTATTGGTAATTGCGACTTAGAGAATTTGGTAAGAACAACTGTCTGGGCACAAAGTTTAGACGTCTCATTTCTTAAAATGGGATAGCAGTGTAACTAAAAATGCTACACTGGTTTCATCTGCTTTGAATGTGAAACTTGCAGCATTTTGCTCAATGAACAGCAAAGGCTGTAGCTTCTGCAAGAGCGGTAAAAGGGCTGTAGAGGAGAGAGGTGGGTGGCCACACATCCTCAAGCTTTCAGGAATCATTGCTGTTTGAGTGATCCTGTGTCTTACAGGATGTTAGGTTAAGGGAATAGATTAGGGTCTAGTTCCTAGCTCAGTCACAAGCTGCCTATGTAACTGTGGGCAAGTCCCTTGATCTCTCATGCACAGCTGTCATGCACCGCTACAGACTGGGGAAAAGAACCCCCAGTTTCTGCAGAAAAGGACCTGGGGGTTACAGTGGACAAGAAGCTGGATCTGAGTCAGCAGTGTGCCCTGGTTGCCAAGAAGGCTAATGGCATATTGGGCTGTATTAGTAGGAGCATTGCCAGCAGATCGCGGAAGTGATTATTCCCCTCTTCGGCATTGGTGAGGCCACATTTTGAGTATTGTGTCCAATTTTGGGCCCCCCACTACAAAACGGATGTGGACAAGTTGGAGAGAGTCAGCGAGGGCAACAAAAATGATGAGGGGGTTGAAGCACAAGACTTTGAGGAGAGGCTGAGGGAACGAGGCTTGTTTAGTCTGCAGAAGAGAAGAATGAGGGGGATTTGATAGCAGCCTTTAACTACCTGAAAGGGGGTTTCAGGAAGGATGGAGCTAGGCTGTTCTCAGTGGTAGTAGATGACAGAACAAGGAGCAATGGTCTCAAGTTGCAGTGGGGGAGTCTAGGTTGTCTATTTAGATCGTACGCTCTTTGGGCTGGCACTGTCTCTTACCGTGCGAATGTACAGGGCCTAGCACAATGGGGTGCTTGGTGCTCTCAGCTGCAACGATGCTGCCTCACTAGCTACTAAACAGGCAACATGCAGCAGAGGGGATAGCCTGAGCAATGTACGTATTCCATCTTCGACTCTTCCATTGGCTCTTTTGTGAAGGGTGTTTTCTCTGAGCCGGACCAGGAAGCTGCTTCCTGCAGCTACCCGGGCTGGGAAGAACACCTGTATCTTGCCCGAGTTGCAGCTCGGATAATAATAGCACCTCGCCCAATACGGTCAGCCCATACGCAAAGTGCGTGTCTGCGCTGCTATGGCCACGCGAACAGAAAGAGTTTAACAGGCAGCAGTAGAGAGATTTTCCGCACTGAAGGGTCAGGACCTGAAGGTTGGAGTCATCAGTGACCCTGGCCAGGATGCTGCTAAGATACTAAAGAGGAAATGTGCACTTGTGTGACTGACATCTCCACTGGGCCTGCAGAGTTTACCAGCTGGAACATCTCCCCACTGGACGGTGCCTTACCCATCGCTCTGCAGTTTGATAGCTGGAAATAACAGCACAAGGCATTCAGTTCGCTTTGCTATACCATCGCACTTAGCCTGACATCTGCGCTTCTGCTGCCTTTTCAGTATTGCATCGACTGACCAAGAGGGCAGAGAAAGAATCAAGAGGAATGCCTGTGACATAAAACATAGAAGGTGACCAGCCCGCACCTCAGTTTGAAACTCAGATGCTGCTGTCAAGATCCTTAAAAGCCGAGAGGGTCTGGCTAATCACCTCCGTAGGAGACTTCCATGGGAAACCCAGGTGCTGCATTCCTGCTGACGGTATGAGAGAGTATCTAATCTCACAGGCCGTGTTGAAAAGAGACCCTAATATAGTGTTGGGGGGCAGAAGCTGGGCCGTTCATGGTTGTGAAAGATACCATGTTGCTTTGCCTCGGTGGATTGTCCACATTCCACCTTGTGCCTTCTCTCTACCTCAAGTTCTTCTCTGGTTTCAACGGCACGCACCATTCTTCCACCAATCCTAGACAGTTGTGGTGTGGGTAAACCTGGTGCCAGCTGTTGTCCGGGCTGCAAGTGTCAGCTGAGCACTGACAAATTCATAGCTGGAAACCAGACCAACTCAGCTGTACATTAGTAGTGTTTGAGATAGAGTCTAAAGAGTCTAACAGCTATCAAATGCCTGTCAGTTGCTACATGTGCTGCTCTTGCATGTAATATCTGTATCCCGATATGAAAGCTTTGCCTTATCATTGCAAAAATGCCTGCTCTCAACTGGTGCATCTAGCAGGAAGAGTGGTTCCCGCACCCACCAAAGAGGACTGTCAAGAGTAAATGGGCCATTTAAAACTTTGATTGCCCCATCCACCCATGAAGAAGTTACATGCAGGAGCTCTCCCATTGGGTTAAACTCCGGGGGAAGGGCATCTAGAGATGCTCACAGGAAGAAATGGTTACCTCTTTGCTGCACAAACTCTCATAGGGCTGAAGCTAGGGAACAAAAGGAGAGAGCCGGGTTTGCTCTAAATGACCTTCCGTGGACAGATGACTACATCTATGTCTACTCTTGGAAACACAGGGCTGTCTCTCACCTGTATTTATATGCTGCCTGCTTTAACCTACAAACAACACTCACTTCTTTTTCCTAGTTAATAAATCCTTGGTTTACTACAGGATTGGCTACCCTTTGTGTGTCTTTGGTGTGAAACTTAAGGTACAAATTGATCTGGGGTAAGTGAGCGGTCTGCTGGGCCTGGGAGCACCTAACTATTTTGTGATTTTTGTGTAAGTGGCCATTTACCACTCAGTCCCGCTTGCCTGGGTGGCACTGGGTCTGATTCACTGGTAGAGTGGTCCGGGAGTTCACATTTGTTACTGGCTCGATAAAATCTAATTATAGAACACACCACCAGTTTGAGGTGTCTGCCCTGAGGTTGGCACTCACGGCATGAATCGCTCCAGACAGTGTGACAAGCATGCTTTTAAAGTGCTGCCATCCTCTTTCGGTGGGAGGCTGCGGTGGGGAGGTAGGATGTGGTAAAGTGCCCCAGACACGCATACCCGTGGGTACTCAGTGTTTTCCTATGTACCTGCACATGGACTGTAATCCCTTTGTTGGCTACTTTGGGATCTTTGGATAAAAAGTGCTGTATAAATGCCGGTCACGGACTGTTAGAACAGCTGGGGTGTGACGTTCACCTGTGGGTGCCATTGAACATGTGGGAGAGATGGTGCTGGGAGGCTGGCGATCTGGCATCTATTCCTAGCTCGGTTCGTTGTCATGGGGGGGGGTTCAGCAAAACAGGTGTTAATCTAATCTCTCTGTGCCTCGGATACCTCATGTATAGGACAGGGACAACACAAAGGGCTTGGAGATCTTTGGAAGAGAAAGGGTAAGTATTAGTTAGCACTATGACTGCAGAGAATCCCTCTGCAAGTGCCTGGACAGCTCACCAATTTGGAAATGTGACACTCTTTATGGAGCAAGCCCCAGTTTCCTCTGTCTGTGCTGATTCTTGGCTGGGCCTTTCTCTCCACCCCCTGTCTTGCTGAGGGGTAAGGACACACTATTCTGATCATGAGAGTCATAGACGCAGCAAACCCAGGGCAATGCCATCGGAGCCTCTCCCCCTCCTCCCAAAAAGCATCCGATCCTGCTCCCAGTTACATGCATGTCAATCACAGAAAATGCCAGGAAGTCCATGGCACAAAAGGGGGGGTAAAATCAGGGTATGGGAACGCCGAATCTGCCCCAACAATTTGTGTCTGTGATTTTGGAAGCCCTGAGAAAGCTGGCAGCATTGTATGAAAAGACAGCCTTTCAAAATGTTCCTGCTTTACAGACCCCTTTGTAGTCTGATCACGGCTGGCTGAATGTTTGTGGCATTTCAATGAATGCAGAATTCCTAGGGAATGGCATAAACTCATGTGACACCCAAGCACAATTGGCAACCTGCCGAGTCCCGCAGAGCGTGGAGTGAGTCACACAACCTGGGGCCATGTATCCGACCTCACAAAAGCCTTTGTGCTCTCCCCTGGAAAGGGAAAGACAGTATTTGGCAAACATTCTTGGGATTTTTTTTGGGGTGTGGAGCAGATCGTCCTCTGGGACCGATAACAGGTGAGGCTGGGTGTCTCAGTGACAGAAGTTAGGCCACAGAGGGATTTAGGCATGGGCCCTGATCCTCAGTCATGGACCCAGAGACAGATTCTGTCTGCTGCTACTAGCACTATATAGAGGTTAGAACTGTGCTCCAAGGGACTGGGAGAAATTTCACCCCGTACAGGTCCTCTTCGCTGCTCCCCTCCCAAGCCCCAGCACAGAGGGCGTGGTGGAGGTAGGAGACGATGTGTCCTTAGCAAGACCCTGGGTTATTCAGGACCACGGAGCCCTGTGGGAGGATGCTGTGGATGAGTGCATCCCCCGTGCTAATCTAGTTTATGTTGGAAGGTCATTTAAGTCCCCAAAGTGGCCCCAAGTCCTGAGGTCTCAGAAGTAGCCTGTTATGGAAACTGGGGATAGCTGGGGTACTAGAAAACACTGTCCACACACCTTATTCCCAGCCACACCCCAGCTATAGGTGTGGCAGAGGTGTTGCTTTGCTGGGTCTGTGGGGCTCCCCCTACAATGGGTTGATCTGGCTGGCTTTATGGCTGCTTTGTGCCAGGGGCCAGACCAGCCCTAACATGATCCCGGGAATCTGTGTCACCTTCATGCTTCACAAGCCTCCTCCACGCATGTCCAGTACCCTGGCTCAACACGTGTCCTGGGCAGTCCAGCAGGTGGGCTGTGAATGGTCATGCCCTGTTAGCTAATGGTTAATAAACAGCCACTCACTTTTCTAAAAGAAAAGGGTTGTATTTGACTTTCCCCATCATTTCCAATGACACACCGCTTAGTATATTCATTTCAGGACTGCTGTCATGAGACTCCTTTTCTCCTGGTTATGACTTTTGCACTCTTTCCCTCCACCAAGGCCTGGCTTTGAGATGCCAGCCTTAGAAAGGAGGCTGGCAGAGCCTCTCGTCTACGAGTCTGTGATTCAAATCCAGCCCTGGGTGGGAGTGAGCAAGACATCACTACCATGTAACAGCTGTGCCGGAGCTGTCGGGAAATGAATTTGTGGGTCTCGCTTTGGTTATGAGCGAGCAGATGATGAAACCGCCACTCATATAGTTTCCTTGGTGGTCTCAATAGAACAGCCAAGGAATAAATGGGCCATGGAGACCAAGCTCCCATTCCACCCCTAGGTCAGATTTAGTAGGCCCCAGTGCTGTTTCATGGTGAGGGATGGCTGCTATTATACAGCTAAGGAAAATTGCCTCCATCAAACACACATCAGTGCTGCCGTGAGGTCTGGGAACTGCTACCACCCGTACACCACTACGGCTTTAAAGCACCAGCCAAGATTCTCTTTCCCAGCACCACAGCCGTTGTTTACAAACCTGTCGCTTCCTGATTTCCTCCCTCGCTCCCCTTTGCCCGCTCCCATCACTCCAAATCGCTGGATTAAGAGCTGGACAGCAATCAAATATGTAACATTTATCGTCATGGCCGGATTTGTGCGAGTGCTACAGATCAGAGCCCCACAGACAGCGCAGGGCAGAAAGTGTCTGCAAAATTCCCCCCCAGCATGCTGCCCCCAGGAATCTAAATCGTCCATGCAGGCATTCCCTAACTCCAGCTTCAACCTCAGAATGTCCTCTCCCCAACCCAGTCTGTGGGACTACAGAAGCGCCTGTGGCTCTCAGTGCATTGCAGCCGTTTCTAGCAGGGTGCTGTGATGTACAGGACATGAAATACACACATTCCAACCCTTAGAGAGACAAGCTGGGTGAAATGATATCCTTTATTGGACCAAATCTTTTTATTGGTGAAAGAGACAGGCTTTCGAGCTTATACAGAGCTCTTCTTCAGGTCTCTCTCACAAAGACATCGATCCAATAAAAGACATTACCTCACCCGCCCTGTCGCTCTAATATCTCGGGACCAACACAGCTACAACTGTGCAACGCCAGCTGTGCCCCTTGAAAGCAGAAATGTGGAGCAGACACCTATGCTTAGTGATCATTGCAGGACACTGTTAGAATCCTCTAACTGGTCTCTCGTGGTTTTCGCTGGTCCCTTGTGGATCAGCAAGCAGCAGATCAATACACTCTGAGCAAATCCTAACTCCTAGCTGGAACCAGCAGCCGCCGGCTGAAAATATCTGGACTCTCCCTAGGCATCCCTGGGGAGAACAATGGTTCTCGGGGGTCTCATTGGAGAGGAGAAGCAGATGCAGTCCCCCTGGTTAAAATGCAGGGGTGGGTGAGCCCAGAGAAATTCTGTAAATCTCCAGAGTGCAGATCTCTTCTGCGCTGGCACCACCCCGCCATTCAGCATGGTCCAACCCCACAAGACCATGCCTGCTGAGGTGAACTGGCAATAGGGTTATAGGAACAAGAGCTGGAAGGGCCACTTGCAAGGGAAAAGACTGCTGGGACTAGGCTAGTAGTTTTCAACCTTGGGGCCACGGCCTCTGTCTAAGATTCCCAAAGCAGTCCACACCTCCATTCGAAATGTAGGAGTCCGCAAATGAAAAAAGGTTGAAAACCACTGACCCAGGCTGTGCCATCAGACTGTGTGGCTGGCGCAGTCCACAAAGCAATTGCTCAGCCCTAGCTGGAACGAAACTGCCCCGCTTCATGCTCCTTCACAGCCCCCAAGCGGGGTGTACCCTTTGTGGTCAGATCCCTGGTGCTCTCTGACAGTTGCTCACACATCTGAGCTGCGCACTGCTGCTGCGGGAAGTTTTTGGAAGCTCTTTTGACTCAGCTGTGTTGAGCAGCTGTAAGGGGGGGGCACAGTTGGAGGGTTCACTGTTTAATGGCTATGGAATTCATCCACCCCAGCTGAGGGACTCCCCACTCCTTAGGGCTGGCCAGACAGATCCAGCAGGCATGGGGGGGAACAGATTTAAATGAGAAAAAGACATGAATTTCTCTCCCTCCCTCCCTTGCCTAAATGTCCTTTCTACATAGAACACCCTGTGCCACATGTGCTTTTATCTACAGTACCACTGCTAGCCACTTTACATCAAGGCCGTGGTCCTTGTGCGGTCTGGGGAGGTCAACTGTACGTTTGTACATTGCGCAGAGTGGTATCGGGGGGAGGATGTGGGGGTCCACTGCTGTGGCTGTGGCAGGAGTGGAAAAACTCTCTGGGACCTGCACAAAGAGTTACAGAGCCCCTGCCCGGCAGTGTTCCCCGAGCGCTGGCTCTAAGGCTTTATCTCTGTGCAGACATCCCCAGCCCACCCACCGGCCCTGCAGTCACTCCCACATTGAACTAGCACAGCATCCTAATGTGAGCCGCTCGCAGCACAGTGCCAGGGTGCATTATAAAGATCTGGATTGCTGAATCCAGTCCCTGAAAGGAAGGTTGCCGGAGACTGACCCCTTTGTCCTCTAGCTCAATGGCTCTCAACCTTTCCAGACAACTGGCCCCCTTTCAGGGGTTGGTTTTGTCTTGTGTACCCCCCCCCCCGCCCCGAGTTTCACCTCACTTAAAAACGACTTGCTTAGAAAATCAGACATAAAAATACCCAAGGGTCACAGCCCACTGTTACTGAAACAGGACTCACTTTCCTCATATCATTACAAAATAAATCAACTGGGACATAAACGTTGTACTTCCATCTCAGTGTAAACAAGTCCTTGTCTGGATGAAATGTTAGTTTGTCCTGTCCTCGCTGGTGCTTTTTATGTAGCCCTAAACTAAGCAGATATGCAGATCAGTTCCCCCACAAGACCTTGCATCCCCCCCAGGGATACGTGTGCCCCTGGCTCCAGCCACGTCTGGCTGGAAAGGCGGAGTCCAGCCTTGTGTGCTAACAACAGGGGGCCAGGCGCGCCCTGCGAGTTCAGCCCCTGGAGGACAGGGTGAGCTCGTAGGCAGGCGGCTCGCCTGAGCCACACAGCCCGCGCGGCTCCCTTTGCTGAAGCGAAGCCCGCTCCGCAGGGCAGTGTAGACACAGGCAGTGAAGTGACTCGCCATTCCAGGGCCACCCAAGCGTTTAGGACCGAAACCCCACCCGGGTCACCTGATTAGCAGGGACTAGGACGTGCCCATCCAGCGCAACCGCCCCGCCAGGTGCACCGGAGAGCTCCCTCCCTCCTGGGGGACCAAAGCCACACCTGGGCCCGCCTGCTCGTCCTTGGTACCCCGGGCTCAGGTCCCAAGACCCGGCCCGATGTCGGACGGGGGCGGGCGCTGGCCCGGCGAGCACGGATCCTAGCGGAGAGTCAGTGGCTCCGTGTGGAGGCTGAATGCACTGACCCCGCCCTGCCAGCCGCTCCGGAGGGACCCCGTCCACCCGCCCGGCTGTACAGCGCCGTGCACCGCGCCAGCTCCTCGCGCCCCATCCCGCGGCCAGCTGGGCACGGGCCAGCCCCAGCGCGCAGCCAGCGAAGGCCGGGCCCGGGGCCGCGAGGGGGCCCGGGGCTCGGCGCGGGGTCCCTCCACCCGGCGATCGCCCGCCCCACCGCCCCCGGGGCGCCGCGGGCAGCGGCCGGTACCTGGGCTCCGGCGCGGGGAGGCTCCTGCGGCCCGTGCGCGCTCGGCCGGCGGGGAGCGGAGTCCGTCCGTCCGTCCGCGGCCCCGCTGCTGCTGCGCCGTGGGTGGGAGCCGCGCTGGGGCCCGGCCGGCGCCGCCCGGGGCTTCCCCTCGCCTGCTCCGGGTGCAGCGAGAGCGGCCGGTCCGCGCGGCTGGAGCAGCCCGAGCCAGGGCGAGTGTGAGCCCGGCCCGCCCCGCCCCGGAGCTGCCGCCTCCCCGCCCCCAGCGCACGGGCACAGTCACCCACTCACACTCACACACATTGCACCCACTCACACTCACACTCACATCACACTCACACACATTGCACCCACTCACACTCACACTCACACCATTGCACCCCCTCCACACACACACACACACCCCATTGCACCCCCCCTCCACACACACACACACACCCACACCCCATTGCACCCCCCCTCCACACACACACACACACCATTGCACCCCCCCTCCACACACACACAC
>ML675628.1:211169-306372 GCA_007922155.1 Mesoclemmys tuberculata | reverse complement strand
CCTCCACACACACACACACACACACACACCATTGCACCCCCCCTCCACACACATACACACACCCTACATCCTCCTCCACACACACACGTCCTACATTTCCCTCCCTCTTCTGCACACACCAGCACACTCAGACCCCACCATACACACCAGGGAGAGAGACACTGATGGTGCCCCCTTCTCCCCCCCCAAATCACCTTTCCCTGAGGTTTAATGCATTAGTGTAGGCAAACCACTTACCATTACTGAAGTGGATGGCTTGATAACTGCACCCCGGTGTGAGGCCGAGCCAGAAGAGGAATGCAAAGACTTCTCTGTTAACAGATCAGTGAGAGGTACTGAGAGGACAGGAATTAATATGCAAGTTACTGACTTTATTACAGGTCCCTTGGCCTTGGTCTAGCTTCCCACCAGCCTCAGATAAGCAGCAGCTAGAACAAAATAAAAATTCCACAGGCGTGGAATTGTCCACACGCGGATCCTGCTGGTTAAAACGTCTGCTCTGGCTGGGGACCATCCATTTTTTAAGGCTATTTGGAGTATGTCTACACGGCAGTGTCAGCCCAAGGTTAGTAGAACTCGAGTTAGCAGGCCCTGGGTTTGTCGACCTAGGGTTTGAGCATCTATACTCATTTGTAACCCCAGGTTAGGAATTGTTGAATCCTGGGGTTCCAGTGTTTACACTGCATTGTGAAAGCCCGGGCCACATTCCAAGCTTCCTAGCTCCCTCCCCAGATGTGGCTCATAGGCCAGTGGAGGAAAACTTGATTGTCGAGAGGACAAAGAAAGTTAGTCTCTGGGATCGTAGGATATTTTAGGGACTCCCAGAGCATGAGTCCATGGGGCTGCGTCTACACTGCAAAGCAATAGGGCTTGAACCCTCGGTCCTAGCTTGACTCAGGCTTAGACTCTCCATCCCTGTAGGTTCTGGGGATCCTGGGTCCAAGCACTGGGTTAGCATGATGTGTGTGTAGACTGAAGGGGGAGGGTTAGGCTTAGGCTGAGCCTGCGTTCAAAGCCTGAGCTTACACTGCAGTGTAGACATACCCTTGGACAGGACCAAATTTTGTGATAACCAAGTTGAACCTTCCCCTCCCCTTGCCTTGTACCTGTGCTTTACATGGTCAGTGCCACAGTGCAGATGGGCCCAGGCGGACTAGTAGCCAGATGTTGACGGCTCCACTCTTATGATCAAGTAACATATGTATTGTCTATGTGATAGCGCCTAAGAACCCCAGTCAAGGATGGGGGGCACGCTGCACTCTGCAAAGAAGTAGTACAAAGACGGCCCTTGCTTCGGGGAGCTCGCAATCTAGGATCGAGACCACGTGCAACAGAGAGGGGAAGAAGGTTGGACATGGTGACCACGGAGAGTCCTGGGGGTCACAAGCGGCTGTCAGCCCAACTGCTGCCAAACAATAACGACTTGTAGGCACCCTGGGGGAAGGACTGTATTGTAGCCTCTGGTTGTGCCACGTGGAGCAGTATGGAGGATTTCACCTTCTCTGCAGTGCCAGGCCGCATGACTCCAGGAGAATCTGGGAGTATGTCTGGGAGGTTCCTGTGTAGACTGAGGCATTCAGGTTTCATCTGCCCTATTTATGTCCAAGGTTCTGTTTTCTTCTGGCACCAGATAATACCGGCGTGATGCATGGGAGTGGTGGGAAGAGACCTGTCTTCAGTTCCTGGCCCCAGTCACCTGGCGAGGCTCAGGGTTACAAAATGTTTATACTGCGTGTCACGTGGCAGAGGGCTGGATCCCCTGACTCTAGTGGCTGCTGTATATTTACCTGCTCTTGGAAAAAGGGCGAAGAGAGAAAAGGCTGAAGTGTGGCTAGACAAGGTGCGTGAGGTCAGAACTTGTATGGGACCAACTTCTGCTGGTGAGAGAGACACGCTTTTGAGCTGCACAGAGATCTTCTCCAGGTCTGGGGGCGGGGAGCATTCGGATGGATTGACATCCTGTTTTAAAGTGCTGCTCCGTGGGGCTGAGCAATGTATAAACCTCGACCAGATGGTGGGGGCAGAGAGGGAGGTCTGATTACCTATTTAACCAAAGTCTAGGGCGCCCAGCCAACCCTTATCTAACACGGTGCTTTTGCTATAAGAGCTGTATGGGCTATCGGCTGAATAGCACTTTCTTCCTCAAGTGCATAGTGCACATATACATTCCGTCACTGGTGCGTGCGTGTCTGGTGCATTTGGCCGGAGACTCTTAGCAATGCCTGTCTGGGTGGTGAGTGCCCCCTGAGAGTTCCTGTGCCTGCAATCGAGGGCACAAAAGGACAGGGGCTGCCCTGACCTACCCCTTCTGTCGGACTGGCAGCAGCAAAGCCTCTTGCTTTTCCTTACTTATCAGCTGTTTCTCCTTGTGTAAACAGCTAGTAGTGTGCAGTGTGCGTTTTATAATGTTTCCTTTGTTCTCCTCTATAGGAAATCCTTTTATTTGTTTTGCTCCTGGGGTGGAGACTCTGGTACCAGTTTAGTCATGCATGAGTCCCCAGGTTTCAAACACTGCTGCTCTTGCCAGACATTCATGCCTGTTAATGGCAGGCCTGCTCGATGCTCCTCTGTAAGGCTGTGATTTTGGTGTGGTGGTCACGGTGTTGATGGTATTCGTGAATTTGAATAGAGTCCGTGACCCCCATGGTGGTGACTCCTCTCCCTTCCAGGCAGTGCAAACAAATCTGGCCCTCCACCCCCATCTTCACCTATGGAGGGCTGGATGTGCCAATGTGGGCTGGCACCATGACCATGTGTGGCCAGGTTGTGACACATGGTGTGGGGAACCGGGCCCAGCCCCATGGGAAAGAGGCTGCCGTTGCATAACAGGCTTGCTGTCCAGCTCTTCCTTCTTTCCCTGACGTACCCTTGTTTTCCCACACCTCTGCCATGACATTTATTACGATTTTCTGTGAATAAAGTGTAGCCTTATTCATCCATTTAGGCATGTGGGGAACAAATGCAGTATTTGTAAATCCTTTTCGAAGGGCGTGTCTCCATTGCAGTCTGAGGCAGGAGTGCAGCATGTGGACCTTTAATCTAACTAGTTGATCAACAGCAGCAGTAAAGCCACAGAGGGATGGGCCGCACAGGCTGTACAGCCCCGCCCAGGACGCCGGCTATGCACTTGAACAGCTAGCCCCAAGAGGCCAAGTAAGCCTCACCAGCACCGTAGTTAGCCTTCTATTCAACCTGACCCCTCCAGAAAGTGGCATGAGTTTCCAGGAAGAAAGCCGTGTGTGTTTTAGCATTAACAAGTTCGACTCATCATTCTCAAGGCAGCCAATTTGATTGCAGCAAGCCAGTAAGTCTGGATCTTCCCAACCCACCCCCTCCCTTTAGAACCAGTTGTATCGCTTCCCCGGCGTCTGGAACTCCATAATCAATGGGCTCTAGATACTATGGAACTAGGACACACCATCCAGTTCCAGTCCTTGCCCTACCCTCAGCCACCCTCTCTAGCTAAATGGGGGAAGGAGGAGGATTCAGTTTGGGCCAGCCATCATCCAAGCTCAGATTCAAGATATTTTGGAATACCTCTAGACAAAACAAACAGGTCTCTCTATGAGTTCAATAAAAGTCCACTTTGCAGCCAGTTCTCCAGTCACTTTCTGTCTATAGATGTTTTTTCTTTTCCCATCCAATGGTGGGAAATTTCTAAAAGGCCTGATAAAGGTTTAACCTCCATTAAGGGAACTAGTGCCTTTCCCTGACTCAATTTAGTACAGGCAAGACTTATGCAACTGCCATTTGAGCCAGTGGCTGTCATGGTCTTTCTTCCCTTTGTCAGCTAAGAGAGTCTTTCTAATGGCACTAACATCATCAAGGAGTGTAGAAGGACTTCAAGGTTTAATGGCAAGGCCCTTTTATACTGTATTTTATAAGGACCAGGTCTAATTAAGGCATTACCCATTGTTTTCATTGAAAGCGATCTCAGAATTCCACACGAGTGAGGTCATATATTTTCTAATATCCTTTCTGAAAGTGCATGCTCACGGGGATGAGGAGAGGTTACGTGTTCTGGATGGCCACAGGGGAATCTCATTTTACATAGACAGGATGACACAATTTAGATTCTCGACAAGGCTCTTTGTAGCTTACTCAGAGAGAATGAGTGGCCAGGTCGTATCAGCACGAAGAATTTCCAGCTGGATATCTGCCTGTATCAGGACACGTTATGACTTGGCAAAGGGACCAGCGTCAGCAAGGACAGTTGCACATTCTTTTAGGGCTCCTCAAGCTAATCCAATGGCCTTTCGCAGCAATGTTCCAGTCCTAAACACTTGGAAAGCAGAAGGCAGGTCTTTGGTACAAATGTTCACTCCTCATTGAAGCATCCAGAGCAGATGCAAACTTTGGAAAGGCAGTTCTACGCTCACTGTTCAAGTAGACTCCCTCGAAGGAGCATTGCTTGGAAGTCACTAACAGCGGAATATATATAATGTGTGTGATTACTCGAAAAAGAAGAAGCAGTTACTGGCGTGCACAGTGATTGTGGTTCATTAAGATACGTGGTGCTGTGGTATAGCAAGGGCAGAGGGCAGTACTAGAGTATGTCTATTTGAGGACCTGGAGAGGGTGGGTGGCGCAAGCCCACCCACCGCTAAAGGCCCCTCCCCCAGCCTAAGGGGGGGAGCCACCTAACCTAGAGCTCAACTGAATCCGGGGGACAACAAATGAGAAAACAGGAAGGGGCGTGGGGGTCACAGGTTTAAAAGAAGGGAACCAGAACGGAACACCGAGCAGAGAACCCCGGACAGTGCCCACAGATCCTGGAAGCTGTTTAGGGAGCGAGCAGACGCTGCCCAGAGGAGCTCTGCCCGGATGCGTGAACAGATGGAGGAACGGAAATAGGCCCCACAGTCGCAGAGCACCCCTCAGCCAACCTCCTCTCCCTGGTCTTGTAGATCCACTTTGGCCAGGGCCAGGAGGAGGCTGACGAGGAGGTCCCGCGACTTCATGGGGCTCCAGGTGGGGTGTGAACAGGTGAGGGGAAAAGTGCAGTCAGAACCTCAACAGGAGGGTCTGGAGGAGCCGGAAGAGGGGCTGCAGCCTGGCGCGCTCAGGTAAGTGTGTGCCAGGGTCTCCCTCACGCCGCAAAAGGGGAAGGTGTCGGGGCGAGGGGTGAACTGCGCCAGGTACGCGCCCGTGTAGAAGAGTACTGGAAGGGTGGTAGGTAAGTTCTAGAATGATCTGGGCTTTGTTCCCTGTTGCATAGCCAGAGTCATTAGAGGGCAGTTAGGGGCAGCTGAGGCCAATTAAGGCCCAGCCAGGTGCCTGATAAAAACCCTCTGCTTCTGTGAGACAGAGCCTAAGGGGTGTGGGTGAAGGTGAACAGAGCACGGGGGGGGGGAAGAGAGGCAGAGTCCTGAGGAAGGTGCTGGGTTCCTGAAGGACAGAGGGGGGAAAAATAGCCCAGGGGAAAAGCCTGCAGCTGCGAGTACAGTGCCAGCAGCGCAGAGCTACTACTCAGAGGGCCCTGGGCTGGGACCTGGAGGAACGGGCGGGCCCGGGTCCCTACCCCCTCCCTGGGGAGATGGGGTAACCGGTGACACTCTGGCCCACTATGAGAGGCAAAAGTGTGAGACCCACTAAGGAGAAGCCGACCGTTTGCCACAGTGCACATTGATATTCCATGAGCCACCCTCCGTCCGGTCTATTAATATCACAGTTTCTGTGCTGAAGGAACCTCACGCCCTCAGTTGGAGGCACAAGGGCGCTCAGGACGCAGGCACTGCCCCAACAAACCCTGCTGGCCCAAAAGTCTCCTGCTCGAGTGCACTGGGCACGCACACACCCACAATGGAATACAGATGTGCACAGCACATCTTGAAGAACAACAGTTACCGAACAGGTAAGAAACCATTTCTTCTTCTAACTGGCCTTTCCCAGGTCTTTCCTGTGCGGTTACGCTGCCGTGCGCAAGGAGGCGGCGGAGTTGCTCTTTGCTGGCACTGCCGGTATTGTTCTAATTACCCAATTTAATTTAATCTAATTTTCATTCCCACGGGAAAGAGGAACTTAGTGCCTCTGACTTTGCCCACCAAGATCCCCCCCCAGGAGATTCTCAACACGTTGGCTGCCAGCGTCCCTGCTGTTGTGACTGGTAACACACACAGAACCCCAGCGTGACCATGGCTAACGCATCAGCCTTTGAAGAGCAGCCGTCCTTGCACGGAGAGGGAGCAGCAGATGCAACACGATGGCTTCTGATCACAGTCATTCACACAATTGGCTCTCTGTGCCTCAGCACATGGCCCTTGAGCAAATTCACATGGGCAAAGATCAAAGTCAGCGGTGAGGGGGGAGGTCTGGGGGAGGAAGGTGGGGAATGAGGAGGGGTCACTTCTCCTGGCAGATGGAGATAGGAGGACTCAGCTGAAACGGGCACTTAGCTAGACGTGAGCCAGAGCCACAGAGCGTGGATCCTTATTCCCTAAATCTCAGGAGCATTCAGTTCCAAGGACTTGATTTAGGCCCATCCATCTCTAGATCCTTGAACTTTAAATAAACCTGATCCATTGGCAGAAGACGAGCCAAGGCAACCAAAACACAGGGAGCCAAGAAACCAACCTTGGAGTGAACCGGAAGGAGAATGTGGTTGAGGGGGAGAGTACTGAATCAGTGAGAAGGTTTGGGGACTTGTTTGCTCCCATTCTGCAGTGCAACCCTAGAGATGTATACCCAACACTTCCCGAATTTGTGGGGCAGCCCTGAATTTGTGGGGTTATGGAGTCTGCTGCTGTCTGAGCACGGCAGGAGGCCAAAGAGACACTGAGCAGACCTGGGAAAGGGGTCAGGGTGGCAGAGAGAGGGATAAAGGGGATGAATTTGGGAATCAGAGACTGTAGGGGAAGGGTCAAATCCCAAAGCTAGCTGTGCTGTCAGGGTAGGGTGACCACAGAGCAAGTGTGAAAAATCAGCACAGGGATGGGGGGTAATAGGCACCTACATAAGAAAACCCCCAAATATCATGGCTGTCCCTATACAATCAGGAGATCTGGTCGCCCTGGGTCAGGGTGAGTCCTGCTTGGCTCTCTGCAGGGAGTCTGTCCCCAAGTTACCAAGCACCCCGTCCCAGGAGACGTTATCTAGCAACGGCCGTTTGTGATCTTTGCAGGTGTTGGTGCACCTGCTGTCAGCATCCTCCTCTGCGCTTTAGTCATCACAGAAAAGCTTTCCTTGTTATCTGGTGACGTGGAGATTGTCAAGTGCCTCCACTGCAGCGGCAGTAAAGCTTTGCGTGGGCTAGAGAAAGCATGCGCCTGAAGGGCAAGACGATACCCTGTCCCCCCAAGCACATCTCGGTGATTCAGCCATCCCATCTTGCCCCACCCACCCACCCCACCTTATTAAGATGTCCCCTGCTTGGCTCATGGTCAGATTGTACATGGTAGGGACATGAAGTTGTTAGCAATAAGTCCCTCCTTTCCCTTCCAATTGGTGAGTTCTGATGTAGTGTCATAAATGTTATTCTCTTTTTTTTCCTGGTGGCTACAGCCTGCTAGCAAAGGCCTTGGACATTCACTCCACAGAGCCCTTAGACCATGCTAGTCCCACTCCCTGTTCTGCAGGTGCCCAGGAGGGTTACCTCCTGCTCCGAGGGCTCGTATCCCTGTATGCTTCATTCCACATATAAGCAAGAATGAGTGCATGCTTAAAGCTGAATGGATACAAGGCTCTGAGACATGCAACGCGGATTCCACTTCGCAGCATTTACCTTTTAATGTCACAGCCTCCATTTGAGCTTTTATCTTTAGCTCACCAGGACTGCCTTGCAGCCCTTATTTAGGGAGTGCTATAAATCTGTGCATTAAAAGAACAATTAAAAAAAAATCCAGCCAAACAAATCAAAACGCTCCCTCTCCCCATGTTTTTTTTAGCTTCTCTGCCTTCAAATAGCTGCATAGTCCTCAGAGTTGGAAAGGACCTATTAAATCACTCATTCCATAGCTGCTAGTACAGGATACAGTCCCCTGATCAAAGATAAGGCATGTATTGTACACATCAGGCAATCTGCTCCGTCCATTGTCTGTGCAAGCAAGAGTCAGCCTACAAGAAAAGAATGTCTCAAATCACTTGTTTTGTTGCTGTTTGGGACAGAGGGCTGGAAACTAGCAGGGGAACCAGCTCTAATTACTCAGGCACCAGTCAGTTTCCCTAAAGAAGGCTGATTGGAGAATGTGTGGTTAATTAGCTTATTAGGCTAGGAGGGCTCATGAACCAATTAGCCATCAGCTGAGGGGTATAAAAGAAGACTGGCAGGTAATAAGGAGGGAGGATGTGAGCAAGTTGAGTCTGGTAGAGACTGAGTGGTGGTCCTCACTGGCCTTAGAGGAAAAAGGCAAGAAACACTATAAATACCTTGCTGTATTGGTGTGAGGGGTGTAAATAAATTCACATGAAGTTGTCCCTTGATGGCTAGAGCCTGAGAGGTTTCTGAGGGCGTCAGACTGGGGCTGAAGTGTGCCCTGTTGCACTTTTAAAACAAAATTATTTTCGGATCCCTATCTGATGTTACCGTCTTGAGGTTGAGTGAGTTATCTGTAATGCAGCAATTCATAGAACTGATAGATATCATCAGGCCTTACAATGCTCGTGCAGGGCGGTTGCTATCTTGAAAGGAAACCATAGGCTGAGGATGACCCTGCTTCATTTGAAGACAAAGTGTATCTGCTCCTGATTACAGATCCTCAAGCATACTGAGGCAACCAGCTAGCAGATCCTCAGTGAGACAACCTACCACCGCATGGGCCATAGCTATCTCCCCACTTTTAATGCCGGTAAGACGTGGAAGGCAGATTTGAGGGCCCTCAAGGAATGGGAGGAAGAAGGGAGAGCTGTAGTGGGTTGAAGCAGCAGTAGAGTGGGGAAAAAGGAGGATTCATGCTGATGTGGGGGAGGGCTGGGGTCCCAGGCTCTAGAAGTGCTCGACAGATGCTCATGGAGCATCCCATGCTGTGGAGGTGGATCCTTATCTCCAGTCTACAGTTGGGAGGAAACTGGCACAGAGCAGCTATGTGACCTGTCCAAGGTGTATCTGCAAGTTAGTGTGGATCACTCCCCAGGAGTCCTGACTCCCAGTCCCCAGGGTGAAAACACTGTGGTTTGGTTGACTACAGCTGTTTTGCGGGGAAATGAATGACACTGCATGGGGCTTTGAGCTGGGGTCAAGGCAGCTTTTGAGCCCCAACAGAGCAACACCCAGTAGAAATCAGCCCTTGAGCCCTGGGAAATTGATTGAAAAGGAGTGATGCCTCTGGTTCCCCTCGTGGCTGGTCTAGATGGCTCTTTGGTGGCTAGGGATAGGCTTGACTGCTCCCACCTAGCATGTGCTAGGCTCACCAGCCACTTCTGCTGTCCATGATCTCAATAGCTCATTGATGACCCAGTCCTGGCCCTCTCTGGTCTCAAGGGTTCCCTGCTGCTCACTGCTGGTCTGAACAGGTCCCTGTTGGTTGCTAGGGTTGCTGGCCCCTTCCAAGTTGTTTCTCATCTCAGTGGCTTCATGCTGACCCTCATCTGGGGCGTTGTCTTGGTAGGTCTGTGCTGGCTATCCGTGGCTTTGCCATCTGCCTCCTGGTCATTCCTGGCATTGGGGTCCTTGGCTGTTGTTGGGGTGGTTAGCCTGTTCCTCTTGGTTTCCCTGCCTTTGCCCATTACCCGTTATAACCCTTTTAGGCAAATTCTCTTTCCTCTATTAAAGTGTTGGTTCTTTTTTTAAAACTCCATTAGTCTTTGATTGGTTTTAATGTGTAATGTCCTAGAGGCAATGGGGCTGTATATCTATTCACCTGGCCCAGGCCTCACTGAGCACTGACAAATGCATAGCTACAGAGCAATCCGGCTCCCCTGCGGGTTAGTATTGTTACACGAGATATCCATTATAAGAATGTGTTTAGAGTTCATGGAACGCTTGTTTGATGCGGTGCGTATTAATCCTGCTCATCAACTGTATCCCATGGTATAAGGCAGTGTTTAGATGTTTGCTCTGTAGCTGTAAAAATGTTTGCTAAGACTGTAAACCCCATACAGCTGGGGAGAAACATTACCATATGTGAAATGCTAGTTTACCACAAGGGGAGGAGATAACACCTCAACAGAAGCTAGTTCCTCACAAGTCATTGTGGACAAAAGACTACTGCTGTCAGGTCCCTGAAGAGGGTATATGCACAAACCCTCATCCTATCCCAGTTTGAATGCTAGGGGAAGGGAATAAAAATGCCTGCTAAGGAGAAGTTGTCCCTCTGCTGCTTGCACTCAGAGGTGTAAAGATTTCTGCGTATAAGCAAGGAATCCCTAGCTGTTTAGCTTGAGTTAACCCAAAAGGACATAGAAAGCTTTCATATTATAGCAACTATTATCATGGTTTGAAACCCAAGACACACTCTCCTTTGTGTTTGTGTTTCCCTGGTTTAACCTTGTAGATAATGCTTTCTTTTCTTAATTAATAATACTATAGTAAACTAAAGGTTTGGCAACAAACATTGTCTTTGAGAGAGATATGGTGCAATTGACACGAGGTAAGTGACTAGTCCTTTGGGACTGGCAGTAACCTGAATATCGTTGTTGTAAGGGACCATCGGTCACAGAGGTAGGCTTGCCTGGGTGGCAAGATAGACTGGAGTGCCCAAGGGGACTGTCTGTGGTTCCCTGTTCAGACTGTTAGTGCCTGTGGTTCCTTGGTTGGCGAAATGGAAGTATAAAACACACACAGTTTGGGGTTTGTGCTGTGTTTCTTGACAGGCTGCACTGAGGTTGGCTCCTAAGCATAAGCCACTCCAGACAGCGTGCCAGACGCTGCACGTAGACTCAAACGTAACAGCGGCAAGCTGAGCCCACATGTCATTCTGCTGAGCACAAAGTGTCCGGGTCCTGAGGTGGGACATAAAGCCGCATTGGCGGGAAGAGCAAGTGGACTCTATCTTGCTTTGGGGCTCGTGAGTGCTCCAGGAGGGGCTCCATGTAGGAATGACTCTGTGTTGTCTTGGGCGATGGGTGCTACTGTGTGTGCAACCTGAAATTGCCTTGGTCTCTGCTGCTTGAGATGGTGGCAGAACTCAGTGGGAGGGAGAAGCTGTACCCTGACACAGAATCAGGTCTGAGACCTGTCTACATTGGCTCCTGGTGGTGGATGGAGGGTCAGTTAATTACTGCCTATTGGACACAAGCATAGTTGTTGTGTTGCCCCTCAGTGCATCTCTTGCAGGGGCGAGGAACTCTCTCAGCTGCTCACAGTCTGCACAACTGCAGCAAGATTGGGTGGTTTCCTTTTCTGATGGGTAGCAAGTCAAGACGGGGGCATCGTGGCACTGCTGCTGGGGAAGGGCCAGAAAACAAGCCTATAGTCAGTTTGGAGGGTGGGGGCAGCGCGGGCCTCCCCTCGAGAGATGCCAGTGAAGCGTAAGGGAACAAGGCATTCTTGGCACATCGCCCGCTCAATCCCTAGCTGACAAACCAGCGTGCCTTTGAAAGCAGATTGCGGTTGGCAAGAAGGAAAAGAAAGCAGCTGAGAGGTGTCAGCCTATCTGCCCACAGGCACCAGCTGGCCTACTCAGGGCTGGATGCTCAGCTGGCATAAATTTGCATACCTCCATTAAAGTCAGTGACGCTACCCTGCCTTACACCAGTTGAGGATGTGGTCTAGAAGTACCAGTCTCTCTGCTAGGGATATAATCTGTCTGCCTTGAGCCAGCTGCCACATGGGAAGTATCTATTTCTCTTCTCAGCCTGGCCACTCAGAGGCCAGCCATGCCAGGGGGTGTGCTTAAATGGTCATCACAGCTTTGGACAACAGCTGCTCATCCCTGCTTGGGTCCCTAGGGAGCAAATCTCAAGAATCGTTCTCTAGAGGCCATAGGGCACGAAAGGAGCTACCAGCCTTGTAGGAGAACAGCAGTGAGCCCCGGAACTGGATTTTGGGAAGCACTCTGGCACCAGCTAACAGGTACATTGGTTGGGGAAGTCCCAATCCTCAGTCTCCCAGATACCGTCCCTGCAGAATTCCCCTGTTTCTCCTTAAATCTCAGTCTGGTTTGTCAAGTTTTACCCGTTGAGTCTGGACAGTAACCCACGGCTAATGGGCATCAATGTGTTGAACAGTTGTAAGCTTTTTGGGGCAGGGACCCTCCTTTCATTGTGTGTGTACAGCGCCTAGTGCAGTGGAGTCCCGACTGGGGCCTCTAGAGCCTGCTGCAATACAAATAATGAATGGTATCTATACTGGGCATTGCTGTTTCTCTACTGTGGTGCCTTCCTCCTGTTGGGTGACAAGGGGCCTGCTTTGGAAGGGGAGGTTTCCTGGGAAATCCTGTGCTCTTAATATGATATGCAATGGCTTAAAGACATGCAGAACGGTCACCTGTAGGGAACTTACATGCCCGGAGCATCTTATGGCTTTATCTGAGGACAGGACCCTCCCTGAGACTCCATCAGTCGCTCTGAGTGGCAGCACAGAAAAGCTGAGGCCGGAGAACTGGGTGTACATTCCTGGTAGGGTCTAGGACAGCTTGATCCAGTTGTGAAGGGGTGGGTGTGGCTCCCTCCAGAACAGGCCAGGAAGGATCACTCAACCAGAAGAACCCCCATGCTATTCCCGGGTCTAATGTGCTAGCCAATCCGATTGGCCTGACAGTGAGCACAGCAGGTGCTTGACACCTTTGCAAATCAAGCTATTTAGGAGTCTAAATGTGGGTTTCGGTACCTAGCTTTAGACAAACCAGTTAAAACGTTGGTCTGAACCTTGCTGTGCCTCAGTTACCCTGTTAGGTAAAAGAGGTAGGGGCTGTCACGTCCTACATGTTTGTTCAGCACCTAGCACAAAGGGGCCTAACTTGGCTGGCTTCTAGGACATCATTATGGAGTTACTCGTCTGAGTTCTCTAGTACAGGCCATGTCACTGTAGTGCTAGAGTGTGGATGATTCCTACAGTGGCAGATGGGGCTTTTCCTTGATGTCATTAATTCACCTCTGAGAGGTGGAAACTATGTCAACAGCAGAATTCTTCCATTGGCCTTGCTACATTTACCCTATTTGGATCAACCAAACGATGTTGCACAGGGGACAAAATTTTCCATGGCCCCAAGTGCTGTAGCTAGGTTGACCTATGCTTAGCTCACACCTAAACTTAAGGTTTGCACTTAAAGCAGAGATTCAGCCTCTTTGTTATATATGATAAATATAGCATCTCCTCTCACGCTTACAGCACCTGCTCTTTGTATACACCAATGGCTCTCAACCTTTCCAGACTACTGTACCCCTGACATGGGGGTCTGATTTGCCTTGCATACCCCCCACGTTTCACCTCACTATCTGCTTCCAAAATCAGACCTAAACATACAAGTGTCACAAACACACTACTAACTGAAAAATTGCTTTTTCTCATATTTACCCTTTAATTATAAAATAAATTAATCGGAATATAAATATTGTACTTACACTGAAATGTATAGTCTATAGAGCAGTATAAACAAGTCATTGTCTGATGAAATTTTAGTTCGCAGTGACTTTGCTAGTGCTTTTTAGGTAGGCTGTTGTAAAACTAGGCAAACATTTAGATGAGTTAACGTACCGAAGGAAGACCTCTCCGTGCCTCCCAGGGTGCATGTACCTCTGATAAAGAACCACTGGTTTACCCTATGGGTAAAGACACACTCAGACTGGGTCTGAATAGGGACGTGGAATGGTTCTCATGACCAGAAGTAACTGTCGCTCTTCACATCTTCTCACCTTCTAATCAACAGTTGTGAATAGGCCTCATCTACTCTAACTGAATTGACTTTGTTTGCCCTCCCCATTGTTATTTCTTACCCTTGGATGTGTTGATATATACCTCCTATGTGTGATTTCCATTTCATGCATCTGACGAAGTGGGTTGCAGCCCACGAAAGCTTATGTCTGCAGAAATTTGTTAGTCTTTCAGAGGCTACAGGACTCTCGTTTTAACAACTGAATAGACGCTTTCTTAGAAGCTGAAACCACACATGTATTTACCACATTCGTGCTTCAGTGAAGCACTCTGTAACGTTGTGTACATGCGCCCTTTCACTGAAAAACGTATCCCTGATCCTGGTCGCGAAGAGCAGCATTTCAACATGAGTAGCCACTACTGTGGGAATGCTGGTATAGGCACAATGCTGGTGGGTGTTCATGTTTGGCTAGTGTCACGTAGTCCTCCACCGAACATTCGTGAGAAACTCTTCAGTTGAAGGCCCAGCCTCCAACGGCATGAAAATCGTGCATTTATTTGCACATGTGGGTTGTTTTTGTTTTTGGCACAGTCAGGCCTTTAGCTTCCTGTTGCCCTTCACAGACCCAGGGCATTTTTCTGCAGTGACTCACTGTCTTTTATCTTCGTGATCAGGTCTTACGGCTGGGGATGTGAGACAATGCAATGATGGGGGCAAAGGGCAGCCTGAAAGATAACAATGGAGATCAGAACTGCGGAACCCCTTCTATTGTAAGCCAAATGCAGAGGGGAAGTTAACAGTGACTAAGAAACAGGACAGCAGAGTGTGTCATGTATTCCTGGACCAGATATGGACCGGTCACAGATGTGTGCATCATAAAGTCCTTTAATGCTCTGACAGGTATGGCTGAAGTGTGTTTGAATGAGGTGTTGCACGCTCCGTGCCACCTGGTGGTTGAACAATACCATGTAGCTTAGTATATTCCATTACAGTGTGTGTGTCTCAGCCTGCGTAGGGACGTGCATTGAACTTTTCACTAAGATTTACTAGAAATCACTAACCATACAAAGATCCTGGGGACAGACTGTCTCCGTCAGAGGACTAGATCATTGGCGACGGGCTTGCTAAACAGATAAGGGATTGTTGGTTCATTTAAGCATTTTATTCACCCCTCCCCATGTCATTATTTCTAAGGGCCGAATTTTCAAAATTGGGAACACATGAGAGCTGAGCTATGTGGCACTCCATGGCCAGATTTCCCAAAGAGTTCACATCCAGCACGCTGAGCTGCTCTGTAAAACTGGCTACTCCGTTTGGTGCCACAGTGGAAGCTGAGGTCTCTGGAACAATAACTCACAACTGTATTACAAGCTTCTTGCTAGCATGGTTTCAGTTTCAGATAAATGGGATAGTTTTAAACTTTTTTTTTAACCAACATGTTTTTAAAACTCTAGTATAGATAGACCAACTTTATAGTTTTAGCACATGGTAGCTGGTTCCCTACATTTCACGCTGAGCTCGTAACATGAGAGCCAGTGTGGCCTAGAGCACAGGATTGGGATTCAGCTGACCTTGGCTATAAATTTCCACTTCTGCCACTGGCCTGCTGGGTGACCTTGGACAAGTCACTTCATCTTTGTGCCTTCATTTTCCCCATCTGTAAAATGGGCATAATGATACCAGCAAAAAACAACTTTTGGGACTTCAAAAAAATGTTTCCTTTTCCAAATCAGTATGAAAAGTCAATCTCAAACATTAACAAATGGGCATTCACCTCCCCCAAAGTTGAGGTTAATTAAAACATTGTTTTCAGTTTTGGTAGTTTTATTTGAAGGTTTTACTATAATTAGTTAATTTCTAAATGGAAAATCATTTTGAATGGAAAAAACAGAACTTTTTCATTTTGGAAATGTCAGCACAGGATGTGTCGAGGATTTTGAAACTTTTTTCCAGCTTTTCTTTTGAAATAAGCAATTAGTTGAAACTGGCCTTTACCCATTTTTGTCTTCAACAAATTGGCATTTTCCAATGAGGAGTTTTGTTGAAAAATTCCTGCCAAACATTAATACTGACCTTGGGATCTACTGATAAATTGTATATAAATACTGAACAGTATGATTATTAAAATACATCTTTCCCTGTTCATGCAAAATATACCTGAAGCCTTGTTTTGCATGTCGGCATGTGGATGCCAATGCTGCACGTGAGTGGCAGGGAAGGGATCACTCGTCCTCTAGAGAGAGGAAGGTCTGTCGTTGTCTGCCTTGAGTATAGGGATTTGGGGTGCGTAGTGATTAATTGTCCCTCCCCTGAAAACTATAAGAGCTGTGTTGTAGGACTGCAAGGTGAATGGTGAGCCTGGCAGTGGAAGTCAGAGGGGAGGAAGCTGTGGGAAGAGGGCTGCAGAGAGAAGTTTTTGGGTGGTGTGAGATTGCCACGGTGGCAAAAGTGTGGCTGAGACGGCGGGAGCCAACCACCAGTGCGACTGCGTCAGGAACATCATTCCTGATACAGGCACGTGGCCCAGAAACCAGATACATTCCCCACTGTGCGATCGGTACCAGATGATAGCCCATGGGACCCCCTTTAAGGGCGAATTGGATCTTGTTGCAGCTGTTTGAGAGCGGCAAATCAACTGCGCGTTTAACACAGTTACTTCAGCAAATTTAGTGCTGGTGTCAGCAGAATCCCCACTCCCTCCCTCTCCCATGTTCGCCAGAGGTGCCTCCTTTCCTGCCCAGAAGGGACCCATCAGCGCCTCTGACCTCTCTGCTGAACCTGCCAGCAAAAGGGCTCATTCATGGCAATTGCTGATGCAGGCCCACTAGATGGGGAAGTGAGAGCCCTGCCCACTCAGCGATGGGATGCGGGTGATGAACGTGTTCTGGCTTTGTAGAGGCTTGCTGGCATTTTGTCTGAGAGGATGTGGGGTCCCCGCTCCACCCCCGTCTTGCAATGTGAATGTCGCCTTCAAACGAACCCACAAACTCAAAACAAAACTTAGCTGAAGGCGGCTCTTTCCGATCTAGTGCTGACACCAGAGTTCTGGGCCGTTTCCAGCCAAATCTATGAATTCCTTCCTGGAAGACAGACGATGGGATAGATATTTTTAAACTAGAGATGAGTATGTGATTGGATCTGGCCCCCAGCCCACAAAGATTCACCTTAGGATCCAGCTCTGGGCTTTGACTTGGGTATAGCCCTCGTTTTTATTGCAGGATCTGAAGAATTCTCTCTAGGTCTGTTGATTAATTTACTAACATTTTACTGCGGGGTTTAATTTGTTCCTCTCAGTGGAGCCACATTCTAGCTTCTCAAGAGTCAAACAAGCCCTCTTGTGGTAAGCATAATAGGGACATAAATAGGTTAGTTTTCTCTTAGTTAGAGGGAGGGGTTGGAAGACTAGAACACCACCATGCTTTAAAGAGCGAAGGGGGAAAGAAAGAACTAGTGAAGTTCTGTTCATCCTTCATGCTACATGTTAGAAATGGGTTCTGGGGCAGCAGATGGATGACATGCTAAAGGGAGTGCCAGGAGGTAGGGGGAGGAGGAATGGAGCCCCTGCGCCCCACTCCTCAGCAAACAATAAACTGAAGATAACAAGGACTGTATTTGGCCATCAGAAGTTCCAAGATCCCTTAGTTGATGACCTCCGGACTATGGCAAACGCACGTGCCCTTTAGGCATGGGTGTGTGTGTAAGCGGGGGAATGGGCCTGCTATTGTGGGGAACTTTCCCGGCTCTCACTACACCAGTGCAATTGGCTAGCAAATAGATCTGAGTCCTCACTTCCACTCCCTTTACCCAGAGGCTCACCTGACCTCGGGCTCCCCTCCCGCGCTCCTGTGTGGTGGGGTCCCTGTAACCCCGACAAGGCTGGGCCCAGGATTCCTGGGGCTCAACGCCCAATCTTGCCAGGGTCCCTTAGGGCAGGGGCTAGGGTGTCCCCACTCTGGGTACTAACTCCGCACTGGGCGCTTCCCTGCCCCACCGATCACTGCATGCAGTGCGAAGCAATGCCGTTTATGACACTAACAGCAATCAGACATCCAACACAGAAATAGGAAAAGCAAAGAAAGGGTAAAGGAAAACACCCAGCGCTGCCCTTGGCCCAGCGCCCCCCCAACGTTTCTGGGGAGTCAGGAATGTTCACAGTCTGTCTCACACGGCCCAGGCCTGGCAGGCACCTGCCCTGGCAATGGCCACACGCCCCCCGGCGCATGGGGACAGGCCTCAGCGTCACCCCCATTGGGGTCGCAATCCCCTGCTAAGTCTGGGCTGGTGATGGATGGGCCCTGCCCAGGGCCCCCCTCGCTCCCCCCATCCTGCTGTGCCTCAGTGCGGCTCGGCTCCCCGGGCCTCTCCTCTGGCCTCCCGGCTGCTCTGTCCTTAGCTCTGCCCCACTCTCGGCACAGGCAGGCAGCACCAGCTCACGTGGAGGAGGGGATCCCACCTCAGGCCTCCTGGCTCCCTCAGTGGCCTGCCCACCCTGTTGATCAGGCTGACCTAGAGTGTTGGCCTCTCCCCACTGGCCCTAGGGGCTGTCTGTCTCAGGGTCCTGTTTTCTCATCGACCCTTCCCTGGTCCTTTGATGCTGAGAGATGGCCAGTTCCACTAAGCTTCAATAAAGAGGCGAACTGTCCCGTTACATGCGCATGGATCACCGTGTCACTAAACGTGTTCTGCAGGTCGTTGGTTCCCCTCTTGTCCCGCACTGACAGCCGTCGCTGAAGCGTGAGAGCGCCATGCGCCATCACCCAGCCACTTGCTCCGCTTCTCAAACCCCGACCTTGCAGCTCACCGTGCATTGCTTGGTGGCGAGGTGTTTGACACCACAGTAATCAGCTATCAAACCCACAGGCGCAAGATGAGGGGAAACAACTCGCGAACTTCTGCAGCAGCACGGGTCTCTACGGCTCGAGCTAAAAGGCAGTTGGATGAGTAGCGTGAGGACTTTAATCTCTTCTTTATACCACCAGCTGCCTCTCAAGCCTGTGCTCAGACTGATGAAATCCTAGAACTGAAGGCTGGAAGGGACGCTAGACCCTGTCATCTGACCTTCTGCGTATCACAGCCATCAACTCCACCCGGCACCTGCACCTAGCAACTGAAATGAGACCAAAGTTTCCTGTGTGGTGGTGCACTATGTTATGTGCCACAGGAAGAGAATACGAAGGACTGAGATGCACTGGTATTTGTTGGCCCCATGCAATGGCAGAGAAAGGATTCAACATGTGGACCCAGAACATCCAGGCAACTCTGCACTCCCACGCGCTGGAAGAAGGTGGAGGCCGCACCTTCAATCTCACTGCCGATCGGAGCTGGGGGAAAATTCCTTCCCTGTGCCACATATGGCGATCAGGTAGAACCTGAGCATGTGAGCAAGAACTAGCCAGCCAAGCATCTGAGAGAGAGAAAACGCTGGGTGCCAAGTGAGAGCCCTGGCCCCTCCTGTCCAACGTCCCACCTCCAGCTGCAGCCATCCCTGACATTTAAACCCCACCTGTTGGGGTGGGGAGGGAGAGTCTCTTCCTGACCCCTGCCAGCAGCTGGTGCAAACCCCTAAAAATTATGCTTCGGAACATGAGCCATGAACTGGAAGGGAGCCCCGCAGCTGCTGAGACCTGACACCCATCGTCACAACATCCCTGTCCTGAAGTCACACTCAGAAATTTGTCTGGCTTTCTTAAAGCTAAATGTGTTCTGTCCCCCTCCTCCCTCACTCCCCAGCTCCTATTGGGAGCCTGTTCCAGGACCTCACCCCTCTGCTAGGTAGAAACTTCCTAGCTTCCAGCCTGAATTTGTTCACGGCTCGTTTTTATGTCCATTTGTGCTTATGCTGTCGTGGTCCGTTAGCTTAAATAGTTCTTCACCTGCCCTCATGCCCCGCCCCCCAACGTATTTATAGAGAGCAATGCTATTCGCTTTCAGCCTTTGTTTTGCTAGCCAAGCTCTTTCAATCTCCTCCCATAGGACAGGTTCTCCATTCTCCTGATCAACCTAGTAGCCCTTCTCTACACCTGTTTCAAATTAAATTCATTTTATTGACCATGGGTGACCAGCACTGCACACGCTATTCCAGATGAGGTCTCACCAGTGCCTTGTACAATGGCAGGCATACTTCCCTATCTCTATGGGACAGGCCTTGCCTCCTACATCCTAGACTCACATTTGCCTTTTTCACAGGTGTATCACATTGGTGTCTTATAGTCACCCTGTGATCGAACCACACACCTACCTGAGTCCCTCTCCTCCTTTGTCAGCTCAACTGATGAGCCCCCAGCCTGCAGCAGAAATTCTGATTAGGCCTTGAGTGCATGACTTTGTACAATTGAATTTCATCCCAGTTCTGCCACTCCAATCTTCCAGGTCAGCCAGAATTTCCTCTAATGTTCCAATCCTCCTCTGTGTTGACTCAGACTTGTACTGATCTGTTCTCCAAGCGGACTTGCAAAGCGTGTAGGAATCTAGCCGTGTGGCTTTCACTGACCGTCTCGCCAGAAAGCCTCCAGAAGTCTGCATTGAATCTCACACATGGCAGCGCTGGACTTCCTGCCTCATGCTTCTTTCTGCCTGGTCTACGTTTGGTTTAATTTATTTCACCTGTAAATACAGGACCGACATTTTAGCTGTTAAAGTAAATGAGCCCAGTTCTATTTGGTGTTGTAGGAAGGCACCCCGGCCTGCCCCGGGATGGGGAGGCAAAGGAGGGCCACAGCCAATAGGCCAGCAGGATAGCTGGCCTGGTAAAACTGCCCAGCAACGGGCCGGGATTGGTCCAGCGCGCCGGGCCGCCCGTCAACCCTTCAGGCCGGCCCGGATAGGACCACCGGGGACGGCCAACCAGGCGCCGAGGGGCGGGACTTCCCCAGGAAGGGGAAGTATAAAAGCCAGGCCCCTGGGCTCAGTGAGAGGCAGGCAGCAGTGGGAAGCAGACCTGCCACCCAGGGTTCCGGCTGGGGAAGGCAACGGCTACGGCCCCGGGCCGAACACCCGCTGCTCCCGGCGGAAACCCCGGGACCAAGACTGGATAGGGCCTCCGGCTGCCGGCGATTGGGACTGGCCGTCGAGACCCCCGAGAGGGCAGACGGCCCCCGAACCCCAAGCCTGGCCGGAGGGGCTCGGTCAGCTCCAGTGGGTCCCACCGCCCGAGGCGGGGCTAGATCTTGAGGCGCTACCGGCCGCTGACCCCCCTGAAGGGCTGCCCGAGGCCGGACCCCCCGACGACCACGTGGATCTGGACGAGCTGCCGGACGCTGATATCTTGCCCCCATTGCCGCCAGCGGGTGCCGACGGACTGGTGAGCCTGCCGTGGACCGCGCACCCCGCCCCCGGGTTGTTCGGGGTCAGCTCCTGGGAGGAAGTAGCCCAGGGGCAGCCAGACCTACTGGTTAGAGTGGGGGCACAGGCCCCGTGGCGTGTTGCGTCCGGATCCCCGCCGCACCAGTGGTACTCACAGTGCCACTGGTAGGGCCCTGGGCTGGGACGCAGTGGAGACGGGTGGGCCTGCGTCCCCTTCCCTCCTCCTCTACCCACACTTGCCCCAGCGAGTGAGAGAGGGGGAGACTCCTAATCGCCGGCCAGATGGCTGGCGGACACCCGTCTCGGCCTGCCCTGCTGCTCAGGGAGCAGGCCTCATAGACTGCTTGTCTGCCTGCCCTTGCCCAAGGGGCCGGGCGCTTGGACTGCTCTGTGGCCTGCCTGCCCTTGCCCAAGGGGCCGGGGCGAAGGACTCTTTGCTCGCCCGCCCTGCCAGAGGGCCGGGCCTAGAGACCGATCAGTCACTAATTCCCCTTCTAGTGAGGAAGAGTCCAGGACCTTCCCCAGCGGTTGGGCCCACCGGAAGGGCCGCCGCGATGAGCGCGGCATAACCGCCGTCCAACAGGTGTGACTTTCTATTTGTAGTGCGGTGACCAAGAGCCCTGGTCAAAACACAGTTGTGCTGGATGCCGCATAAACAAAGGACAAAAAGACAATCCCTGCCCCAAAGAGCTTACAATCCCAGGCAGATCTCTGCCTGTTGTACTGAACGCTGTTTGCCGCTGATGTCGCAGCACCCCCCTAATTCCCTGGAACGGTTCTCTCCACTTGAGCCAATCTCCTGCAGAATTTACCCCTTGTACGCCCTGAAACTGCTCTGCTGGCATTGATGGGAGGGGTCTGATTTGCAGGCAGGGAGGCCGGGAAAGCGGAGCTCTGGCTCAGTGGCTAACAGCCCTGAGAACAAAGGGCTGCAGTTGTCTCCTGGGTGGGTGACTTGCTGGCCTTGACCTGGGAGAGGGGAATGGGGAAAAACCTGGGGGGGGGTGTAAGTAAATTGGAAAATGGTTCTACTCCCAGGTTTTGGAGGGCGTACTGCACTGGTGGGTGTGGACATGCTGTGGCCAGAGGCAGACTGTGTATTGGGCACAGACTGTTCTTTCGCATGCACTATAGGAAGAGGAAACTGAGGTAGGGGCATTTGTCATGCTGCAGACTACTGTAAGAGGACACCCCAGGAGGCAGCTGCCCAGATGACTTTTGGGGCGGGGGGGAGGGATATAGCCTCATGGGAAGTAGATGCCGGTTCACAGGAAACTGGAGAAAGCTGAGTGAGCATCAGGGGGGCTGGAGAAGGAGATAACGGTGGAGGTCTGAGATGATCATTGCTTGGGTGTGAGGCCTTGTGGTGTAAATTCAGCTACAGTGTCTCTTCCACGTCCACCATCCGCTTCCCAGGCTGAACGCCCTCCGAAGACACATTTCTCCTTATTGCTTTTAAATAGACCTGCTGTTGGCTTCGCTGAGCTCTCCTGTGATCTCTGCTTGTGGGAACCACGCTTGCCTCAAAGCAGCTTGCCTCAGCGCCGGCACCACAGGCATACTTCACTTCTCAAATCTGACCTCGCCAGCCACTAAACTTGCGTGCTGTCAAGTTGCAGTGTTCCGTGTTCACCTGCCCTAGGCATCTGCTAAACCACATATGTGAGAAATGGGAGAAAAAGGAGTCCAACTTCTGCAACACAAAACACAGACATTGTAGTGATCCTCATCCTTGGTTTCAAACTGAAATCGTTGAGCAGTAGGCAGATCTTTCTGAACTCAAGGTGGCTGTAGCAAAATACGTGGGGCTCAGGTAATGAAAACCAATCTGCTCTGGTTAGTTGTGTGGCCTAAAGAACTGCTGCGTGGGAGTTCTCAAGCCTTTTGATGGCTTTGTCACAATGTTCTAGCAGCAAACCAGGATCTCACTGAGAGAGCAGGCGATGCTTCCATATGGATGATTGGCTGTTAGTTTGATTGGACACTTCGCATGTGACAAGGGTGCTGTCCTGTCAGGACGTTTCTGGGAGGCACTTGGTGACTTTAATCGGTCACATTGACAAAGGGCTTCCTCCCTCACCATCAGTAGCATCCCCCACCCTGGGTGAGACCAACATGTGCTGGCACCTGGAGACTTGTTAGAATATTCTCAGGCCTCTCCCCTGACTCTCTGAAAGACCCGAGGAAGAGGAATCCAGGCAACGTCGCCACCCCCATGACTCTTTCCTGAGCAAACTCTAAGATGTAAACCTAAAGCCATGTTCTCTGGTGTATTAATTTTACCCCTACCTTTTTCCGCTGTCCTTTCTTCTATATTTTCCTTGCCACCTTCTGCCTAGTAAGAATTGGGGTTATCTAGCCAGTACAAATGTACCCTTGCAACACTATGCATTGACAAGTTTAGTGAGCTACAAAGGCCGTGAGAGCAGGCTGGTTCCAGAAAGGGCGTTGTCTTGTGAGAAGAAAACTGGAGTGACCTAGTGAGATGGTTTTTAGAGTCAGGGTCGCAAAGCTGGGGTGCAGGAATGACTGAGTGGCTCACGTGCTATGCTGGTAGCCTTCCAGCAACCGAGCGTTTGTCTACACAGCAAAGAAAAGCCTGCGTGGGCCAGCCGACTCAGGCTCGCAGGGCCGTTTGATTGCCGGGCTTGGACTGGAGCCTTGACTACAGGACCCTGCCGGGGGAGAGGATCCCAGGACTCAGGCTCCAGTTATAAAGACCCTGATGGAGCTTTCTCTACTGGCCACTGCCCCTAGAGCCCCATCTTATGGGAGTTCCTTTCAGAGAGTGACCTCCTGCATGGTAATGCTCAGCATTAAGTTGGGAGGGGGCTGCTCACAGGCTTGATGCTGATGGGGGGGGTTTGAGGGAAGTAGACAGCAACTTCTCCACCCCCTCCCCACCCACTGAACCTGATCATCCTGGTGAACCCATGGCGAGGCTTCTGCTGGATTAGGGGAAAAGAGGAGCATGCCCTAGGTCCTTCCCATTCCCTGGATTTCCCCCCTGACCAGGGGGCTGATGCTGCATTCTCTTACAGTAGGGAATAAGGCAACCCCCCACTGGGGGGACTTTTGCTACGCCTCCCCCCGCAATTAGAAGGCACCACGGGAACCTTCCACAGGAGCAACCACTAGTTCGTGACTGTGGTGACTCTCAGCTCATCTCCCAGATGCTAGTGTGGCCTAGCAAGCTTTGGCTGTATAATGATGATTCAATTTCCCTCTTCCACAATTATGAAACCTTAGAAAATCTCTCCCACTTCCCTCTCGCCCCACACACTTCCGCAGTCACAGGCTGTCTACGCTGATGGCGGCCAAATTGCCACGGTCAGATCGCCTTCTTTGGATCGACTGAGCAGTCAGTGAAGATCCGCTCAGTCAATCCAGAGGTCGACGCTATTAATCCACCCCCAAAAGTGGCGTAGCGCTGCGGCGACGGGAACATGGTTCCAGTCAGTGTAGTGCCGTGAAGACAGCGCACAGAAGAGAAGTGCAGCAGTCGACTGGAGTTATGCACATTTTCTGCGCAGTTCGCGTAATTCCCGTCAACTGCTGCCGAATCGCCGGGGTTAACGTAGACCACACCACGCTGTTTCCTCGTGTGTGGGATCTGTCTGTATCCACTTGTTTTATCTCATCTTAGATTGTAAACTCTTTAAGGCAGGGACGGCCTTTAGTTCTATGTTTGTGCAGCACCAGCACCATGGGGTCCTAGGTGGACTTAAGGTGCTATTGAAATCCAAATACTAATAGACGTGGTTGAACTGATGTTTGGCAAACAATAGTGGCTTTGGAAAACCCTGACGCTTCCCTCTGCTGCTCTGAGCGCGACTCTTTTGCAGCTCTGCTACCACTGGTGAGACGGACAGAGGGATCTTTTCTGTTTGTCAGCATCATTGTGCGGGTTTTTCTTGAGGCCTGCACCAAGTTCCGTGGCTCAGAATTTGTTCTGAGTAAGCAATGTGAGTCTCTGTGGCTGCCTCCAGAGGAGCACAGTGCGAGGAAGGACTGTATTGAAAGGAAGGAAGGGAGGTAACAAAGGGGTCTCTTGTCACCCTCTCCTCCTAGTTTCCTAGCAATCAGCCTCATGACTGCGCCTGTGATGGGAAACTGCTCCTCCTTCAGTGTTGAGCAAGCAGGGGCTAGATGTAAACCGGTGCAACTCCATTGACTTTCATGACAGCCTTGCTTTTTGGCCCTCAACTGCAAATTGCTGTGTAAGCTGCCAGGTGGCCAGACAGCAGACTGGACATAAGCAGCAGGTTTTCCCTGCTCTGGTGGGAACTGCGTGAGCATCACGTGTGTTACCACAGCTAACGTGTGCTATCACGTGTGTGCATAAAACTTCCTGTGTTCTAACACCTCGTTCTGCTAGTGGAGGATCAAGGGGCCTGAAGATTGTCAGAGCCCAGCAGCTTGTCTCAGCTACATGGCATTTCTGGCTTATCGCAGACAACTATTGACATGAGAGAAGCTGCATGAGATAGATGCTGTGGGCTGGAGATGACAAACCCGCTTCATCTGCCATGATAAGATCTGAGTCAATAACTGTTTCTCTGAGGCTGCTGTCTGAGAGGGGACTTCTTCTTCTTTTTTTTTTTTTTTTTGTTGCAAAAATGGCCAGTTTTTAATGCTTCATCTAACTTTAATCCCCCTGAAGCTATATTCGGGTCAAGGGAATAGTGGGGCCAGGTCCTCAGCTGGTGTAAATCAACATATCTCCATTGCAATCAACAGAGGGAGGTTGATTTGCACCAGGTGAGCATCTGGCCCAGGGTTCCAAGGTCCTCCTTGCTGGTTTTACCATTACTTCACTTCTGCAGAGCAAATCCTGCCCCTTTTCCCCCAGGTTTGAAAGGCCACAGGTGCAGTGGAACCAGTGCAATTCTACTGCAGATGAAAGTAGACTATGGTCTGAGTCCCTGCTATGCTGCGTGGGTGGACTCCCTGCAGAGTGTTTGTGTTTTTGGAGAGGAGAGGGTTGGGGCGGAAGAACCTGCCAGCATTACACAGAACAGCATTGCAGTAGATTCCTGCAACCCACAGAGTGGCTGCACAGTGGTAAACTAAGGGAAGAGGAGGGTAAGAGTCTTTTCCCCCACCCCACCATCTGAATTGGAACCCCCTTGTTCAGGGCTAACCTTGGACTTGGAAATAGTAAAGGGAAAGAAGAAATGTACCTGGCTCAGTTGGCTAACTGATATCTGGATTCCCAGCAATATCTCTTCCCAGTCACCCAGGGTCTGTGGTTCCGAGTCTGTCTTCTGCACATCCTGATTGTCCCCAGTTCCTAAGCAACAGTTTCAGTTTTGAAACTTTAGTTTACGGGGACCGAAATTAGATAAACCCACATTCTTGCATCACTTCCCATGGATCATCATCCCATCCTGCCCCTGCTCATCTCCTCTAGTTCATTACGTAGAATCGTTGTGATGTTAGGGTGGAAGGGACCATGAGAGGTCATCAAGTCTGTCCCTGCACTGAGGCATGGCCAGTAAACCTAGATCATCCTGCAGGTGTTTGTCCAACCTGTTGCCTGTACCAAGGGCTTTAAAGTGCCTTGCAGCACGTGTGCTCCTGCTGTCCTGACTTGGAGGGTTCTAGAGATGATGTAGTTTCTTTAATTGGCTGGGTTATGTGGTTTGTGTCGAACGGATGCACTGGTGAGTTCAGATGGATGGTATCAGGATGATCAAATACTCCAAAGGCAGCTATTTTACTTCTTCAAAACCAGTGAGAGTCCTGTAGCACTTGAAAGACTAACACATTCAATTTCTGCATCTGACAAAGCGGGTGCAGCCCACAAAAGCTTACGCCTGCGGAAATTAAATGTGTTAGTCTTTCAAGTGCTACAGACTCTCGTTTTTGCTGTATACAGACTAACACGGCTGCCCCCCTGGAACTTTGCACCGTGGGAGGTGTTAAATAATAAAATCCCATTTATTTCACTATTTTTGTGTTGGCGGGGGGGATGTGTATGTTGGCGAGGGTAGAAGGGGGTGTGGGGGTGCTGGGGGAAGTGTGTGTATGTTGTGGAGCGCTGCTCCTTTAAGCAGAGCACTCAGGTGTCTGAAGTGCTTTTTCAGCCAGCAGCAGCAGACAGGCTTCCCATGTTCCCCAGCCCCAGCTCAGTGGCAACTGGGTACACAGGTGTGGGGCGGGGTCATCCTGACAGTAGCCCCTGCCCCAGACAGAAGGCAGGCTCCCAGTCCAGAGCAGCTTGGCTAGGGGGCTCCATGGTGGGAGAGGGAGCAGCAGTGGAGCAGGACAGCGGGAGGAGGGGCACCGCTGCCCTGGAGGCCCACAGTCTTGTGCTTCTCCCCCCCCCCCGAGCACAGCACCCTGGTGTGGGATTAATGCTCCTTTTGAAAAAAAATGCATTGATTTGTTTTGAGTTAATCGCATGGATTGACAAATATTTGCACTATAAAAAAGATCATGCTTCGACTTGTAGACTGCACTAAAGGGCATACAAATGTTTAGCATATCTGGCATGTAAATATGTTGCTATGTTGGCTACAACAGTGCCACGCAAACACCTGTTCTCACTTTCAGGTGACGTAAATAAAATGCAAGCAGCATGATCTCCCGTAAAAATAAACGAACTTGTTTGTCTTGGTATTAGCTGAATAAGAAGTAGGACTGAGTGGCTCTGAAGGCTCGAAAGTTTTACATTATTTTGTTTTTGAGTGCACTTACATAAAAGAAAAATTTACATTTCATTTGCACTTCCACGCTAGAGATTGCACTATAGTACAATGAGGTGAATTGAAAAACACTTTATTTTTTACAGTGCAAATGTGCAATAACAAATACAAAGCGCGCACTGTACATTTTGTATTCTGTTGTAATTGAAATCAATATATTTGAAAATGTAGAAAAAATCCAAATAGGTTTATAATAAATTTAAATTGGTTTTCTTTTATTATTCAACAGTGCAATTAAAACTGTCATTCTTTGCATTGGTCTTCATAGCTGAGGATGAGCGGGAGATTCCCAAAGCTGAACCATTCTTTTTAGGTGACAAATCTGAGGAACTGTCCCGGACTGAGGTGACATGAGAGGAAGTTTTGGAACAAATTGATAAATTAAACAGTAATAAGTCACCAGGACTTTTAACTGTGATGTGTAACCTATCATTTAAATCCAGTTCTGTACCAGATGACTGGAGGATAGCTAATGCGACACCAATTTTTGGTAAGGGCTCCAGAAAATATCTCATTGCCTCTATATAAATCCATGGTGTGCCCACATCTTGAATACCGTGTGCAGATCTAGTTGCCCCTCTCAAAAAAGATATATTGCAATTGGAAAAAGTACCAAAAAGGGCAACAAAAATGATAGGGGTAGGGAAACAGCTTCCATATGAGGAGAGGCTAATAAGACTGGGGCTCTTCAGCTTGGAAAAGAGGTATCTAAGGGGGGTCTGATAGAGGTTTATGAAACCGTGACTGGTGTGGAGAAAGTAAATAAGGAAATGTTGTTTATGCCTTTTCATCACACAAGAACTAGGGGTCACACAATGAAATTAATAGGCAGCAGGTTTGAAACTAACAAAAGGAAGAACTTCTTCAAACACGTGGTCAACCTGTGGAACTCTTTGCCAGAGGAGGTTGTGAAGGCCAAGACTATAACTGGGTTCAAAAAAGAACTAGATAAGTTCATGGAGGATAGGCCCATCACAGGCTGTTAGCCAAGACTGGCAGGGATGCCAAACCATGCTGCGAAGTGTCCCTAGCCTGTTTGCCAGAAGCTGGGAATGGGTGAAAGGGGATGGGTCACTTGATGATTGTCCTGTTCTGTTCATTCCCTCGGAAGCACCTGGCACCGGCCACTGTTGGAAGACAGGACACTGGGCTAGATGGACCATTGGTCTGAACCAGTATGGCCGTTCTTATGTTCTTAAGATGAATTGACTTTTTTTATCTAGTTAATTTATTAATCACATGAGTTACCTGTGATTGGCAGCCCTAGAGTTTAGATGCCCCATCTCCAGTTGAAATCAATAGGAGTTAAATAGGCTATAAACCTTTGAGGACCTGAGCCGTAACCTCGCTGTTCCCCATCAGAAAAATGGGGATAATGGCACTTTCCCAGCTTGCAGGGGTAAGTGAAGATACCCTGGTAATGGGGGCTATATAAGTGCCTAAGATAGGGAAAAGAAAAGACTGTGAGGTAATAGAAAGAACCGGTTCTGGAGAAAAGGAGGTGCCTGAGGAGAGGAAAATCTCCTCTATACAGGCCCATAGCAATAAAGGAAATCTCCTGAAATGTGTACCCCTGGGAGATGTATTTGCTATGTCAGCTGGGATGCAAAAATGCTGACAATCGGCTCTGTGCACAGTACAGGTGTCCTGGCAAAGCTGCGTGGCCGAGCCTGTCCATTCCTGCGAGAGTCGTTAGGGCTACCCACTCCCATGCCTACAGATAAAGATTCAGTGCAAATAATGCCAGAGGCCACTACTGAACAGCAACCTCTGTCAACTGGTTTCATGACACCCTGAGTAAAAACAGTACCATATCGGAGCAGTAACAGCAAGGAGGCAAACTGAATTCCACTCTAGAAAACAAACCACAGCACGGACCAGACTTACTTCTAGCGAAGTAGAGATTAATAAGCATGTTGGAGTTATTAGCCAGATATTTCCCTGCTTTATAGATCTTTTTTAAGGCATACACTTTCCAAAGTAATAAGTCATTCTGGGTGCCTCTGTCCACTTCACTCCATAACTCATGGGAAATCCTCAGAAGCAAAACCGAAATTTTGAGCTTTGTGCAGAACTGACTAGTTCTCTGGCCCGTGTTATGCAGGAGGTTGGACTAGATGATCGTTGGTGGTGGTTAGTTGTTTGTCAGTGGAGGCTGCGTGCGTGTGTCCCCATGTATGTGCTGTCCCAGCTCTGCGCAGGTAACCGAGACGGCACTCGCGATCGAATGAATCGACACAACCATGGATTAACTGAGCGACGAAGGCCCCCGGGCCAGGTTTATGGTACTTGAGGCACAATAAGAAGCGACCTACAGAGTATCTATGGGGCTACTTTACATATGAGTGCATCGTTACAATGGACTTGGCCCAACAGCAGGACTTTCAGTTATCCCCTAGGCCGAACAACATCCTTCCCTCTGACACCCTCTTTTATACACTGTTAAAGACAATTTCATTCTTCCCCCCTTTGACGCAGGTAGTTGCCACCCTCCTGATGTAATCTCATACCACCCTTTACTGTAATTTGGATGATACGGGCGAAACAACTCTATTTGTCACCTTATCAGACATTTCTGTCCATCAAAGTGTTGTTTCAAGGCGTCACCTTGCCCTTGTTATCTCTTTGGTGTTAAGATGCTCTGGTACCTTCTGCACCAGCTGGGTGTTTTTAGTAATGTTTTGATATTAGTGAAAAGTTCCAGAGGGGTAGCCGTGTTAGTCTGTATACAGCCAAAAAACAAACAAAAAAAACCCCGAGAGTCCTGTAGCACTTTAAACACTAACAAATTTAATTTTTGCAGGCATGAGCTTTCGTGGGCTGTAACCCCCTTCATCAGATATAAGGAATGGAAATCAGATAGGAGGGGAGGTGTGGGTGTGGGTGTGGGTGTGGGTGTGTGCGCGTGTGGGTGTGGGTGTGGGGGTGTGTACACACATTCAAGCGTAAGGACCAGCAATGAGGGGAAGGGAGGGTTTTTTTTGATGTTACTAATATTTTGGGAATATGTGTGTGTTTACAGCATCAGCATTTTCTCCCTGCCAGTTTCAGTCAGGTCATAAGTTCACAGCCTGACTTCTGTTAACTTGTTTTTTTCCACTTAGACCTTATGCCTTACCCTGTTCTGTTAGATTGCAGGCCTTAAGCTTTCGCTTCTTACTACTATGATCCGCACGGTCTCTTCTGGCTCTAAAATTTTATGAATGAGCACTCAATTTGAAACACTTTAAAGGGGCACTGTCTTCCAGAGGGTGGGTGCTTAGCACTTTCTGATCATTTGGGGGCGTTTTAAATTGTCTGAGGTTGGGCACCAAAAAAAGACACATCCAGAAGCACTAATCGCTCTTGAAAATTTGAGCCTAAAATAGCCTTTAGCTCAAACTGTCTCCCCTTCCTGCGCTTTCCAAAGTGGAATTGGAAAGCCAAGAAGGGATGATTTATTATAATCACTCCTAAGAGGAGAAATTGAAAGTAAGACTCTTTCACTGTACAAAGAACAAGAGCGAGCAACTTCCTTATGTTCCTACAAATAGTCTGACTTCCCATTTAGAAGGGAGGAAGGAAGAACTCTATAAAATACCGCAAAGAAAGAAAATTAGGCAGAAAAAAACTGCCTTCTGATATTTGGCCACCTGCCACCAAATTAGAAATGGACAATGCTACAAAATGGGCATGTTGTCTACCACTGTAAAACCTTGTCCGGAATGGGGATGTTAATTCTGGAAACACATTCATGCCAGTAAAGTTCCTGGAAAATTAAGAAGAGAGTGGGAAGGAGGTAGCAGGGACTTAGGATAGCGAAGAACCACTTTGGAGCAAACCAGTTTATTTAAACAAAGGAATCAACGTCAGATTTGTGACACACTCTGTTGTTTGTAGTTCATAGCCTGTATTCCACAGGAGGTCAGACTGGATTATCTCATTTTCCTTTCTGGCTTTAAATTCCATGAATGGTGAGGTCTGAAGTTATTTAAGGGATAGATATTAATTTTGTACACAGAAATAATTGCATCCAATTCGCTCTTTAAATCTCAGAGGATGGAATGTTAAACATGACTTGTCCCGTTTCCACCGACTGCAACATTTGTGGTTAACATCGCATTAGGATCATCTCCTGTTCCATTTGTACAGTGCCTAGCACAATGGAATCCTGGTCCCTGACTGCGCCTCATAGGTGCCACAGCTCATTCCTATTTGTATTGCAGACGCGATTCCTAAAGTAACCCAATTTTCTAGGGAGTACAGACTGATTGTGGTTCCTTTTACCACCACTATATCAGCTGTTTAAATGGATTCCACTTGCTAAACTTCTATGGGTTGTCTATATTGTTTCTATTTCCCCCAAACCATCCAAACCCAAAGGGTGAGTTTGCTCATTTTCAATTCTGTTTGGAATCCAATTTGCTTAGAGAAAGAAAAACTCAATGAATCAGCTTTTCGTTATTTGTTTCTCCTTTTCGGCTCATGTGCGTTTTGTGGTTCAAGTGACTAGCCAGACCTTCTGATAAGCTGCTTGTCTGTCTGGCGGTTTTGTCTCTAGTGTCAGGCACCCTTCATTACTCTATTAGAAATCTTCTTTGTACAGATAAAGGAATTATCTGGGCCAAACGCTGCTTTTGGCTCTACTGGCATCTCTTGGCTGGAGTCAGTGGAGTTGCTTTCGATCTGCACGGGTGAATAACAGAGCAGGATTCAACCCATCAACTCTGTTAGCAAGCCACTCTGACATTGCTGCCAAGTCCATATTCTTCTTCCCCAAGGTCTGTTTTGGTCGTCTTCTGCAACCCCGTGTTCTTCTGCAGTTCAAGCAGAACTCCGTGTTTGTAGCCAGATTGAGAGACTCTCATCTGACCCAGTTACACTCAACACGGTTAAATAACGCCAGAGAAGCAGCCTTTTTCTCACAGCACAGCTGGTGTCGCACCCCCCACCCCTACTACAGTGTAACCCTTTTTGCTTTCCTGCATTCTGGGAACATGTGATCACTGGTTCAGCAGGGGAACGACTGCTCAGAGGACCGTGTGCCCAGCAGCAACAACAACCGGAGCGATGCATACTGGGATGTCCTACCACAAAGAGTGGAAGCATGGGGGAGCAGGCAACTTGGTTACATGGCACAGCTATAGGGTCCTGTCTACAGTAAATAGAATTCTTGTGTTCACAGCCCGAGGAGTTAGAGGCCAGGACTTGAACCCAGGTCTCCTACTCAGTACTAGAGAGCAGTAGCTAGTTGGGTGTCTCATCTTCAGACATTTTAACTTTACAAGTTCTGTCTTGTCCTTCACAGTGGCCTCAGCTGGTTGTTTCACCAGCAGGTGAAGAAACCGTAATGCACCTATCCAAATGTGTTGCATTAGATGATGGAGAGGAAGTTACTTCCTGACCTCCCCTGAAGGTCATTTTATGCCCTGAAACATGATGATTTATATCCTCTTAGCCTGCCAAATGTAATTACAGATAATGGGCTAGATCCTCATCTGGTGAAAGTCAGCATAGCCCCATTGAAGTCAATGCAGCAAAACTAAGAATCTGGCCCAATCTTGGTTCCAATGAATTGCATTTACCCTTTGCACATGTATACTTACAGCTTAAACATGAATTGTAATAAAATAATCTACAGTGGAGGCCTCTACTGAGCTATCTCATGGATGACTAGATAGCAGTAACCTCGTAAGAAGGTAAACTCAGTGTGTATGCCACAGATCCTAGCGAGTGCTTCTTCCTGGCCACCCTGCTGTGAGGGGGAATCTAAACCTCTGTTCTCTGGATCCCGCAGCAGGCTACAACACTGGTTTCTTCCTTGGCCCCTCTGGCACAATGCCTGGGACCTGACTGTCTGTTACCTCTTGGAACTGCGGGTCCTCAGCCTACCTGATCTAGGTGCCCGGGACCAGTGCCAACCCCCAAGATACCCTTATATTTAAACACCCTCTCCTGGATCTCCACCCCAATGGTGTAAAGCTTCTTGTTTGCAGTTTAACTCTTAGGAGCCTGCGGTAGTTGTAAAGCAGTCCACACACACCCAGTTTGCATAGGCTAACTCTTTTGTGCTCTTTTATACTTCATCATGCAAAGTACAGGGCAGTACGCCTCAGACAAAACGCTAAATGCCTACCCTTGCTCATCTGAAAGTTCTGCAGCCACTACCCGTCATCCCAAACCTGCATTACAATGTGATCTCACCAGTCAGCGCTTGTTTCTCAGGCCCAGAATTGTCAGCAGCCGCTCGGTGAATGCCACCCACAGCCTGGAGTTGTCTGTTTGGGGTGTCCCATGACAATCTAGCCTCCAAGGAATCACGTGCCCCACGGCTCCTCTTGCAGCTCTGCAGACACGGCAGAGTTCACAAAGCTCATCACAATAGCGCAGGCCCATTGTGGCGGGCAGCCAGGAGGGACGCGCAGCTTTGCGGGGATTCTGAAAAGGATGCGAAATAGTAGGCGATGCAATGAAATGATGGCATGGAGAACACTGCGTTATGGGAAGCTGAACCTGTGTGCCTAGTCACTCCCGCATGACTTATTCCGGCCCCATGAGGCAATGCAAAAACGTCACAACTCCCTGTGCTGGACGGGGGTGAGTCGCACAGCAGGTCCTACCCATGGCGCACTGCGCTCTGCACCGATACAAGCGAGGATGTCTACTACCAGAACAAGAAGCATTGTGTGGGAAGTAATAAATGTGGCAGCTGTGTGCTGACACAACTTCGGTTGATGTAATTTTGTGGCATAGAGGTGGCCTCAGTAATTTTCAGACCTGAAGAGGAGCTCTGCGTCAGCTCGGAAGATTGCATCTCTTACCACATATGCTGGTTCAATAGAAGATATTATCTCACCCACCTTGTCTCTCCAATATCCTGAAACCGATATGGCTACAACACCACTGCATACCAGATACATATAGGCACACGTGGTGCAGCAGGTTTTCACAAGGCAACTTCACAACAGAAGTTGTACAGATACAGCCCTGAGTCATAGTGCATGTGGTACAAGAATTTTTCAGGTGTTTTCCCAGCGTTCATTAGCCTGCCCTTTCTTGAGTATAAACTTCATCTGCCGTTCTAGTGAATGACTACTTACTCAGGAGGATTTCTGAACTGACCCAACCCTAGACTGGACTAACCTAGGCCCTGTAGTTTGGTGCCTTTGGTAAATGCTGCTAGCACCCAATCTATCCCCTCTTCCAGATCAGTATGCTGGGCCACTCCAGATCCAGCATGTCCTGTCCTCTGTTTGCTAATCTCTGACTGGATGCTACCTCTCAGTGTGTAGCTATCATTTTCTTAGTGTGTATGATTACCACTCTGAAAAACGACTGGCTCAGATTTTCAGAGGTATTTAGGCATCTAATGCTTGTTGATTTCAATGACTGGTAGGCACCCGAATGCCTCAGAGGCTCTGGGCCTGTATGAAAATGACACCTGCTTATTCATCTGCTCTGTGGCGCTCTGTAGTCACAGGCCATCTGTCACATCAATGATTAAGGACCTGATGCAATGCTTGGGACTCCTTCCATTGACTTCCACGGACACTGGTTCCAGCCCCGAAGGTTTTTTACTGCCTGGGTATTCTAGTCAGTTGTGTTCACAGAGGATGAGCTGCCTTTTCCAAGAAAGGAGCTATAGGGCTGAAAGGCAGGAGATCTGGAATCTACTCCCACTCTATTGATTAATCTATAATCCCAGGCAAAACCTTTATTCCAGGTTGTGTTGACTGAGAAGGAAAGAGCTCAGTTAGTTTGTCAGAGCCCAGGTCGAGTTTGCAGAGCTGGCAGTTAGAAAGGAGACAGATGGTTGCATCTCAAGCAAAAAGGAATGAACTGAATAATATAGTCACCAGTGTTTGGTATATAACCAGTGCATATAAACCAGTGTTTGGCCAGCTATAGAACTGTTTGGGTACTGCCAAAAAAAAAAAAAATTTTGTTTTGAGTGCCTATAATTAGACCAAGGTGCCACTTGTCTATCTTACAGTTTTCTACTGGTGCCCAGCGCTGTAGACTCTGATCACCTCCCACATAAAGTTGTCAAAGAGGGGACCTCATGATGTGTTTGGCTCATCTCCCTCCGTTGGCTGCGAGAAGCTCTGAAGAGCATTTAGACAGTCCTGTTTGCTCTGGGGTTTCTGACAGGCAGTGGATCTGGGAGCCTACAAATGCCGCTTTCAGCCACTATAACTCCCTTTTAATAACCTCTGGGCAGACGCTTTATCCAGTGAAGCTTTAAAACCTCTAATCAGACTTCTGTAGCCAGGGTCCTTTATCCACTGTGTCACTGGCTAGTTGTCAGAATGCTAGCAGGTTAGAAAGGAGCCTCCTACGCTTTCGGAAATAACAGCAGTCTGTCCCCATTGTTACTCATGCCGGAGTTTAGGACTCCATTAATGAGCTCTCCTCCTTTCTCAAATATGAGTAATACTACCTGACATGAGGCACGAGCCAGTAATTGTCTTTGATGACAAGTGAAATGTCAGAAGCCCTTATCACTTCTGTTTTAATCGCCTCTCGAGTGCTTCGCTTCCTCGTCTCTGCGCCGCAGTTGCGAGGGGAGAGGTGTCATTTTGTTTCTCTGTGCTCTCCCTGGCCTCTTTGATGGTACCCTGAATCCCACACCCTCTCCTAACAGACGAGCCCCGTCAGGCTGAATAGAGATGAAATTCTGTAGAACTCTAATCGTCACTCTTATAGGCCAATAAAAAGGTTGTAGGTTCTCACTCTCCCTTCAATTCTTTCTATAGGTTTTCTGAATCATCCTATGGAATTCTTTAGCAGAGATATAAGCCTGCTTATAGGACGGTTCCAAGTTGCTATAGAAAATCTCCTTTACTAAATTTGTAAGAATTTTCCATAAGGGATTTCCTGCCCGGTTTATACTGCTGATGTGCTCATACTTAATAACAGTCACTGATGGTTTTTTGAGTTTTTTCCCCCCGCTTTTTCTTTAACTTTCCACAGTCTCCCTTTTGTCCTCTTATCAGGAGAGGCAGAGTCATTCAGTGGATTGAGCCAAGAGATACTGTTGAGATCTGAGCTCTGACTCAGCGTTTGGCCTTGAGGAAATTACTTCATCTCTGAGTCAGCGTCCCAAATCTGTGAGATTGGAAAGATTCCTGTTACTTGCCTCCCAGAACTGTTGTGAGGACTAACCAGCTAGTGTGTGTGTGGAAAGGAACAATTCCAAGACCTGTCAGAGCTGAAAGCAGGGCTGTTTTCCAGGGGAAACCAGAAGCGCTGTGCAGAACCAAAGTCACCAACAACTGGTGATCTCAGTTTAAACAGCCACACTCCGTGTACTCTGTGGTAGCTTCCTGATGGTGTCTGCCATCTAGTGATTACCTGAGGTAAGCAGTTAAAATTTATTTTTTGGGAGGGTTCCTAGGAAATTCTGAGAAAGTGTGTGTGGGAGCAAGGGGGAATTCATTGTGGGTGGAACAAAACTATTCTTTTTGATCTAGAGCATTTTTAGTGCTTCTAATTTTTTTCAAAAATAACAGGCAACGCAAAGTTTTGTTTCAAAACTGTTGACTTTAGAAATAATAATCCTAAAAAAAAAAATCAAACTGCTGGTGAAATGGATGCAAGTTCGTGAAATGTTTAGGGGTCCCCAAATCTGCATTTTCCACAGGGAGATGGGAGAATTTTGATTGAAACATTGCACCCAGCCCTAGTGTTGACCCATTTCTATGTCTCCTCTAGTCAGCCCTCTCCCTGGCTCTGCTTGCACGCGCAGCTGTCGTGACTAACTCTAGGTGCTTGATGCTGCTCACCCTGTACTACATCTTCGTGAGCGTAGTATCTGGGAGGGCAGTCACCCTGTGCAGTGGGCTGGCCCATGGCCCACATGCTCCTCCAGCCCTTTTATGATGCGTTCAGTGGGATTTAAAACTGGCCCCTTGACACAGGAGTGAATTTCTCACACAGCAAGTCTCCACTGCAATTTACTTAGTTTTGCTATATTTGCTCTTCTCTCCCTCCCCCCAATCCTGGGACGTCTCTTGTACTGTTTGTCACCGGGTGGTCCTCCTGAGAGTCTTTTTCAGCCTCAGTAACTGATCGCCACCACCAGGTGTTCTTAGCCATCCTTGTGCTTTATTCTAGCCCATTAGGCCACTGCCTGGAGTGCTACTTGCATGCTATTTTCAGGCAGTAAATTTTGCATCTCTTTAATTTATGGGGAGCGTCCATGTGCTGCACAGTTGAATGAGTCACCCATGTAGCACTGGTCAATGGTTATGCATCTGTCACTGGAGTCGTCCTCACGGATTTTCCCAATGCTGGGCTCCCAAAGTCCAAACTGGTCTCTGAGTTATGCTGCATGCTAGGCCATGAGCTGCTGGCTGCTTGTGAGGTGCAGAAAATGGGCCTGGCCAGCCACACGGCTCCTTCATCTGGCTCTGACCTTCCGCTCATACGCTGGGCCGTGGCTGAACTCCTGCAGATGAATTGGGTTAAAGATGGCAGGCTTTTTGGACACGCCCCATAGGAGCAGCTTCTCAAACAGATCCAGTGTCTTGAGTGGTTAAAACATTACTTAACACCAGGGGTGGTTCACCAGCTACCTGGCTCAAGACTTCTTTAGGCAAGTCACTTCGCTTCTCCGTGCTCCGGTTCCTCCTCTGTGCTCGGGGGATAACCACACTGCTCTGTCTCTGAGCGGTTGGGGTTCGAAGTGTCAGACTGAGGTAATGGGGCCATAGAAGTACTTACGGCAGATGGCCAGCTACTTTCCTCTGCACCTGCTAAGCACTGAATGGCTTCTAACATAAACCCCCACGGTCAGTTGGCGAAAGTCTTGTTTCTGCTGCTGTTGTAGGGAAGTGAGAAGGGGAAGCAGCGTGTTACGTTCTTCCAGTAGACAGGCGGGTGGTTCTTTTATCTTTACTGGGTCTGAGATGCACAGTTGTGCTGAAAGAACTGCGTCTCCGGCACTGGCCATTTCCCCTGCACGTGATGGTTCCATTGTTGCAAAGGCTGGTCGTGATCAGACTGTAAGATAGGCCCTTGGGTCGCTTGACCCTCTTCCAAGCAGTAGTTTGACGATCAGGACTAATGCCTTGGAGCAACCTTCTCCCAGAAGCTCTCTGCTGGCCTTGCCTCCTGCACCTTCCAAGCAGACAGTACCTGAGTATGTATAATACTGTCCAGGTGCACGTGCTCCTTTGGGGAGCTCCGGGGCACGGGGGAAGGCATGCTCAGCTGGAATAAACCCAGGTCAGAAGCAGTCACTCACTTCATTCTTTTAACCGAGCAAAATTCTAGGAGTTGTACCAAACGAATTCCGCATCGGAGGAAGGAGGGTCTTGTGGCAAAAGCATGGGATGGGAATCAGGCCGCTGGGTTCTGGTCCCAGTTCTGCCGTTGACTCACCGTGTGACCTTGGGCAGGTCATGGAACCGCTCTGTGCCTCCAGTTCCCTGTCTGGGGAACTGGAAATGGGGCTCTAAATATTGGTCTCCCGCAAGGCTGACTTCATTGCTGCCTATGCAATCCTCAGAGGGAAAGTGCAACGGGAGTGCGCAGTACTAGTGCCACAACAGGCTATCTGGCTGATTGCACCTGTCTGGATATTTATAATAACGTACTTCCTTACTGACCTGCACAAACACGCATGCAGATTATGAATGCAGCCAAGTCCTAGCTTATATCAGAGGCCGTACTGCAAACAGGGAGAAATAGCTTCCAGTGGCATAGTTTGGATTTGAACACTGATGTTCTTAAGTCCTCCATAGATACGTTGAGAATCCCGATCTGAGTAGCTCTGTATTTATACTGGATGGGGGATGCGTTGCCCTCCCCAAGTGCCTCCCATCTTTTGAGTATCTGGCTGTATCGATGTGATCTGAGTGCTGGTTTTACCGCTGCTCCAGTCACGTGTTGGGTGAGGGATATTTGTGCAGCTAAAATATAAGGGCAGAACTGAAACCAACTCCTGCTTACAGCCAAAGGATGCTGCAGCTACACACAGCTGGCCCTGCCCTGCTCGGTCCTTCATCGCCCACTGTCCCGTGGCAATAGAGGAACTGCCCATGTTTAGTTCTCTTAACCGCCCCCCCAGCTGCACCAGAGGGCGCCCGTGTCACGCTGAGAGGTGCACGTTCCTCTGATGCAAGAAGAGGAATCACCCTCTGCTGACGTTTAATCGTGGACTTTCCCAAATTGCATCTTCAGCGGTGGCCTCTGCCCTAATCAGATGGGTTTCCCTGCTCCCTGCCAGGGCCAGAGGGAAATGCTTGCAGGTCACAAAAGGGCACGCAGCTGAAACTGAGTGCCTGCCTCCAGTGAGGGAGGGTTGTGGACAAAGCTCCCTCTCCCATGGGCTACGGGCCCATGTGAAAAGGAGAGAGGATTCGAGCAGGAATCGTCAGACTAGAATAGCAGCCAGTAGGCAATCCGAGTGGGACACTCAAACCCCGGCCTGGCTCCAGACCGCAAGCCCCACTGACTTTCTGTCCTAGCCCAGCACCTTGTGGCATCCGTGCCGTGCATGAAATAAGGACCACCCACAGCCATCACCAGCTTGCATGAATCCAGGGTTGCTCTCACGATTCTGGTGCCGGTGGTCGTCATATTGGGTGTCTTGCTTAAAGCCTCGGCTCCCGGAGTCATGTTTTGTGAGAATCTCAGCTTTCATTTGTTTTTTTGAAAAGTTTCTTGCCCTTATGGTTGTAGAGGGAAATCTTGAAAGCATGGTCTGAGTGTAACCTAAGGGTTTAGACACCTGAGGTCAACCCCCCCCACCTCCTCAGAGCATGACAGACTATTGTGGCTTTTATAATCTCATGACTTTTAAGCCACACCCATGGGTGGAGGTGGAGAGGGGGCTGACTTGAATGCATTGAGGTGGTAATATTGTAGATGTTTAGGGTGGTGCTTCTCTGCCCTGAATGTTGGCCTCTTGGGGTGGTTTCTGTCCCCAGTGTTTTCTGGGGAAAAGAACCTCTCTTCTGCACTTGGCCCCCGAGTTTCTGGTCCTGCCTGGTTGCATTCCACACCCACCCGGGGGGGAGGAGGGAGATACAGGTGGCTTTGCAGTCTGGATTTTGCCACCTGGCACAAGGTAGAGCACCTCACAGACCCAAGAGGCTGTTCCGACAGCCAAGAGTAAGGGTGCTCCAGCCACACCACCTCCCCCGAAGCTCCCTCTCTGCGGGCAGCTGGGAAAGGGGCAGGTTAGCTCCCTGGAGATCTCCCTTGCACAGGGGCAATCTTGAGGGGGTCTGATCTCAGGATTCCAGCTGCTTTGTACCACAGGAGCGGCACCTGAGAAGAAGTTCCCGAGCCCTGTTGTGGCTCTCACTTCTCTTTGCAGTCTTCACTTTCTGCCCTGTCCTGTCTGAACTCCCCTGAGGCAGCTGGCTTTGTTTGTTAACCCAGCAAGCCCTCCTACAACCCATGCTCCTCCAACAAGCACATGTCCCAATCCCCTGGGGCTGCTCTCTTGCAGCAGATGCACAAATTTGGCACTGGAGACTTTTTTTCATTTGAAATGCAAGTGACATCTAGTCATATTTTAGGTGAGTTGCAAGCCTGTAAAACCTGGGAAGTGCTCTCCACAGCTGGTCCTCACCTACTCCAGGTCCCTGTCAAAGACTGGAAGACTTCACCAGTCTCCTCCTGGCTAGGAAAGGCTTAATGGGATCCCCTTTGGCAGCACACAGCCACGGGCAAGATGGGAAAGGAAGGTGGAGTGGGTGCAGTAACTGAACAGCAAGAACCAAGGATATTTAAGGATAAAAATCTGAATTGAAGCTGTAATTCGGGGAGCACACCGGAGAGACAGAATTGGAAAATGGTAGCTGTTGTGCTAAAATAACTATAGATATCTAAAATAATATTGGAGCAGTTCCTGCTAGGGCTGGCTGAAAACTTCCCATTTAAACTGGTTTTGGACAGAGAATTAAGTTTTTTGACCAAATAAAACTTTTTACAAAATGTTTGAAATTTTCCATGGAAAATTTCAATCTTCTGTCAAAACACCGAGCATTCGAAAACAAACATTTCAGCTGAAAACCAAAAAATTTCTCTTTTGGATGTGCTGTCATAGTGCCTCCTAGAAACTAGTTCAATTGCTTCATTCCCCCATTCTCCTCTGTGGGCCAGACTCCCAAGCTGGACTTCATCTCCCCTAATGCACCACCATCTTCCCTCTTGGAGAACCCCAGCCTATAATGGGAATGAGTACATGACACACTGGAACTCCCATGAGGCATTTTGACAGCTCATCCAAATTGAAATGAAATTTGGGAAGGGGCTGGGCCAAAATATTCAATTTTTTTTTTTTGAATTTTTGTCAGAAAATTAAATGTTCTGTGACTTTGCCTGTTAAACCTAGTGAGACCTAGTGTCCCCAGCAACAGGGTTCCCTAATCACTGGGACCACTCTCGCTTGTATCATAGAATATTAGAGTTAAAAGGGACTTCAGGAGGCATCTAGTCCAAGCCCCTGCTCAAAGCAGGACTATCTTGCTCTAGATGCAAGTCTGTCACTGAAGACTTACATTTATAAGCCAGTGCTTATTTTTGCCATTTTCATCAAATGTCCCCAGGAATATTTTTTCCCAGCCAGCTGTAGTTGCTGTGTACTTGTGACAATAACAGTCTTTATACTGATGAGCCCCCAGGGATGGGATGAAAAAACCCTCTGCCTCCCCAATACCGTGCATGTGTTCTAGGCCCGTATCATTTATATAAGAGGCTGTCAGGACCACCCAGCTGCAAATACTAACCCAGCTGTGATGATGTGGTTTGTGGAGCCTTCCAGGGGTTGTGAATATCCCTGCCAGGCGTAAGCCGACACATTCTGCGGTGGACCCTTAGGAAGCGAAGTTCCACACGGGCCCAGCTTGAAATACATAACAAACCACCGGTCTTCAAGAGCAGCCGCTAGGGTAATAGTTTGTTTTTATTACTCCAGCAGGCTGGCTCCAGTCATTTGCATGCAACAAAGTCCAATGCCGGGAACGGGCCTTAGCCAGAAAGGGATGAAAGAGAAGGCAGTGGTGGGGGAGGGGGATCCCCCATTGTAAAGCCGTTTTAGGGAAGCCTCTGGTTTGGGACAAAAGACAATAAACTCGCCACATGGTCATTAAAAAAGCAAAAGCACATTGGTTCCAGGTTAGCCCATCAGAGAGAGAAATCAGCTGCAGGACCCACTGTTGTGGCAAGACCTCGATCTCGTCACTGACCAGTTAGTGGCGACTGATGTCCTGAATGAAGCATCCAGGAATTCACAGCCTCTTTGCTGTTGCTTCCTTTCTCTATGCTCACCTTGTAACGGAAAGGAAGTGTCTGTTTCTTCATCACCCTGCTCTGTAATTCCTCCTCTCCACTTTCTAATTCTTTCCTTTCTGCAATTTCCTTCCATCTCCTTCCCCCAGTGTACGCCTGTCCTCTGCGGAGCTGAGATGGGCTTAAACAGCAGTGTTAAGAACTGGATTTGAAGCTCTGCAAATGTCAGGTGTCTGGGTACATGTGATTTGTTCATAATGAATTGGGGCTGGGGCGGGTGGGGGTGTGCACGCACCTGCATACACCACTTCCCTCTGCTGAATGGAATCGGAATTGCTCCGCCGTGCGTCCTGAGCCCTCTACTGTGAATGGATTGTCTCCTTTAGCTTGAATGCTAGGGGCCTGTGCCAGGTCGCCAGCGGAGTATCGAATCTCTCTCCATGGTGAAGTGGCTGAGACCCAGCGGGGAAAGTCATCACATGATTTGAAAGGAAGTGTACCAAAGTGGGGTATTTATAGCTTCCTGGGGAGAACAGGCCTGTGGGCTCTGATTCTCTGGCTACGTGTGTGCGAAGTATTGATTTAGCTGAGGATAGTCCTGCTTTGAGCAGGGGGTTGGACTAGATACCTCCTGAGGTCCCTTCCCACTCTAATATTCTAAGTAACCGCACAACGTTCCTCTTGGTGTGAGCGGGTGGGGGCGTCTGATTTGCGAGCACCCTCTCTGCACTCACTGTGCACAAGGGTAAATAAAGACACAAGCGTCAATGCAGGGGAAATCAATGCCCTGGGTATTCTCTGCCTGTAGCCTCCTAGGGAACAGGCAATCTCCTAGGCTGGGTGTTGTTACCCCTCAGTTTCCTTAGTTTGCAGAACATGCTGGATTGTGCTGAGCCGCAACTTGACACAGTCCCAAGAAGCTGCCTTGGAGACTCGTCGTTGCGCTGGCGGTTGTCTCGTGCGCGAAGACAGGGAAGAGTGCGGCTTTCCTTCCTAAATGCCCGTCAGAAGCACAGAGCGTGCCCGCCGGGACTCATTGCACATGGGGCAGCTGGAGCAGGCTGGTTCCATTGTCAGGAGCTGTGCCTCCTTGGCAGCACAGTCCAGCTGGCCGGCCTGGTTATTTTGTCATCTGAGAGCTCCTGCCGGAGGAGCTGGTGTCCTCTGGCTGGCGGTGCATGGTGCAGTACCAGAGGCAGATGAAGAACCCTGCAGGTGGAAAGCACATTGTGAGCCGCTGGTCACTAGGGTTGGTCCATTGTGCCCATGGAGTAACCCAGCAGCAGGCCCCTATGCGTCCTTTTCCCCTCCCCGCTCCACTCTCCGACAGAGCTGCTGCTCCTGGATTCAGAGGTGAGGGCAAAAGAAGTGCATGAACCAAGCGTGGCTGAGAACTATGCTACTTATAACAGCAAAGACCAGGAGCTACCAGAAACCTAAGGGGACCCTGTGACTCCTAAATCAGTGGGTAATAGAGACCTGGAGCCAGCGATGCCATCTGTGGCTGCTTGACAGGGCTTTGCTTCAGCTCTTAAACTACGTGTGTTTCCATCCCATTCATCCCACGGCCTGGACACAGTGCCCCAGCCTGTACTCACTCACCCTGGAGCGAGTTGATGATCGTGAAGAGGAAAAGCTGAGGAATCAAGAAGGCGCCGAAACTGAGGAAGGCCAGTGCCCAGGTTGTTCCCAGCAGGCACGTCAGTCCCAACACCGTCACGAGATCTTTCTTCACTTGGTCTCGCCGACTGTCCATGTTCGATCTCAGGGCCCGCATCATCCTCATGACGATGACCAAGATGACCATGTTGAAGAGTATGGTGACCGCAGCGTAGCCCAGGTTGATGTAATGGACATGGCGGTCTGTGACCCAACACCTGTGGGAGAAGAGGCGGAGACTCTCGTGTTGATTACGATGAGGTTACCCTGTGGGAATCAGCCACGGAGGGATGTCTTGCTTTGGGAATGGCACTACGCCATGAGAATGACGCCATGCAGGCAGGGCCCCTGGGATCCAGGCCTTGTGGTCAGAACCCGGGCCGGGGAGGAGCCAGCCCTGCAGGGCTGCTGGGGAAAGACCTGCTTTGCTCACCAGGAAACGGGACTCCGGATTAGGAGGACGGAAGAGACGTCTGTCTGGGATGGGGTGGAAAGGCTTTTTGGGTGGCTTAGTGTTGCTGGTGAGTTCAGGCTCTACATTGCCTTAATAATCCCTGTGCTCCTTGGAAAGGGGGGACCGACAGCAGTACTCTGGAAGGGGGAAGTATCTGAGATTGGATTTCACCACCAGTGCATAAGGAGCAGCACTAGTGGTGGGGAAATGGTTCCAGCCCAGCACCACGGGGCCATGCTTTAGAGAGCTGCCGCCTTCTTTGGGCATGGCAATGTACGTGCAAAATTGCACTGCCTCGGGGGAGTGGGACGATACGCTGGTAGAGGACGGCACCATCCCCCTGAAATGGTCTAAGGATGTGTGAATGGCACTCGAGTTTTCAAACCATCACCCGATCCTGGTCCCGAACGAGGGCAATGCTGGCAAAGTGGCACAATTGTTCTAAACAAACTTCATGCACTTGGGAAAGACACCTTGTTTTGCAGAGCTGGACTTAGTTTTGGATCGGATTAGAGTGCTCCACGGAGGGCCCGGGGCTCGGAGGTAGAACATGAGGCTTAGGGGAATAGAACCACCGTTTTTTAATCTCGTATTCCTGCAGAAGATAGGACCCCGTGGGAAAGAACCAGGAGGGACTGGGGCGCACAGAAGCTTTTAATTATTGTTTAACTACTGTATCCCTGGGCAGCCTGCCTTCACCCCTGCTACTTCCCATTATGGCAGGACAGGATTGTGGGGCACCATCAAACTCATGTTCTAACACTTACATGGTTGCGTTGTGGTAGTTAGTGTCGGTTTTAATTGTGAGCGGCCCGTAGATCTCTTTCTTGACGAGGAGAATGATGAGCACCGCTAATGCTGGCAGTCCTGTGGGGGCGGGAGACTCACTCTGAGTAAGCTATGATTGAACACGATGGGAAGACAGAAGAAGGACCCAAGTGCCTGGAGGGTAGGAAACGGGGTAGCATACAAAGGAGTTGGTCCTTGAACATAGGAAGGAAGAGAAGTGTATTGGAGGAAGCCAATGAGAAAAATGAAGCCATGAGAAAAATGGTGATGGAACAGGGTGAGAAAGTTGGGGAGCACAATAAAAAGGACAGGCTGCCCCCAAACCATTTTAGGGAGCAGAAACGCAAAGGCAGGTCATGGCTCTGTAAACTATATGCTGTCACGTCCCTCAATGTGACTGTGCATTTTGGCACAACAGCCGGCCAAAGCTTTGTTTAGCTGAAAGTTTCGGCCGTCCAAGCACACTCTAGGTAAATAGGGCGGTCTTACATTAGATATCGGTAGGAGCTGTAGATTCCCTTCCTCCACAGCCCCATAATGCATGAAAAATGTAGACATTAGACGTGGGCCCAGATCAAAACCTGGGCGCATTTGGGGAGGAATTGGAAAACAAATCTGGATCTAAACTCTGCAACAAGCTAATGCATTGCAAACAAACAGTTATTTAATCCTGGGGGAGCTGGGGGTAGAACCATGGTCCTCTGGCTCTCAAAATACAGCTTAAGGGGTATTTTGATCAGCAGTGGACAGTTTCCCAGGGGCCAAAGCTTGGTTCTGACCTTCCTCCAGTTTTTGAGTGTTTGAAATTTGGATCAACCTCTCGGTGAAATCTGGTGCCACAGCACAGAGTGGGGAACCTGCACTCACCCCAGCCAATGGCGCACAGTTTGGTGATGTATCTCCTGATGTACACGTTGTAGACTTTGATCAAGAGCAGGTAGAGGTGGAAGCCCTCGATGGCCATCCAGGTCAAGCAGCAGAGCAGGGAGTAGTGGAGGAAGGCAGCAGAGCCTCTACAGAGCCAGCTGTAGGTGGATGCTAGGGGCTCACTGAGCAGGAAGGAGATGTTCAGCAAGAAGAGGACACCCAGCAGGTTCATGTGGATTTTGGTTGTATAATTGCTCCTCTTTTTCCTAAGATGAACACAGCGAGTGGAACTCATTTCCTTCTGACTGCCTCCATAATGGGGACGGGGGGGCAACGCAGACCACTCCCACCCCCCCGAGCCCCTGCACCTGGAACATCCCCTTTTCTCAGCACAGTCTGAAAGGTCAGCGTGTTCTGCAGGAGAACGCCAGAGCTGTGTCCCTGCATGAAAGGGCCCACGTTAGGGGGTGTTGGAAAGGTCAGATCCCATCTCTTAGGGCGGAATCCATGAGAACGTGTGGCAGTACACAGGCAGCGCCCACTGAGGGAGGCCAGGTCTCTGCGACCCATTGGCTGCTCCTAGCAGTGTGTGTTAGGGGAGTGACTTTTACTCCATATCTAGACAAGCCAAACCCCTAGTGCAGATGCAGTTCAAAGCTTGGCTGTACCAGCAAACCCTTTCTACTGTAGACAAGGCCTGAGTCAGGCTGGGAGCTAAAAAGCCAGAGAACCACAGGATCCATCTGTCCAGCAGCCTCGGTGAAGAATTCATGCCAGCCAAGCCCTGGGCCAGATCCCCCCCCCCCCCTGCAGCGGGTTGGCATGGATCCATAGATTTCAGTGGCGCTCTGCTGCTTTACACCTGCTGCTTCTCTGGCCCGTCTCTGCTCTGCTGCGAGGGCCATGGCAATGGATAAGTGGGTCCCTCATGGGAGCAGAGTGGGGGGAACGATGGAGAAACTCAAGCAGGAGCCTGATGTCTTGGGGGCGGGAATGGCCCATGCCCCTCTCCAAAGAGGGCGCAACCCAGGCCTGGTGTAACCCCAGAGGCCTCAGCAGGGAATCCCCACCAGGGATGAATTTGGTTTCGCATCTTTCTTGGGGGAGCCCCTTTTGATCCAGCTCAGCCAGGCACCCTCTTTCCCCACCCCAAACCCCGCAGGGCCGGGGCCATGCTGAGCAGCAAAAGGGTTACCTGGAGCAGAGGTGGAGGAGGATGGTGAGAAGCGAGGCGGCAGCCGAGATGCTGCAGCCCACCATGCTGATGTAGGTGAGAGGAGCCAGGAGGGCCTCGTCTATGGCACCTGAGGAGATTTGCTGCGTGGGATGAAGAGGGCAGGGGTGAGGAATGAGCTTTGGCGCTTCCGCCCAGGCCTTGCCTTCTCCCCTCAAACCTCTCCCGCTTGGCACATGGCCCTGAGGCTGCCTGCATGTCACTGGCCTCCATCATCTCTCATCCCCCCCCGCTTCAGAGCTCGGGGTGGAGGGGAAGTGCCTCAAATGCTGCCACGAGCAGGCTTTGGCAGCAGGCCCCAGCAGCTCTCCCCAGATCAGCGGGATGGGGCAGGGTGTAGCCGAGGTTATGGAGTGAGGTGGCTCCCAGAGGATGGCAGTGAGTGTGTCTCGGCCCCCGGCGGGGAGGGCACCAAAGAGGAAAGGAAAAATGGAAGCGTGACCTTAGGATGGAGCCTGGAGGCTCCCTGAAAGAGTCCAGCTGCCTGGGGAAACGAGCCGCTGGACAGCTGCTGTGGGAACCTTCCCTGGGAGGCTCGGCGGGGGAACGAGGCTGGGAAGATGCAATCAAGAAACCCCCCGCTGAACATCTGGGTGCAAGCAGCAGAGGGGGAGGATGGAGTTCTTTAAAGCAGGGGAGAGACAGGGACTGGGGTGGGCGTACGCCCCCAAGCAGGGCAAGAGCTGGGGGAGAAACAGCATCCCTACCAGCAGCACGGCAAAGTAGGTGAGGTGGTTGCACTGGCACCGCACCAGGTCCTTTTCGCGGATGGTCTTACAGCCTTGGCTGCTCCAGCTCCCCAGGGCGCTGCCTTCTGCAAGAGGGAGGAATGGCTGTAAGAAAAGCAGCCCGTGGCCACCGAGCCTCAGGAAAGCCCCTAGGCAACGTTTTCCGAAGAGCCCAAGTCCTGCTGACTTTCAGTGGGAGAGGAGACTTAGGCCCTTTGGAAAATGTTACCCCCCTGCCGTGTGCAGGGGTTTGATGCCAGACGTGGGCCAGCGCTGGGCTGGGCTAGCTTTGGTTCCAGTCTACACAGCACTGGGGTTCGTGCCGGCTGGTGCCGAACTCTGGAGAGCTGTTCTCAAGGCATGTGGTAAAAGGAAGGACTAAAGCTAATGGGACAAAGTGGCCGCCACTCTGCTCCCAAATCCTGCACCAGAGCGACACCTTGTATTTCCCCCCTCCCTCTCCTTCAGTCCCCTAAGATCCAGCCTTGACACCTCCGGTTCTGGGGGTCAGATCAGCGGGGACCTTTGCTGCCTTCTGCAGCATGGGGTGTGGGTGGGTTGATAGCCAGGCTCAGCTGGGTGCATCTCCCTTAATGGCCTTGTGCATTGCTGGGACCTTAGCCCCTGTTCTCTGCCTGGAGGGCTGTAACGTTCTGCTCTAATTGTGGTGGCTTGGTGGTGGTTTTAGTGGCCGATGAGACACGTGAGTCCAGTCTGGATTATTGGCCAGACTGGATTACTGGCCATTTAAGGTCAGAAGGACAGCCCCTTCTGGCCTTAAATGCTATGGCTCTCAGACTCTCTACAACGCCTTCCTTGGAAGAAGGGCATAAAATGGGAGTTGTTTTCTCGAGTCTCTGGGCGGTGCTAGTGCACTGCTTGGCTGTTCGCAGGTGGCCCTGCCTGACCTGGGGCCAGCTCTTGTGTGTGACAACGGCATTTGCTCAGAAAACCCCTAGTGTGGCCTTTAGGCCTCCAGCAGGGGCCAGGGTGGGGTCTCCCTACAGCCCCAAGACCTGCAGGGCCCTGTGCCAGGTGAGTTGTGTTGGGGCCTCTCCCCATGCAGCAGACTGTGGATGGGGGTTTGACGGCTTGTCCCCGCTCTGGGATGGCAGGAAAAGGCTGGTCACCAGGAGCTAAGATAGGGTTCCCACGTTCTGCTGGCAGAGCAGAAAGGGTGGAGCGTGGCGGGTCAGCAGGCAGGGTAAGTTATAGCAAACCCCGGTGCCTATCTGGTAAATCTCTGCTGTGCGTTTGGTCCATAGGTCCCCCAAGTGTCTAAGGCAATGCACTCTCCATTGAAAGACGCGAGCTATCTCTGACGTGCCTCTTCCTCCTTACTCGTGGGCATGCACTCTCTCTTCTGGGGCCTGGCCGCTGGACCTGGCTGAGATCTGGGGACGCTTTACCAGAAACCAGGGCTGGAGTGAACTTAACTGTTTCTTTCTAGCGCGTGCAGCCCGATGCGCGAGGGTCATAATTACCTGTTTTGTCCTCCCAAAAGACGCAGGTCATCTTTGTGCTGTTCTGGGTGGGGGAGAGAACATGAAGCAGATGGTGAGGGGTCAGTGCTCCAAGCAAGGGACGCAACGTGGGCTCGTTAGGGAAAAGCTTTGTGTCTGACCCCTCCTGCCTATTCAGTGTTGTTCCTATTAATGTATTCCCCAGCACTTTTTCCTGCCTACTGTTAACATGAAGCCCTGTCACAGGAATCCACTGCATGATGTAAGAGACTATATTCCGTAGCATAGTGAGGAAATATCTGATAGTTAATCAGTTTCATCCCATTACTCTGAGTTTTAGAAATAATTCCCCTTTTGGAGTACCCTATGCTCTTGTCTGTCTGTCCCTGCTGCTTACACCTAGATTTTCAGCTGGTGTAATTAGCCTAGCTTTGCTGAAGCAGATTTACATCAGGTGTGGGTCCAGCTTTACCTACTGATCAAACAGGTGGGCTACAGCTCCTTCGTCATTGGGCCATTCTTCTTTGCAATCTTTTCTTCTAAAGCCACGTAATCTGTTTTCCTGCTGTTCTCTGAAGCATCTCCGGTACGCCAGAGACAGGGCTTAAATTCAGCCGGAGCTGCCCAGAGAGGAGCTCTGGTAAATATTTTAGTCCCGTGGGGCTGAAGCCCTGAGCCTAGGTGCCCCACCCCCATCCCCATAGGGCTAAAGCTGAGCCCTGGTGCATCCCATGGAGAATGGGGCAGGGTGTGTGTGTGGGCGGGGCGGGGAAGGGTGGCATCTGGGGAAATATTGTATGAGAATTTAAGCAATCTTCATGTAGCTCAAAAGTCAAACGGCTCCCTCCTAACTCTGCACCATTTGGTTACAGTGCCTGGTGCCAATTTGACTGGCACGTCTCTCCCACCCAAAACCTACCAGCTGCTCTCCCAGGGCCATGTGGGCTTGCCTGCTGCACCCTTTTGAGGATATAATACGCTCCCTCCTCCACGCCAGGCCCGTTCTACTGGGTGGTAGACAGTGGGCAGATCTTGCTCTTAGCCTGCCTTCGGCCACGCCCTGCCGGGCATCTGGCACCTGAGCAGACTGCTAAGGGGGCAGGGATTACATTCCCCTTTGGGGTTCGGGGCAGTTCATGGCACCCGAGTGGAGAAACTCCACTCCTGGCTCCCTCCTCTTTGCACAGCTAGGCAGACACTGGCCTGAATCGACCCCTGCAGCAGCAGGTCGAATTCCCATTGGCTTTCAAGGGCCCTGGGTGTTCTTGAAGTTCCTGCCGCGCTGACGTCCCCCTCTGGTGTCCTGGAGAGCTCTTTGGCTTCCCTTGCCCAGAGAGTGACAGCTGCTGTGAAATGCCCTTGTGTGCTGCAGTCCCCAGCTCACCATGTCGGCGTCATGCCAGAATCGGACCTCCACAGGCTGAGTGAGTTTGGCAATGCTGATGGCCCCCGAGGCGGTCCCCAAGGTGGCCCCCAAGATGTAATTGTTCAGCAGGGAGCTGTTCTTTCCATCCTGCAAAGCCAGAGTGGAAGAAACAATGTGCAGACCCCAAAATGCTATTACCGGGGGGTAGATGTCACTGGGACAGGGAGCCGTTCATCTGCAGATCACTCGTTGGAATGCCATGGGGGTAGCGATGACCAACGTTGCTCCTATCCAGGGTCCTTCGGGTGACTTATGTGCAATGAGCTGGTTGGTCTCAATCCAGTTCCTTGCAGGCAGGTGCCCACGTTGCAAACCTGCCTCCTTGCAACGGTCAACCGTCCCATCAGAGAGGCCACGGCCTGGATGGTCAGAGAGGCTCAATTACCCTTTCCCTCCCGCCGTGACACATCTTGGTGTGCTGGCAAAGAGGAGTTTGCACTGCTGCCACCTAAGTTCTACCTACGGTTCTTCTACACTGCCTGTGTGGGTGTTGTGGGCACCTCCATATGATACGTCGTTAATGAAAGCCTCCACCTGGATAGACAGAGGGACTAGAGCTACTGTCACGCTCCTCTCATTGAATCCCACGGCCTGACCATATCTTTACAGGTTCCTTGAAGTGTAGTTACAAGGAAAGGGGTGTTTCTCTGGGGTTTCCCAGAGTTTCCCAACTGGGTAAGGTATTCCTCTCATCTCCCACACCTTCAGTGAGCAAACTGTCATGCAGGGCTGCCACATGCTGGTAAGTAGCTTCATCTGAGACCATTTACATCTCAGCATTGGGGAAGGGGCCCATGTGTATGGTCTGAGGCATTAGTCTGATGAAAGGAGCTACAGACCTGATTGATGAATTTCTCTCCTTCCCCAACCCACCCGTCTTGGTAAAAACTTCAGTGGAACAGACCTGGAACAGACAAGAGGTGTTGAGATAAATGCAGATGAGTTTCATTTTGCAAACTGTACTCCGGACACTCTTACTCGGGACACTCTCCACCAGCGCAGCTGGAAAACGCATGGCGTGTCGGGGTTTCGTCTCCGTGCTTCTGGTCTGCAAGGTTGGAGCAAAAACATTGCCAGGTTAATACTGAGAAATGGCAGATTATGATTTAAAGACAAGGAACAAGTGCTCAAACAGTGATCGCTGGGGGCTGTGAAGCGATTTAATAATAACCTTGGCCTCTTTCAAACACTGCATTCCAGCATGCAGGAAAGAGTGAAGTGCGGCGTCAGGGTTAGATAATGATAGCTGAGGGAGGGAGAAGGATGAAAAGAACAGTGCTCAGTTCAGATTGGATGATAGCTGGAGGGACAGAGGTTTATTTATGTACCTGACCTCATTGGGGCCAACTGTGGTTTGAGTCTAGGACCTTCTGCTCTAAAAGCATGAGTTGCTAACCTTTGAGCTAAAGGACTAAGTCTACTGATGTAGCTGATTCAAACCTTTTTTTTAGGGACCAGCTACTCGAGGGGCACAAACACCTCCATTCTCCTTGATGTCTCCTCATTTAAGTCTGTACACAGCCCAGCACAACTGGGGCCTAATCCTAACTGGTGCTTTTGGATATGCTGGTAACGCAGATGATTGTTGATAATAGCAGGAGCTGCAGAGGAGAAAGTAGCATGGTCACAAAGAGGCGTAGCGAGGAGAATTAGATGAGCAGAGGAGTGGGAAGTGAAGAGAGGTAAGGTCTATGAGGCAGGGCTCCAGTAAGTCAGACATGATGATACCATGGTGATGGGTGTGGTATAAATGCCTAGAAGCCCTGCTTTTTTCTCAACGCTTTGGGTGAAATAGCATCTGTCTGGCCACCTTGGTCGAGAAAAGGAAAGGTTTAGAAGCTGGAGAACGAGGCTCTGGAAGCCCTGGATTCCCTAGTGTTCCATAATAAGTTTAGGGCATTGTGTGGTGGCAACAAATAGTGACCGAGGCTCACAACTTTCTAGGTCACCTTACGGCAGAAGCGACAGAGCAGTTGGAAGCGACAGGCCAACTCTCCTCCTAGATTCAGACCTTTGTTTACAGAAACCTTTGAATTGTCGTCTTCAAACTTCAGCGGTCTGGAGAGTCTGAAGTTTGAAACCCTTGAGCACTTGCTTGGTTCTTTGACTTACACTTTGCTTTAGAGGCAAGGCCCAGTTTGCAAAATTTGGATCCCCCACTTGGAGGGGTGCTGTTTGAATCGAAGGCTTCGGTTCAGGCCTGTTCTTAAATCAAGCGTTACCGAGGGACTTCAAAAGTCCCTAGCGATTCTGAATGCCTCAATGTTTAGGTGCCCACCTGGACACCTGAAAGGGCCCTGAATTCCAGAAAATTCTGAGCACCAGCCCTCTGGAAATCAATCCCTTCCAAGGTGTCTCAAGTTGTGCTGCTTCTGCTGAAGTGCCCCCAAATCCCCAGTTATTTTCTGACTAGTAGAATTGTGGGAAAATGGGCTCACTTTGTACCTTTGCGTGACCCTTTCCTTAGGCTGGATTTTGATCGCTGTGGGATGCACACACCTACCTTTAAATGCCCTCAGATATTACCTCACCCGCCTTTCTCAGTAACATGACAGTCAGATCCAGCATTTCACAGCAACACTCACGTGAAGCTTGCATGCTGTTCTTTTCAATTGCTGAAAACGCTCCCGGGGAGGCCAGGGTGGAAGCGATGCATGCTTTGAGCTCTCTATCTGCAATCTCTGATGTGGTCTCCATTCCTAGCGTAGCTGAGCATCTCGCACAGAGCCTGTGTGGTAGGGAAGTTCTCTCATCCCCAGTTCACAGATGGGGAGCTGAGGTACTAACAGCCTGGGACTTGCCCAAGATGCCATAAGAACCCTATGAAGGAACAGCGACTTTGAATCACTGCCCTAACCATTGGACCATCTTCTCTAAACTCTTGTGCCCAGATCCACAAGGGTATTTAGGCTCCTGACTGCCATTGATTTCAATAGGAGTGAGGAGCCCTTTGTGGAGCTGGGCCCTGGAGCCTTTGTGTTGTAATTTTCCCTTAATTATTTGGAGCTCAATGTTTGTAGGTTGAAAATCCATATTTTGCTCATTGTGTAGGGAATGGCACGTTCACATCTGGCCTTTGAATGTGCAATAAGCGTGCGTGCCCCTTTTCTGGGCGGGATTGGAGGGTGGTGGAAAGTGTGGCCATGTATGTTTGTGAAAACGCTGGAATTGTGACCCGCTGTTGAGTGTACATGCCCCCTCTGGGTCTCGTCTGCAATGGCTGAGTTTGTTACAGCCCCAGTGGGAGCAGCGTGGCTTTTTAGCGGCTCATGCTTTTCTCTCTGCAAGTGCCCAGTTCAATCCCTGGGATGGTGGCTGTCACACTTTCTTGTGGTGTCCATGTCAGCACTTTCTTTCATTGCAGAAAGGAAACTTAACAGAGAAGGACATTCAAACCAAAATATTATTAGACCAGAGGCATAGGAAACCCACAAGGGTGAGCAGTTCAGGGATTACAACTGAGGAAGTTCCCCAGATGCTTTAGAAGCCACATGGGTGATTTTCCGTTTTCGCTGCACTATTACATGAAACTGTGTATATAAAATAAATAAATCAATCTCCCTTGTCCCCGCCGCCCTTTGCAAAAGTTCTTCTCTGATGGAAGCGTCAGCACATGGCATTCCTTGCCCCCTGGACACGTAGCAAGGCACAAAACCATGTGGACGGACATGGAGACTGAGACCCCAGCTGGCCACCGAAAATGGTTCTAATGATACTGACACAATACCAGCCAGAGTGGACTGGGCTGGGAAGGCAGCACCCAGAGCATTGGGAAATGGGAAGAGAGAGTGAACGTCTCTCATTTCCAAATGGCTCGGCTGGCTGGCTGGGGGAGACACCTCCATGCCACCTGAGAAAAAAGCCAAGGACCAGTGGCTGTCTTGGACAGGGCGAAAACATGCAGCATTGGGAATTGACGCATTAAGCAAGATGGAGGAAGGGGCACTGGGCTTGAAAATGGTGCCAAAGCTACTGGAAATGGAGTTGGATTTTCTCTCCAGGTGCATTTCCACAGCCTGCACTCACCTCTGCAGAGATGAGCAGCTTGAGCTGCGGTGCAGTGGAAAAGGATGGCAAATGAACATTGCTAGTGCCAGGTGTCGTGCGGTGCCACATGGCCAGGGAGGAAGGGGAAGTGGTTGGTACCAGGGATAGATGAGCAGGAGCGGGCATGGGACCTAGTGTTGGCATTTGAGTTTTTTATTTTGAATGCATCATCCAAGCAAAAATAACCTGAGGATCTGTGTTGAAATCCAGGCCCCACTGAGGTCACTGTCAAAAATCCCAGTGATTTCAGCAGGGCCAAGATTTTAGCCAGCGCTGCTGCCGCATGGAAGACAGCAGCCACGGCCTCGGCAGCGAGGTGGAAGGAGGCCTCCAGCTATACTGGTCTGGTGTTCAATGTGGCTCGCAGCACGTGTCCCAAGCAACTGGGCACTAATTACTGAGCCTTGCATAAAACCAGCTTCCGAGTCACTCCTGCCCCCAGCTGCTGCTTTGATGTGAGGTGCGTGTGTGGACGCCTGCTTCTGCCTCCCCCCTGTTGGACAAATTGTAGCTGGGGTGCTGGGGGGGCAGGGATGCGGCAGCCAGTTTTAGGTAAAGAAATGCAGCAGTGGCCGTTCGCTGACCACGCTCCGGGTGCATTCGGAGAAATGCGCTACTTTACCTGTGACACCGCCGTGACTTTTCCTAAAAAAGGTCTGCCCTTTCTTTTTCCCCCGCAGGGCTCTCCACGTCACCGGAAGTGATTCTTGCAGGGAATGCTGTACGCCCATGCTTGCATGGCCTGCATTGCCTTCCAGTTCGTTAGCGGGGCACTTCCAGATATTACTTTCAGTTTCTGCAGCATTTTCTTCCCTTAACTCTAGAACGTCTCCCCACTTCCCTCCCTTGGTCTAACAGAGTGGGGATTTGTTGATCTGCAGGGCATATGGCAATGTTCTCTCCCAACAGCTGTTTGCTGGACGGGAAGCCTAAATGCATACGATATAGGTGCTGAGAGGCTTCTACTTTGGGTCGGTTGGAGAGGGCTTCTCAAGGGTGCATATTGGTCCAGTTTGTATTTTGCATGGGGCTTGTCAATGTGCTTAGTGCCAAAGTGAGTGGGGGGTGGAGACGTTTTGAAATAAAGACTAATAAAACTTGTACACTTGAAATATATACAGAATTGAGTGCAATCAGCTAGGGAGTCTCCAGCTTTTCTGCCCCAGGCTCCAGACACCAGGACCAGTGTCAGCAGCATTGTTTGCTATGGGGCAAAGGGGCCCGTTGCTTCCCTGACCTCAGTTTGTCCCCCAACTTTTCCTAGGTCTACATGCTCTACTCCTGCCCAGCCCCGGACTTGGAAGGCGATAACATGCCTTTATGCTGACACAGCAATGCCCTCACTCAGATTTTTTCTGAAATGATGCCCCTGGCCAGGGTGTGCGAAGACACCAAGACTTTCAGCAGTGGCTTGTGGTTCTTGCAACGTGGCCTGGTTTCCAGAAGGGAGGGGCTCAGCACTTTCTGAAAATCGGGCCCCTTCAAGGTGTCTTCAGTTGGGCCCCCCAAAATGTACACACTCGATCTTGGCCAGGATCTCAACTCCGCCCCTAATGACCATTGCCCTGCCTCTGGGAGGAGCTTAATGTTTTCCAAGCAAACGGCAAATGTTGAGGACGGGGAATGAATCTTTCCAGCCTATCCTTTCTTGGGAGGGTTAAGCTAAGGTTTAAGGACCCTGCCGCCCCATCCCCTGAGCTAGGAGGGGAGCCAAACCAGAACTAAACTAATCTGGTCAGGGCGGGAAATTGCTTCTTTGTGCATCTTACAATAGCCACTTGGACAAAGAGGACAAGGGAGCCATGATGGAGTGGGGGGAGACTGGGAAATGGGGTGGAAGTGGGGGAACAAAAATAGAGATCTGACTTCTATGGAAACAAAAGCTCATGCTATCATTCAATGCTCCTGTCAGTATGAGAGCCCCTGTTCTGAGAAGAGTGATTAGAGAGCTTGGTCCCTGGCAACTAGAACAAGGCTGATACTGACCATTGAATTGCTGCTGATATTCAATCCTGGGAATTTCGATGGCTCAATCTTGAACGCCAAAACCTGAACACTGGAGAGTTCACTGAAAGTGAAGTTTTCACCTGAGAGAGTGGCTTTCAGCAAGCTGTCTTCTATGGCTTTTAATCTGGAATGGAGAAACAAGAATCTGCGCTCAGAAGGGCGGAGAAGGCGATAGAAGGAAGGGGTTGGGGGAAAAGGCGAGGAACAAGGAAGTGAATGAGGGTAAGAAAGAGGCAGGGACATTAAGATGTGTATTTGAGATCGTCTCCAGGATGCATTGTCACCCCAGTTGGAGGTCACCTCAGACTAGGGACACTAAAATTGGAGACAGATTCAAACATCCGACTCTGGCACCATCAGCTTTAAATGTTCCTCACGCCAACTACTGAATGGGTTTTTTTGGGGCTTGCCTTCTTCTGTGAGGCTGGGGCTGGCCTGCGTGTGTGGCTTCCTTTCTGTAGGGGACTGTGTGGCAGATCCTAGTCTGTATTGCACTGTGTGTCTGATTTCAGAATGATACTTTGAAATAACTAGGGCGGGTGGAAAAACAGAAGATCCATCCCACCGAAAATTCCAAGAGTGAGAAAATGTTGGTTTCACCCCAAATCTGGATGAAAAGTTGAAATACTGACACTTTTCACAGACTGGAAAATTCTGACACTTTTTGGTTCAGAAATGTTGAAATGTTTTGGCATTCCCCAATTGAAATGTTTTCTTTCGGTTTGTTGAACCACATAAAAACAGCTGGATTTGGCTTGGTTCAACATAAATCCGTGTTCCCCTGATCAGCCACAGCGTCTTGTGGGAACTGTAGTTCAGGTACCTCATTCTGTCCTAGGGGTTGGATTCCCTGGTCAGACTGAATCTCCCACGATGCACCATGTTGGCACAACAAAAGGGGAAACTACAGTGCATCGTGGATACGCTGGAGGGCAGGGATAGGATACAGAGTGACTTACAGGACTGGGCCAAAAGAAATCTGATGAGATTCAACAAGGACAAGTGCAGAGTCCTGCACTTAAGATGGAAGAATCCCATGTACTGTTTCAGACTGGGGACTGACTGGCTAGGCAGTTCTGCAGCAAAGGACCTGGGGGTTACAGTGGACAAGAGGCAGGATATGAGTCAGCAGTGTGCCCTGGTTCTCAAGAAGGCTAACAGCATATTGGGCTGCATTAGTAGGACCATTGCCAGTAGATTGAGGGAAGTGACTATTCCCCTCTATTAGGCATTGGTGAGGCCTCATTTGGCATATTGTGTCTAATTTTGGGCCCCCCACTACAGAAAGGATGTGGAGAAATTGGAAAGAGTCCAGAGGAGAGCGACAAAAATGATTAGGGGGCTGGAGAATATGACTTATTAGGAGAGGGCTGAGGGAACGAGGCTTGTTTAGTCTGCAAAAGAAAAAAATGAGGGGTGATTTGGTAGCAGCCTTTAACTACCTGAAAGGGGGTTCCAGGGAGGATGGACCTAGGCTGTTCTTAATGGTGGCAGGTGACAGAACAAGGAGCAACGGTCTCAAGTTGAAGTGGACGAGATCTAGGTTGGACGTTAGGAAAAGCTTTTTCATTATGAGGGTGGTGAAGCACTGGAATGGGTTACCTAGGGAGGTGGTGGAATCTCCATCCTTAGAGGCTTTTAAGGTGCGGCTTGACAAAGCCTTGACTGGGATGGTTCAGTTGGGGTTGGTCCTGCTTTGAGCAGGGGGTTGGACTAGATGACCTCTTGAGGTCCCTTCCAACCCTAATCTTCTATGATACTTTTGGATGCCACATCTGGGACCCCAGCCACTGGGCTTTTCAAAACCTCTCTGCAAGAGCTATATGGGAACTGGAATTTTTTCCATGGGAAATGCCATGGTTTTGACAGTGTCTTCCTTCCAAATTGGAAAAAAACTTCAAATTTTGAAACCTTCTGGGAAATAAATTTTTTTTAAAAACTGTTTCAGGTCAGTTGAAACATTGGAATAAAATCAAAATGTTTCATTTTAAAAGGCAAAATCATGTTTTGTAATATCAAATAACATTTCTTTGCAGTGTGGGCACACACCCTTAGTTTCCACATCTGTAAAATGGTGGTGATGGTACTGACCCGCTTCCTCTGGAGTTATACGGGTGGGGGCATGATGTTTGTAATCAGCTTTAGATATTGAGGGAGGCTGTGGATACAGCTGGAAATAAATTGTTTTCCCCTTTAGAACACTTCAGCCTAAATGTTCCTTTGTGGCTGATGTTCTGTGAATTATTTTTGGTCTTTTATTGAAAATTGATTTGTTTTACTGCAGCGTTTTTTAGGTTGTCAACACTCCTGCAAAACAGGTTTTTTTTTTCACTCAAAACAAAACCAGTTTTTTTTCACTCAAATTTCCATTGGATCAAATGGAACCATTTTCTGCTTAAAAATGCTTAGATGGAAATTTTCCCGGCAGCCGTGGCTGCAGGAGATGGACTCCAAGAGCTGGACCCTGCGTGTAGAATGGTCAAGCGCCCTGTGCCCAGTCCCCACTCACCTCTTCATCCTCTCACTTGGTTCAATGTGATCTTTTTCCAGCTGGGCATTAAACGCACTCACGGACTCCATCACCTCTTCTATTTCTTCTGGACATTCCTGGGCCTCTTTTGGGCGTGGGAGGAAAACAAACTGAATCAGGATGGATGGAGGGACAGTCCCTGCACTGTGTGTGTGGGGGGGGTTGACCTCTGTACCATCCCGTGACTCTCCACCGCCTGACAGAGATCTTGGGGATTAGGGTAAAGGTACGCAGGAGAGCCTAGCTAAAGCAGAGAGGGAGCACCCCGAGCTCTCTCTGGCTTGAGTAAGCAGCACCCCTTCACCACTCCCCCTCCTGGGCTGGGGCAGTGACAGCTCCCTCCCCCCAGTGCAATCTTCTTACAGCTGCACCTAGTGAATGAATTTGTCCTTGGAGCAAGTCACCTTCAGCCAGGGCAGGGGGGAGGGTCACACGGGCCTTTGGGGAGATGAAAGAGGAACTCGAGTCCTGCAAGCTGCTTTCACTGAGATGGATTCTCGTTGTAACATCTCGCCAAAATGATCAGAGATGTTGGCACTCCAGATCAAGAAACACCCATACCTGCTGGTTGGCGCGGAAGAGCAACGAGACACAAGAAGAGGCAGGTCCACAAGGGTGAGTCCATTCCTGTGTGGTTCCAAATGCAGCTCATTTCCTGCAAGAGACATACAGGCTCTGCTTTCTGGATTTAATTCCCGCTATTGTTAAAGCACTGACAATGTGCACGGCGCTGTACAAGCCGATGGGAGCTATAACCTCTGCTCTGGGACTCTTACAATCTAAAGAAATCATCTAAAACCCACTGGGGTCCTATGTCGGGCATTTTTAAGCTATCTGATACAGGTCTCGCTGTAACCCAGAGTGGTGGATTAGTGAGCGACACTACACTGGAATCTGATAATAGCCTTAGTGGTAACCACGTTTCGAAAGCTCTGGGCCATGTAACTGTGACACCCTACATCTTCCTAACCACTGCTGCTTAGTTCCAAAGACAGATCAAGCACTGGAACTCCTTCCATAACAGGGAGCTGCTCCACTAGGGATTGGACCTGGGGAAAGAGAGCATTGCTGACGACAGCCTGAGCCCTTTATTTTGAATGCACTCCGGTGTGCACAGCAAGACAAAAGCAGATTCAATGAACTGCAGCAGCAAGAAGTCCAGGGTTATGTTTTTCTTGCCTTGCAAGGGTTAAAAAGTACCTCTGTTTTCTGGGTGTTTTCCAGGGATTCCACCTTGGGGGCCGGGAATAGTCAGTGAGTGTGGCTAAAACCAAATAAGTGTTGGAGGGAGTGGCTTGTGGGGAAAAGGAGTCAGGACTGGACACGTCGAACCAAATTCTGCCCCTGGGTAGATCCAGGCAGCTCCACAGCCTTGGTTTGGTAGGGGTGGCATTGGACTGACCAATAGTGTTTGTAGAGAGAGCATTTGATTTCTTTCTTTGTGCTGTGACTGGCTGAAATCCTCCTCGTTTTATAATAGATTGCAATAATATCCGGTGTCGGGGCCTGAAAAGTAGGGCAGCCAAGAGCCCCGATAGGGTGGTGGTCTTGTATGCAGTCACTTACAGGTGACGTGGCCCTGGTGACAGCAATATTCTCTTGGTGTAGATTGATGGAATTCTTAACTAATGTAATGCATCGTTATGGATGAGAGGGAGGGATCTCACACCTAAAAAGCTAATAACCTTTCAGTGCTGGAAGCAGCAGGTGGGAGAATTTAGCAGGGTGAGTTCCACCGACGGGACTAGAAATCGTCTATTTGAATTGCAGCTGGCTGGTTTTGTGGTTCAGACCTTAGAGTTCAGTCCCTGCTCTGTCACAGACCTCTTCTGCGACCTGGGGCAAGTCACTTAATCTGTCTGTGCCCTCAGTAAAAGGAGGGGTATGCAGCTTCCGTTGTCTGTTTTATTTTGCTAGGTTATAAACTTTTTGGGGCAGGGCCTGCCCTCCTTGTGTAAGTGCAGCACAACAGGAGCACAAACTTAGTAGGGCAGTATCTTCACTGTAACACTAATAACACATCCATCATGCTCCTAAGCTGGGAACTGAGCGTGCCCCAAAAGGAATAATTTCTTCGAGTGCAGGGAATCATCTCTCCAATTGCTCGGCTTGTCTCTTATTCAAACACCACGAGCTCTTTATAGATCAGACCACGACACACGTCCGCCGGGCAGCAGGTAACACGCTGTAAACTGTTGGCAGACCGTTTGAAAGTTTAAAGGTAGCTTGTGTGATCTCATGATTGGCAACCCAAGATTGGCGTTGTCCCAGCACCGTGTGTCTTTGCTGCTTAAATCTAGAAGAGGAAGAGTGCTTGTAATACGGGTGGAAGATATGGTGTGAGACTGAAATAAGTTGTAATGTGATAAAACGTTCCCCTTTGCTGCCCTGCTTCTTGTTACCTGTAAGCATGGTTAATATACAAACATCTACATTAGACGGGGAAGCTTTTTTAGCCCCGCTCCCTGCTCCAGGGAGACGCCCCTCCCTGTAGGTCTAAGCTTTGCTTATGTGTTCGCTGTATTCAAGGATGTGGCTTTCTGTATGAATTTTCAATATGAGTGTGTTAAAATGTGACAATAGCGCAGTGCTGCTGCAACGGCTGGATTGATGGTTTTGGAGTCCGAGGCTGTCGGCCGCCTAGGAAGTTGTTGTGCTCCAAGGAGGAGGGCACAAGTTTGTTCTGTTCCCAGCTCCGCTACCGAATCTCTCTGACAAGTCTCTCGTTTCCCTGCCTGTAACCTAGGGATAAGGATGTTGAACTCCTTTTGTGAAATGCTTTGAGATCCGCAGATTTAAAGTGCCCATGGAAGGGGCTGAGGGTGATCAATAGTTGCAGCAGCGCCAGTCCCCTGACCCCGCTGCCCTGCCAGCGCATCTCAAGGCTGCAGCGATCTCTAGCCTGTTCAGAGATGACCGTTCAGTCACCATGGTCCTTTTGTCTTTGCTAGTGAGAGTACGGGGAAGGATGCCCCAGGCCTGGCAATTAGGAGGGTGGCTGTAGTGAGGTGGACATGGGTCCCCTAGGAACTGGACTGAGACTAGCACTTCATTTCACAGAGGCACCAGCTGATCATTGTTTCCAGCCTGGAGCAGATTAGAATGGGCAATCTGTCCCTGGGCCAGTCCTCTGAGCCAGCCACGCCCCAAATCCATCTGTCATTGGACAGCCTAAATTACTTTTAATGCCCTATCGAAGGGTAAACTAAAATAATTTTTGCCACTTAGCACGTAACATCTTCAGGGCACAGATAGACCAGTGCCAAAAACACTGTCACAAGCATTAAACCAATAGTAAAGGGCAATGTCTACATACAGTGCAATAAATAGTGATTCCAGCATAACAGAAAAGCGGACACAAACTCTCTTGGCCAGGTGAGCACCACTTTGTTCCAAGCACTTAATTAACTTTTGCCTGTATCTTACTAGACCGTGGAAAGGAAAGACACATCAACAGTGACGTACAGCAATATTATGAACATAACAGGCTAGAAAGCAGGTCTGAAAATAGGTAAGAATCAAATAGAGAAAAGTAAAAACAATGAGAGTCCTGCAGAACTTTAAAGACTAACAAATTTAAGTTTTCAGGCATAAGCTTTTGTGGGCTACAGCCCACAAAACCATACCTATCTGCATCTGCAGCTGCATCTGATGAAGTGGGTTACAGCCCACGAAAGCTTATGCCTGCAAATATTAAATTTGTTAGTCTTTAAAGTGCCACAGAACTCTTGCTTTTGCTGTAAACAGACTAACCCAGCTGCCCCTCTGGAACTTTTCTTCTTAGAGAAAGTGTTACTTTGCTGTGCTGGTCTGAGCGTTATTTTGCAGTAAAAGTGATCCTGTCAGCGTGTAGTTTTGTACTTAGTCATTGAATTTGTGTATTATAGTCAGCCATCGTGACGGTTCCACTCTGAGCTTTTCGTTTGCACAGCAAGTCACAGACACTAACTCTCTTGTTGAGACCCCTTTGAAACTGGTGGAGTTGCATTGATCTCAGTGGGAAGAGAATTGGGCCCATTGGGTTCAACAGCAGCACCCAGGCTGCAGCCCCCAGCAGCAGAAAGTTCACCGGGGTGTGAACACAGTGGCACAAGTTGCTGTCAATCTCATCTTCCCCCGGGGCCCTGACACAATCTAGCACAGATCAAAGAGGGAAACGGGTTGATTTAGCATGTCTTCCTGACAGCCTGTGCTGGTGGGGCTGCTACAGAGCATAGGCAGAGATTAAAGCTGCCAAGCCCTTGCATATAGGCTTGGCGCGATTAGATTTTTATCGGTAAATGTCAATTTCATGGTACACGCACAAACTGACAGAAAAACAGTTTCCATCGATAACAACTGACATTTGCAGATAAGCAGAATAAGAAAACTGATGCTTCAGAACTTATTAGCACTTGACGGATATTTACTTTGTATATGTAGACATGTTCAAATACAAATGGTCAACATCACAGGTATAAATAATGATTTGATGATGATGGATTGTCTGACACCACCATAATTTCTCACAACCGAGAAAATTTAAATGGATAAGATGTGGGGAGGGAGGCAGAGTCTTAAAACCCATAATTTTGCACAGGTGTGTAAATTGAAATCGATGGCAATCGGGGGGGGGGAAATGTTTTACAAATAAACATCAACAATATTGGTCAAAATGATAGAAATTGAATGCTGCCAAGCTGATCAGTGGCGTGTGTGTGGGAGGGGTGGAGGGTGTCTATCAGCTGGCCTCTCCTGGGAAAAGTGTCCCTGCTTTCTAATCCATTGAAGGCAAAGTTGTTCCTCAGGGTTTGCACCAGGGTGGCTGAATTCAGAACCTAGCCCGTGGCCCAGTGCCTGTATGATTCCTATTTACATCGCTGTTAGAATTGCTTCGCATACCCCATTCATGTGCTCTTACTCCTTGGACATGTGGACACATGTGCAGCGTCTCGTCAGTGTCTTCTGATCTCTCGCTCGTAACAGCCACGCTGCTGCTAGAGCTGGAGCAGGGGCTTTGCACAGAGAGAGTCTGGCACAGCGCTGGGTGGGAGCAGCAGCTCCGGAAGCTGTGGTGTGAAGCACTACCCAGGAGAGCTCTCGTGTGCCAGTTGCTATGTTGGCTGACACACCAGGGGTGGAGCCAGAGCCCTCCAAATCTGAAAGCATGATCTGTTACAGCACGAGCTCAAGAACCCAGACTCCTCTAGGTAGGAGCTGTAACAACTCACATGTTGTATGGCTTATCACACCTGTCCTCAACCTTTCCAGGTGACTGTCCCCCTTCCAGAGTCTGATTTGTCTTGCGTAACCCCAAGTCCCACCTCACTTAAAAACGACTTGCTTACAAAATCAGATCTAAAAATACGAGCGTCACAGCATACTGTTACTGGACAATGGTTGGTTTTCTCTTTTTTACCAGAGCATTATAAAATAAATCAACTGGAATATAAATATTGTACTTCCATTTCAGCACATAGTCTATAGAGCGGCATGAACAAGTCATTGTTGGTGTGAAGCGTTAGTTTCTACTGACTTTGCTAGTGCTTTTTATGTAGCCTGTTGTAAAATTAGGCAAATACTTAAGTGAGTTGATGTCTCTCCTGGAAGACCTCTGTGTCCCCCTGGGGGTACACCGGTTGGAAACCACTGGCTTAGCACACAGGACGTCCCCGCTGCAGCTGGGTGCGTAACTTTTGGCTCAGGTTGACGACCTACAGACACTGGCTCGGAGCCCATGTGCTAAAAGTAGAAGGATAGGTGCAGCTATAGGGCTGGCGACCCGGGTTGGCCCCCTGAATAGCACACGGGGTTGGGTTGGATTGCACTGAGACAGCCACCAGGGCTGCTGTTAGTGTCCTAGCTCCATCAGAGATAGCAGGGGTACGTCTCCCTGGGCTGGAAGTTACTCCTTCAACCCCAGGGTAGACATACCCATCCCCTCCATCTCTTATTGCTTCACTGCGGCAAGAAGAGAGAGATGCAGCATGCAAAAGAGAGAGACAGATCAAGTGATTCTCACCTTCTCCTTCCCCCAGGACTACGTGTTACAGCGGAACACGGTTCCAGCATCCGCTACCCTTTAGCCATGGAGAAAGGGAAGGTGGTTGAGGCCCCCAAAGCACGTTTGTGACCCTCTTCCCCCCTGGGGCTCGTAGGCTGCACCTCAAAACAGCTTAAGGGGAGGAAAAAACTGGAAAAGGATCAAGAAAATCCTTGCAGACGACCGAGGAGGGGGACAATAAGAAAAAGGAAGAGCCGCTGGGACCTAGGAGAGGCAAACAGCTGGATCGACTGTGGGCAGCCCTTTTCCAGTTAAAGAAATAACCTCCTGAGAGCTCAAGGCCTGTCTGCGCTGCACTTAGACAGCCGTGCCCGGCCCGTGCCACCTGCCTCAGGTGAAGGGGCTGTTTAATTGCAGTGTAGACATTTGGGCTCGGGCAGGGGCCCAAGCTCTAGGACCCTGCAAGGTGGGAAGGTCCCAGAGCTTGGGGTGCGGCCGGAGCCCTAACGTCTAAACCCCTGTTAATCAGCCCTTTCGCCAGAGCCTCGCAAGCCTGAGTCAGCTGGCATGGACCAGCCATGTAGACCTATACGCTTTGACACTCCAGCAACAGGTGCCAGGAATCCCTGAGACCGAGAGTTAATGTGAGCGTCCAATCCTCTCTGGTAGCGTTTGCTCCTACTTTGCCACCGAGCCCCTGCCCCAACTCAGATCAGTTCTAGGTCTGACCCTTTCTTTCTATTTCCTTTAATACACCAGACATTTCGCTGGCTGCATCCAAGAGGCTGGCAGCCCCTTTTGCCTCCTCTGGCTCCAGAAGAGCCTTTGAGGGTATCACAAATCACATTATAAGTGGGCCCTGGTCCTCCTCTCATTGCAGTTTTACACAGCGTAACTGCATTGGAGCAATTCCTGATTTACTCTGCTGCATGCAAGAGCAGAACAGGGCCAGCAGAGTTCCAATCAAAGGTCTTACTTGCACTGTCTCGCAGGATGGCGATTTCCTCCAGCAGGTCTCTGCGTCCTCCTTTGCCCTGAGTGCCTCGGGCCTCCCGTCCCCTCGCACTGTACCTGGGTCGCTGCACGATGCACACGTGTCTGAGAGCAGCTTGGAGTGCCTGAGCTGCGGGGAGAGCAGAGAAGGAAGTGCTGTCACTGCTCCACCTCATGCAGATGCTGCGATTAAACCAATAGTGTTTTTTTTAAAACCAGAAATGCTAGAGTCTAGCTCCTCAGCTGGCGCCCATGGGGCGATGACTCCACGGACAGTAACAGCTATGCCCCTGTACAGGAAGTTTTAAGGTGTAGGAGCTTGTAGAGCAGGCATACCAAGGACAGGTTTCCACATCACCCACTTCTCACTGCTGTAGCTGGAGGAAAAAGTCAGATCAGAATGATCTCTTCCCCTTCCTGCACGTTGGAACTCCAGGGGTGGTGTTTAATGCTGAACTCTGGCGCTCAGGGGAGAGCTGCTGAAGAAGTGAAGGAGATGAGCGAATTCCTCTTCTCCAGCTTTTCTTTTAATCCTCTTTTCTCCATATTTGTGTTCACTGTCTTCTCACCTGGGAGAGGGGCGGCCAAGGCTGTCAGCGGGTTAAGACCTCAGCTTCTCCACCATGCAGAGGGGGATTCAAATGCTCAGATTGCAACTAGCCATGAATTTGGCTGCCTCCAGCAGGCTGAGCAGTCCATCTACCCTGCAGGGTGAGTTCTCTGGACTGGCACTGGTTGCCCGTCCCTCCCTTCCTCTGTGCAGGACACATGCAACGTTATGGCTCCGGGCCCATCATTCCCATATCACAAACCCATTGTACATGATGGCATGGCTGGAAATCTCTGGTCAGCTGAGGGACCCAGCGGGAGGGTGCTGTAGAGCAAGGGTGAGATGTGTCGGCAGAGCTGTGCAGAAAACGAGGCCTGGGCTAGCAGGAGGTGTTACGGGGCAGTGGTAAAAGTGAGTGAGAGATCAGGAATGAAAGCCCCTCAATTCTGATCTGTAGAATGTAGGAAACTTACACAGTACCTGCATACACTAGTGCCTGGCTCTCATAACATTAAATTAGCCCCTCCGTCCTTCAGGATAACCATAAGAGGAAAGAAAGCCGGTCTGGGGATCCCATTATCTTAGGAGAAGAGACATGCAAGGGACAAACAAACTTCGGCTGCTCTCAAATATCTGTAAGGAGTTGGTTGAAGCCCCTGACCAAGTGGCTGGATGAAGAACTGTTTCCATTCCGCTGCATGAGGCCATCTAGTTGACAGCAACAGTGGAAACAAACACCTACACCGTGGTTTCTTTCCTATCTATTCAGCAGCGGCTAGGAGTGCACTGGCATTACAGCTTTGGAAATAAGGTCAAATTATGACTCGGTTTACAAGTGCAAATAGCTTTGCTCTCGTCCTCATCGGAGTAAGTTCCCAAGCGGTTTGGTATGATTGACATGCACGCAGCTGGAGTAGTAAAGGACACTGCATGTCAGGACAGAGCTGCATTGCACTGTGGGTTAGAGAGCCCAGGCCTGGAATAAGATAAAGTGCTGCAGTCTAGCGTGAAGATGGGTGGAGATCCCCCAACTGGAATAGCAGATTAAGGTCAAAGTACATTAGCAGAGCTCAGCTGCTGGTACACAGTGTAAACCAACGCTGTAACCAGTGGAAATGTGTGGGCTCAGAAGATCTTATTTTTTGTGATTCTTTCTGCATCATCAGAAACATGGCTTTCAAGTGCAGCTGCCCTCTGAAGAGGAACTAGTGCATTTCTTTACCCCTCATGTCTGCTGCTTCCTGTGTGTGTTTATTTAGATCTGTTGGAAGGAGTGACGAAAGCAAGTCGTTGCTGCTTTTTATTCCTGTTAGCCCAGCAGGAGCCAACGCTGCAGGGAGAACGAACTGGATTCAGACTGGAAACGTGGGCTAAATTCCACTTGTTTACATTACATCTGGGCAACCTCCACGGAAGACAGCCCCTGCGTGCCCTTCATTACTGGTGATGATCCAAAGACGTTAGGAGCCTTGTTTGACTCCTGAGTGCACAGGGATGGCAAATAGGAGGGGGGGGGACCCACATCGTTTTACTTGTAAACTGAGCGAATTTGTCCTGGAATCACTGAAAGGGAATTGATCAGGAGGCTTTTTTCTGATTATTTTTCAGACCAGAGATGCATTGCACAAGGGATAATGTTCATAGTTTTTATTATTATCTTTATACAGACAGGAAAGCCTAGAGGGCCCTACTCGGGGATCGAGGCCTCCTTCAGTCTGGCATTGTACAGACACATAGTAAAGAAATATGCCTGGCCTAAAGAGCTTGCAGTTGAGCTCATCGACAACATGCCTGCCCCCTGCAACCGCTGCCTTGCCAAACCCAGCCTTGCAGAAAAGGCTCACTTCCTTAGCTGCCGCAGGAGTGTGAATTATGCCTCAGCCATGCAGTGGTGTTTTCAAAGCCCGGTTTAAATACTGATGTGCCATTAAAAACCATGCCTGCTGCGTGCTCGCTGTGGAAAACGGTGTGGCAAACAATCATGCGCAGGAATAAATTGCAATGTGTGTTTATGGTTCCTACGTTCACAAGTGACCACGGATGAGGTGCCCGGTGGATGGAGTGTTTGTGCGTCCAGTGAGGCACAGCTGTTGAGTATCGACAACTTGCCTCTCCAGCGGCTGCCTCATTTCCTTTCATCTCGGAGCTCACTGAACGTACGGTCTACAGCTGCTGTCTGGAGTTGCTCGACCCCAATTCCATCCTACACCCTCCTCGGTTCACCCCTTGCCCGCCTGAAATAGCTCTCACCAAAGTTTCTCGTAACTCTTCCTGCTCAGAGCCAGTCCTCTATCCTCATACTTGACCAGTCTTGGATTCAGTTGACCATGCTCTTCTTGAAATCTAATCCTCCCCTGGCTTCTGTGACTCCTCAGGGACTGTCTTTTTGTACTACGTACAGCACCTAGCAGCAATGGAGTTGTGGTCCGTGACTGGGGCTCTAGACGCTGCAATAATACAAGTAATACCCACTGTTCTAGGAGTAGCAGGTTTTCTGCATTCAACAAAGCACCTACCTAGACTGAGGAATGAAATGTCCAGGTAGGATCCATTGGATAAGTGAAAGCTGGAGCCTAATGTGGACTGCAAGTCTTGAGTAACTGGTCTGTTGCCTCCATCAGTCCTTGATCTTGGGAGAGCACCAATCCAGCTCAATTCAGGGGCCCTAGCGAACCAATTGCGATATGTTCCCTTTCCCATTTCTTTTGCCGATTTTCAGGGCCCGCATTTCTTTAGGGAGGCATAGCAGCTATTGTTAATACTTTGAAGAAGTATTAAAGCACAGAAGGTTTTGCTTTGGGATTTTGGTTCAGCCCCAAAACTCAAAGAGAAGTGGCCTCAATTTTGCATGGCTTTTCTTCGAACCAGTCTCTGTCTTGCTATAATAGCCGTTTAGAGCTCTTGGAGTGTAAATGCTTAAACCAAATGTGTACATTTTATGGGCCAGATTGCAGCTAGGCCAGTTTGGATAGAAGGTGCCAACTGGGGAGAAAGGCAGCCGTTGGCTCAGGAGCACTGGCTTGATTTATTAATACATGGTTCTGCAGAAGTGTGCGGGTGATCAGCACAACGGGGCTGACTTTTATCTCAAGCCACTTATACGACAATGTAGCTCTGTTCGTGTCTGTGGAGTAGCTCCCTGATGTGCCCCTGAAGTGAGTGACAAGGAGAGCTGGGCTGCATGGATGGCAAAACTATGGATTGGTTGAAGAAAAAGAATCCAAGCAATTTTCATCAATATTTTTCTGCAAATGCCACAACTCTTTTCTGCTCTCTCTGACTGGCCCGGTCTTTCAGTCTCTATGATCCTGATTACATAGTAGCTGAGTGCCTCCCCCAGCCCCCCCCGTGGGGCAAGGAAATGCTATTATCAGTGTGACGTATCTCTCCATCCATAAAATGGGGACAAATGACTTGTCCAAAGTAACACGGGACATCTGTGGTGAGAGAGAGCTTGAATTCGGGTCTTCCAAGCTCTAAACTGGTACTCTAACCATGGGACCGTCCTCCTCTCATCTGTCAAGCCCTTGCTATCAGGAGCCCGAATCTCATTGACTTTTAATGAAACTTAGGTCCCTATGAGGTAAGAATTTCAAAAGCATTCAAGAAAGTTCAGTGGGCATTAGGGGCCTAAGTCCCTTAGGTACTTTGGAAAACCCTACTCTTGGGACTCGCTTATCTAAGTCACTTCAGCTTTGTAGCACGGCATGGAGCAGTGCCAAAATACCTTTAAAATCTGGGCCAGTGTCCTCCCACGTGCTAGCCAGCAGAGCAGAGCTGAAGAGGGGGAGGAGAAGTAATCTGGACCTAGTAAAGAGGCTGCATCACTGATCACTTCCCGCAGGAGCCAGGGAAGCAATTGTGACTCTGAGACATCATTTCCTCACTGGATTTTTCCATGGGGCTGCTCACATGCACTACTGGGGAAAGTCTCACTCGAGCCCCATCTTGTTTGTCTGGGTTTGCAGGATGGTGAGTGGCAGTTTCCAGTTTGATCCATGCTGAGCTAATCTCTGGGCACATGAATCCCATACCCAGCCATCAGCCTTGATTCTCCATTGCTGTGTGCCGTGTCACCATTTCCCCATGGGCAGTGATTGCAATGTGGGTGGGAATGCTCCTCGATCAGCGCAGTAGTGTTTTAGCCCCTACTTTGCACAGGTAGAAATGACTATTTGGGGAGCAGGAATACAAGGGATCCAGTCCCAGCTGTTTAAAAATTCAAGTTTTTGAACTCTTCAAGTTTCAAGTATTTCAAAAGTTTCAAGTATTTGAGTGATGGCCACATAAACACCACCTTTTACCAAAAACCCACCGACTGCTCTACGTACCTACATGCCACCAGCTTCCAGCCAGGACACACCACACAATCCATTGTCTACAGCCAAGCCCTAAGATACAACCGCATTTGCTCCAATCCCTTAGACAGAGACAAACGCTTACAGGATCTCTCTCAAGCATTCTTAAAACTACAATACCCACCTAAGGAAGTGAAAAAATGGATTGACAGAGCCAGACGGGTACCCAGAAGTCACCTACTACAGGACAGACCCAACAAGAAAAACAACAGAACGCCACCGGCCATCACGTACAGCCCCCAGCTGAAACCTCTCCAACACATCATCAAGGATCTACAGCCTATCCTGAAAGACAATCCCTCTCTCTCACAAACCCTGGGAGGCAAACAGCCCCCCAACCTGAAGCAAATATTCACCAGTAACTGCACACCATACAATAGAAACACTAACCCAGAAACGTATCCTTGCAACAAACCCCATTGCCAACTCTGCCCGCATATCTACTCAAGTGACACCATCACAGGCCCTTAACCACATCAGCCACACCATCAGGCACATCTACTAATGTGATATACACCATCATGTGCCAACAGTGTCCCTCTGCCATGTATGTTGGCCAAACCGGACTGTCACTACGCAAAAGAATAAATGGACACAAATCAGACATCAGGAATGGTAACATTCAAAAACCAGTGGGAGAACACCTCGATCTCCCTGGACACCCAGTGACGGACTTGAAAGTTGCCATACGTCAACAAAAAAAGTCAAAAACAAACTCTAGTGTGAAACTGCAGAGCTGGAACTCGTATGCAAACTTGACACTATCCGACTAGGTCTGAAGAGACACTGGGAGTGGCTAGCCCACTACAAAAAATAATGTTCCTTCTGTTGACATTCACACCTTCTTATCAACTGTTTTGAATGGCCCCATCCACTTTGATTGAATTTACCTCGTTAATACTTGCCTTCCTCACTGTGATGTAACTCACCCATCTGTGCACGTGTGTATATATACCTACCAAACTGAAGTTTCCACTTTCTGCATCCAACAAAGTGGGTTTCTGCCCATGAAAGCTTATGCCGAAATAAATTTGTTAGTCTTTAAGGTGCCACAGGTCTCTCGCTGTTTTGCTAAAAACAGACTAACACGGCTACCCCTCTGGAACTCAAATATTATGGCATCTCAAATTTGTCTGGTTGCCTGCAGCCTGTTGGTCAATTTGCATTGGCTGGAAATGTTTTGCATTCAGGTTGGTCAGAGGGATGGCGTTGCTCAGGGCAGTGGAAAATGGAGTATTGCATCACTAGATCACTGGCTGGTAGGCAGTGAAAATTACTGGCATCTGCTGGCTTTGTGGAATGAGGCGGGGGTCTCTGTCTAGTTTCCTAGCAAAGACAGGTCAAAAGCAGCCCTGGCGTAAATTTCTGCCACTGGTAACTTCCTGGGGTTGCACCCGCTCACCAGGAGCGAAGTGGGCTTGGTGTGCCCACCTTGCAAAAGCAGCACCGCACCAATGGATGTTAACTGACGCTCACGGCGACTATCTCAGGAGTGAATGACCAGAGGCCCTGTTCCCTGGAGCTGAGGGTGGAAGCAAATGGGTAGGCGAAGAGGGAGAAGCTTCTTGTACTATCCTGATGATGCGGTGAACCCAGCGAGTTTCAGTTCGTCTTCCATTATGACTAAAGTCACCTCCAGCAGCAGAAATGGGGTGCAGGAAGCAGGGTGCAGTGGGGGGCACGTCAGCCTTGAGTGACAGACCCAATGGATTTCCTCCCTTGCTCTAGCTAGAGGGCTTTAGCCACAGTCATGCGCTGACTTCTCTGTTAGCTCTTCCTGTGAGCGGCTATGCAGCCCTCAGATCCAGTGTGATTACACTGAACTCAGCAGCACTGCTCGGCGTTACGGGGGTAGGACTGAATTTGGCCCACTGGGTTCAGTGCTGGCGTGTCAGTGCCACCATCGGCACTTGAGGACGCTGCTTGGCTTTCCATGCTCATCGGGGGGGGGGAGGTTTGCACGATGCACGTTTAAGCCCCATTTTGAAGAGGCTTGTGGTTATAATGCTGGGCTAGTGCTCAGAAGACCTAGGTTCAATTTCTGACTCTGCTGCGGACTCTCCGGGTGACCATAGGCAAGTCACCTAATCTCTGTGTGGTTCTGTTTCTCTCTTTCTTCAAGAAGCAGATCAGAGAGCTGCAGGAGGAAGTGACTTATTCACATAGCCTCCGGGAGCATGAGGAGTTCAACAGGATGTACACAGAGCCATGTGAAATGGTGGACGCTAGGAGACAACAGATGACTACAGCAGCCCCAGAAGAAGGAGGATAACTGGCTGCTCTGTAAGGAGACTGGCTACTGTCCAACTTGGGCAGCAGAGAGCGCACCACCCCTCCATAGGTTCCCCCATCCACTGAGGTGAAGAGGGGTAGGAGGTAAGCAGTAGATCCCAATAGCCATGGAGGAAGAGTCATTCACTGCCAAGGCTGGGAGGCTAACGGCCACCGCCCCCAAGAGGAGGAGATATAGAGAGCGGGTGGTGAGTTCGTTGTCTTAGTTAATTTGTTTGTTCTCATGTTCTTATCTGCTCAGCATCTGGGATGTCTATATACAAATGCGAGGAGTGTGGGGAATAAACAGAAAGAAACAGTATTTTTAGTATATAAGCTAAATTAGGAATTGGCATCACAGATGTGTTGGGATAACTCTCATGACTGAAATATTAGTGTGACCCGTATGTACCTGGGGTAGCTGACCTGGAAATGCCAAGGTCAGGGCAGACTGCAAAAAGGAGAGCAAATTCTCCCCAAACCAGTGGCTAATACTTCACCAATCAGTCACAGACAGAGCTGCTGATTCCTCACACTGATTATTAAGAAGCTAAAACAAGAAGTTACTCAGCCCCTTTTTTTTCCATTTCAGTCTCTGGCTCCAAATCAGCAACTAGGTCCAGTGAGAAGTTATTTAGAACTCTGCTCACTGTATAAAATGTTCTTCTGGTCTCCAAAAGGTCGGCCACATTACCAGATCAGTACTGGTTTGGATCTTACCCAAATACCATGCTGCCAAAGGTTTATTATAAAAGGGAAGAAACAAACAAGAAGAAGAGAGATGTTAAATGATCAAAGCAATCAGATATATACAAATGATGTCAAAGTCCATATATATCAGATTCTTAGCAGAACTGTGGAGTTTGCAAGCTTGGACAGTTCTTCTGGAGTACATCCAGTACCTGGATGGGTCTGTTAGTCCCTTGCTTCACAGCTTTAATGTGGAATAGGTGAAAGATCCAGAGATAGGGGCAGCAGGAATGAAGACAAGATGGAGATGGTGCAGCTGCCTTTTATGTCCTTTTGTCACGTGGCCTGTTTCAAACACAAGCTCGCAGCACATGGAAAAGCACTTGGAGTTCCCTGTTCACAGGCATGTCTCTACATCTCCTGATGACTCAGAGGCATAGCCCCGGACTTCTCTCCCTGGGCCACTGGACAGCTGATGACACTTGATGGGCCCTCAAGCAGGCTGGACAGTGCTGACCCTAACCTGCCTGCGGGTGTCACCCTACAGCACAGCACAAGTTTTAGATCCAGAATATCACACGCAACTCGCAACACAAAGATGATACATATGGGTACGATGATCATAGTTAGCAAATAATAACATTTCCAACAATACCTTACGTGGCATAGCTGGTAAGATTCATCGTAATTCTGCAATGTTGATATCAACAATATTACAAATGGTCACTCATATTTCAGACAGCATCCCAATTGGTGGAGGGGGCATAGCTTGTTCAGGAAGCACAAATGATAAAAAAAGAAAGGAGGAATTGCCTTATGCATGAAGAAAATATATACTTTTTCTGAGGTCCAGAAGAAGGTGGGAGGTAGACCAGTTGATAGTCTCTGGGTAAAGATAAAAGGGGTAGAAAATAGGGGTGACATCAAGGTGGGGGTCTACTATAGGCCACCAAATCAGCAAGAGGAGGTAGGCAAGGCATTTCTATACCAAATAACAGAAATACCCAAAAACACAAGATGTGGTAGTAATGGGGGACTTTTCTCAGGGTATGTCTTCACGGACGGTGACAAATTCACTGCCATCAGATTGATCTATCTGGATTGATAGAGCGCTCAGTGAAGATCCACTCAATAGATCAGGAAGTCAACGCATTAAAACCACTCCTCAAGTGGGGTAGCACTGCGTCAAGGGGAACGCATTTCCCGTCAGTGCAACACAGTGAAGACGCCACGTAGAAGAGTTGTTACGAAGTCACCGGGAGTTATGCAAGCTACCCTGCACAGTTTACGTAACTCATGTCAACTGCCGTTGAATTTCAAGGTAAGCATAGACCTGGCCCCGGATATCTGTTGGGAAAGTAATACAGCAAAACACAATATTTCCAATAAGTTCTTGGAAAGTCTTAGAGACAAATTTTTGTTTCAGAAAGAAGAGGACGTAACCAAGGAGACAGTGCTTTTAGACTTAATTCTGACCATTTGGGAGGAATTGATAGCTAATCTGGAAGTGTAAGGCAATTTCGGTGAAAGTGATTATGAAATGATAGAGTCATGATTCTAAGGAAAGGAAGCAGAGAGTGCATCAGAAAAAGGACAATGGACTTCCAAAAAAGCACATTTTAACAAACTCAGAAAACTAGGTAAGAAAATCGAAAGGAAAAAAGAGTTCAGGAGAGCTGTCTGATTCTTAAGGAAACAATATTAAAAGCACAACTACAAACTATCCTGATGCAAAGGAAAGATATGGAGAATAGCAAGAAGCTCGTGTGGCTTCATCAGTAGCTATTTAATGACCTGAAAATCAGAGAGGAATCTTACAAAAAGTGGAAACATGGACAAATTGCTAAGGAGGAGTACAAACAAATAGCACAAGCATGTAGGAACAAAATCAGAAAGGCTAAGTCACAAAATGAATTACACTGAGCAAAGGATATAAGAGGCAATAAACAGATTCTTTAAGTACATTAGTAGCAAGAAGATGTTGATGGAAAGTGTAGGTCTTCTACTTAGTGGGGAAGAAGAGCTAATAACTGTTGACATCAAGAAAGCTGAGATATTTAATGCCTATTTTGCTTCAGTCTTCACAAAAAAGGATAATGATGACTAGATACTCCACACAATTAATATTAACAACAAGGGGGAAGGAATGCAATCCAAAACAAGGAAAGATCAGGTTAAAGAATATTTTAAATAAGTTAGATGTATTCAAATCAGCAGTGTTTGATGAAATTCATCCTAGGGTACTTAAGGAACTAGCTGAAGCAATCGCAGAACAGTTAGCAATTGTCTTTGAGAACTCCTAGAAGATGGTTGAGGTCCCAAAAGACTTGAGAAGGGCACACACAGTACGTGTCTTTAAAAGGGGGAACAAAGAGGATGCAGGAATTATAAATTGACTGGCCTAACGTCAATATCTGGAAAGGTACTGGAACAAATTATTAAAGAATCAAATTGTTAGCACCTGGTGGACAATAGGGTTATAAGGATTAGGCAGTGTGGATTTGTCAAGAACAAATCATGTCAAACCAACCTAATTTCCTTTTTAGCCAGGGTTACCGGCCTAGTGGACAGCAGGAAAGTGGTAGATGTGATATATCTTAATTTTAGTAAGGCTTTTGACACAGTCCCATATGATGGTTTCATGAACAAACTAGGGAAATGTGATCTAGATGAAACTACTATAAGGGGGGTGCACAACTGGTTGGAAGACCGTACCCAAAGAATAGTTAACAATGGGTTGCTGTCAAACTGGGAGGGCGTATCTGGAGGAGTCCTGCAGGGGTCAGTCCGAGTCCAGTATTATTCAATATTTTCATTAATGACGTGGATAATGGAGTAGGGAGTATGCTTATAAAATTTGCAGATGACACCCAGCTGAGAGGGTTTGCAAGCACTTTGGAGGACAGGACTGGAATTCAAAATGACCTTGCTAAATTGGAGAATTGGTCTGAAATCAACAAAATTAAATTCAGTAAAGACCAGTGCAAAGTACTTCACGTGGGAAGGGAAAATCACACGTACAGCTACCCAACGGGAAATAGCTAGCTAGGTGGTAGTCCTGCTGAAACGGATCAAGGGTTATAATGGATCACAAATTGAATAGACAACAACGCGATCAAGCTGCAAAAAAGGCTAACACTATCTGGGGTGAATTACCAAGAGTGTCATATGTCAGACACAGGAGGTAGCTGTCCCATTCGACGCAGCACTGGTGAGGCACTGGTGAGTGCTGTATCCAGTTCTGGGGGCCACACTTTCGGAAGGATGTGGACAAAATGGAGGGAGTCCAGAAGAGAACAACACAAATGATGAAAGGTTTAGAAAACCTGACCTGTGAGGAAAGGTTAAAAAACTGGGCAAGTTTAGTCTTGAGAAAAGAAGGCTGGGAGGAGGAGGCCCAGATAATAGTCTTCAAATATGTTAAGGGCTGTTATAAAGTTGGTGATTCACTGAAGGTCAGACAAGAAATGATGGGCTTAATGTGCAGCAAGGGGATTTAGGGAAAATTCTCTAAGTCTAAGGGTAGTTAAGCTCTGGAACAGGCTTCCCAAGGAAGTTGTAGAAGACCCGTCACTGGAGGTTTTTAAGGCTGGTCTAGGTTTATTTGGCCCTGCTTCAGAACAGAAGGCTGGAGTTGATGACTTTTGAAGTCCCTTCCAGCCCTCCAGTACATTTCTATGGTTAATCAGAAACATGGACCCTGACCCTGCTTTTTGGAAGGCGAATTGGCAAAAGTCAGGATCCCTTCAAAGTGTAAGACCCAGAGTGGCCAGTCGACTGGATCTTGCTTTAATCTGCCACCTGTTATTTTCACAGGGGAGTTTCCTTGTGCATTAACTTCCCTAGTGTAGGTTAATAAAAGGGCCATAACAATGCCACATTTTACTTTACTCCAGACAGCGCTCTTTGTTTCCTCATTGCATCTTCTCACGGATGTTAGAGGTTGCTTTTGAATTAGCTCTTGCAGGAGAAGGAGGAGAATGCATGTGCTGCCCAGCTCTTTGCAAACACTGTGGTTTCCCTTTGCATCCCAGAGCTGAACTTTGACTGGGAGCAAGCCGCTCAGATGTCACCCTGACATCCGGGCACACTGGTGACACTTCATGAGAACATCTTGGCTAGTTCCTTTCAGTTATGGACCCGACCCTCAGTCGGTGCAACTCAGTGATAATTACACTGGCTTCCTGATTTACTCCAGTGGAGGATCTGGCCTATATAGTTTTCAGAAGATCCTGCCCTTGGTTAAAAATTAGCTGATGATGAAACTCCGCTTTTCTCCTGTAATCATGAGCAAAACAGGCCAAACCACAAAAATGTGTGCTGGATCATATGTAATGAGAAAACGGCTCAGTACAGGGAAATCTAGGACAGATTTTGTGTTGGGTTAATAGATTTATGAGAAGGTCAAAACAAAACCAAAATTCCCTTCCAGCAGTGACGGGACACACCAGACCAAGAGTTAGTATATGAACAGCCAAGTAGCTAACTGTCTCCCCCAATCCTCATTGACAGCTGTTCTGCCTTTTACCATTGCTTTGTGATTGCAAGATAGGTCAGAGATGACCTGCATTATTTTAAAATCAGGCTAATTTCTGCTGGGGTGTATGCACCCCGAGACCAGCAGTCCCGATTCCTCTCTTCCCTGCACTAAAGTAAATCCAGGGTAAATCCACTGAGGTGGATGGTGTTTGGATCCATTATCCAACAGAGTGTGCAACAATGCACCATGCGCACTGATGGAAGGCTCATCAGTTATATGGTGTAGTTTAAAGGAAGCCAACCAATGGTGGAGCTTGTCTAGGCATGACTATGATTCCAGAATAAACCAGAGTGTGGATTTAAAGTGGAATAGCTATTCTTGAATAAGTCCATGCATGGACACTCTTCTTCCAGAATCAGAGCCGTCTTCTTCTTGTTTAGCTTGGTCCCCTTCTGGAATAACTACATGTCTAGACAAGCCCGTAAAGATGTGGCAATGCATCTCCAACCTGCTCAGAGAGAGCATCCTCTGCTTGCTGACCTGGCCTCCATGGACCAGCGTTCATCTCCTTGGTGATGCAGTTTACTTACCCTTGAAAGCGGCCGCCCTGAGAGAGCTACACCGGGCGTAGAATGCAGCAGTTTATCTCCTCAGGGAGATGGGCTACAGAGAGCACATCACCTCTGTGCCTCATTCGTTCCACTGGCTTCTCAGAAAAGCATTTAAAATCTGGGGCTGGGGGTTTCAAAGGAGACCAAGGGAATTAGGCACCTAGATCTCTGAATGTCAGTGGGTGTTGGGTACCTAACTCTTTTGAAGATCGCGGCCTGGTTCCTTACCTGCAAGGCTCTAAATGCTCCCAGACAGTGACTGTCTGTCACGGGATGACTGGCCCCTTTATGGGGGAGTGCGCTGTGGCCCAATTGGGCTTCAGGGAAGGCCCCTGGGCCTCAAAAAGGGGGCCAGCAGCAGGGGAAGGGGGGCTACTTGTGGATCTCCCTCAGCCCATGGAGGTAAGGGGAAGAATGACAGAGCGCTTCTGGAAGGTTCTGGAAGGGAGCTGCTGGGGGAGCTGCTGAGAGCCCAGAAACTCAGTCTCTAAGAGGGAGGGCTGGGTACCCCTGACCCTGGGGGAGAGTCACCAGCCGGAGAGACTTTGTTGTGTATCAGGGAAGGGGCTTTGGGTATGTCTACACACCACAATAAGCCCAGACTCCGATTCAGGTTTGAGCCCATGCCCCCCTTCTGTCTCCACACAAATCAGTTTGGGTCGGGTCAGTGAGCACTCAGGACCCGGGTCTGGAGACCCACTGAGTCAGGTCCAAGCCACATCACTTTGCAGTGAGGAAGCGAGTCAAGCCGCAGGCCTAGCTGGAAGGCCTGCGTAGTGCAGTATGGGCGTTAGCGTGGCCGTGAGACCCAGGTTTGCAATGAGGTGTGAACACTCGAGCACGGGCATGGAAACACCAATTCCAAAAGTCTGGGTCACACAGATCAAGATTTAGTGTGTAGTGTAGACACAGAGCATTTATTTCAAAAGTATTGGGACTTAGTAAAGTGGAACCTCTTGTCCGGTTCCTTTTAGAGTCCTCAAGGGGCCCTGAGAGAAGGAGAAACTGAGGCAGGGTGCCTGCAGATGGGGGTGGGACGCAGCAGGCATGTCCTTTTACACTGCCCTGGACAACTCCACTCCTCAGGGGTGATGGACCTGTCTGCTGGGAGGGTGAAAGCAACGCTCCTTGTTTGATCGTGAACGTGATCGTGCCGACCCACAGCTCCAAATTCATTTCAGGGAGGTTTGTGTTGATACTTGGTTGGCTAATGAAGCCTGAAGAGAGCCTGATTGGGGCTGCAAAGCACCATTTAAAGTGAAGGGCATAGATATGCGCCCCCATCGGACCTTCCTTTACCCCTCTCAGGTGCTGGCCCCCTGGCCCATGAGTCCTTACACTTGCCACTTCAGATCTGAATGAGCGGCACCGTGATCTGTTGCACAGGACCGGAGCGCCAGTCAGGTTTGACATCCGTCGTGACACAGGGGCAGCTGGGCCAAATTTGAGTAAGTGGCATTGAAGCCTGGGGCACAGAGTTGCACCATGATTCAGGTTTGGCCCGGACAAAAAGTCCCCTTTATTTCTGTGCGGGCGATAACGTCCTTAAGTCAGGAGCCGAGAGTTTTCTGGTGGTAAATGGAAGTCTCCTTGCCATAGCGAGAGACTGGGTCAGTGTGACAGCAATGGGCTGGGAATAAGAACCAGCCTGCTATTCTCCGCTGCGCACAGCATGGGAGCAGCAGCCAGAGAGGAGCACGCTATGGGGCTTTGGTTCTGGGATCCCATGCAGGTGTTGTGTAAAGCAAAATGGCGAAGACTGATCCTGCTGGTGGGATGGCAGGAAGCAACGCACAGTTGTAAATACACAGGGCCTAGACCCTAACAAGCGTAAAGGGCTGTATTGTATATATTGGTTTCAGTGGAGCTGAGCACATTTATATCTGCTGGAGGTTTGGCCCTTTATATTTTGCAGACTAAAGATCCAACCTAGTCTTTTCTGAATATGGCACCATTGCTATAGTTGCCATGTCCTCTCCTGGCAATGGGTAAATGATCTGTCTGTGTACACACACTGATGGCCGTATCCAGCTTCTACTTGCTTCTTGGTGAAGCAAAGCTCTCCCAGAAGAAAGGGTTTCAGGACTGGGCCCATTGTTTGTCACTGGAGCTTGTCAGAGTTTTCAGGGGGGGAAATAGCAAGAGACATTTCAAAGTTTTTGTTTCATTGGAAAAGATTTTGGGTTTTTCAAGGAAAAATTTCAAACATCTTTTTTAAAATTTAAAAAAAAAAACAATTGAGAGGAGGGTTAAAAAAACACTTTTATCCCAGTGGGGAAAAAATTAAAAGAAATGGTTTTTTTTTCTCACTTTCACTTTTTATTTTTTTCCAGTAGAAGAAGGGGCATGTTAGAAACCAGGAGAAAACGTTTTTTTCCCCCAATCAAAACAACAAAAATTTTCAAAAACTGAAATTTTGCTTTTCCAATCTTTGTGTTCAGAAATTCCAAACCAAGGGGGGAAATGTTCATGGAAATTGTTGTCATGGTTGAAGAGCCGGTTTCAATGGAAACGTTATGACCAGCTCTCTCTGTAATATTGCAAAACACTTGGAAACTTGCAAATTAACTAAATTAAACTTGAAGACAACTTGTATTTGTGAGGGAGACCAATGGGAATTCCGATCTCATAGAATCATAGAGTTGGAAGGGACCTCAGGAGGTATCTAGTCCAACCCCCTGCTCGAAGCAGGACTAACCACAGCTAAATCATCCCAGCCAGGGCTTTGTCAAGCTGCAGCTTAAAAACCTCTAAAGATGGAGATTCCACCACCTCCCTTGGTAACCCATTCCAGTGCTTCACCACCCTCCCAGTGAAATTTTTTTCCTGATATGCAACCTAGACCTCCCCCATTGCTGTTCATTCAGCAATGAACTTGAGATCATTGCTCCTCATTCTGTCATCTACTACCACTGAGAACAACCTAGCTCCATCCTCCCTGGAACTTCCTTTCAGGTAGTTAAAGGCTGCTATCAAATCCCCCCCCATTCTTCTCTTTTGCAGACTAAACAAGCCTAGTTTCCTCAGCCTCTCCATACAAGTCCTGTGCTCCAGCCCTCTTATCATTTTTGTTGCCCTTCTCTGGACTCTCTCCAACTTGTCTGCATCCTTTTTGAAGTAGGGGGCCCAAAACTGGACACAATATTCCAAATGCGGCCTCACCAATGCTGAATAGAGGGGAGTAATCACTTCCCGCGATCTGCTGTCAATGCTCCTACTAATGCAGCCCACTATGCCATTAGCCTTCTTGGCAAGCAGGCTATCTAGCTTCTTATCCACTGTAACCCCCAGGTTCTCTTCTGCAGAACTGCTGCCTAGCCCAGTCTGTAGCTGTGCATGGGATTATTCTGTCCCAAGTGCAGGACTCTGCACTTGTCCTTGTTGTAGCTCATCAGATTTCTTTTGGCCCAATCCTCCAATTTGTCTAGGTCACTCTGTATCCTGTCGCTACCTTCTAGGGTACCTACCACTCCCCCTAGCTTCATGTCATCTGCAAACGTGCTGAGGGTGCAATCTGATGAGCTCTTGTTGCTCAAATATAATGCAGAGAGTTTTAGGGGCTGATTCTGATCGTACACTAGTGTAAATCAGGCTGAAAAGCTGAAAGTGTCCCTCAGTGCTCTGGATGTGAATGTATCTAATCTGACAGACAGGCTATCATTTGCCACAAGAAACAGCAGAGGCTGACTGGATATGTGGGAATGTGCAGAGTAGGGGACCCCAAGATCATTTTCAGAGATAGCCAGAGGGCCAGGACTTGACCCCAGGTCTGAACCAATGGGCTAACCTCGTAGAGTCCCTGAGTAGCAGTCCCATGTGTGGTTGGTTGCCCCCTGTTGATAGCATCAGGGACTAGGGGAAAACCAGGCTCTTTGGATTTCTGAATGGAGTATTTTTGTCAGTGTTAATTCACAGACAAGTTTAGAGCCAGGCAAACTATTTGCAGCTAATGGTTTTACAGCAAAAAGGAAAATCTTCTAAGAATAGTTCCACACTGGAAGACGTTACCTAGGGATATCATGGAATCCCCATCAGTGGAGGTTTGTAAGCACAGGTTAGACAAACGTCCATTGGGGAGAGTCTCGGTTTACTTAATCCTGCCTCGGCATGAGGGGGGCGGACTAGATGACCACTCGAGGTCCCTTCCAGCCCTACATTTCTATGAGTCTGTGATTCTTAGCCTGCGCATGCTATGTCCCTTTCTCTCGAGGGCTATTTAAAGGTTCAGCGTGAACATCCGATTCACTCCAAAGGGAGACAGCAGCATCCATGACCGGTCAGACGGGATCTTCATTACGCTTTAGCTTGGCTTTGCAAAATTCCCATTCATCGCAGCTTTTCCTGATGGGTAAGTAAAATCACATTTGTCCTGTCTTCATCATCATCGCAGGAAAAGGAAAGTGCCTAGGTTTTTGTGCTGGAACTGACAACCATTTAAAAGGCTGCCTGTCCTCATCCCACCACGGGGCTGCTAAATACCAGCTTTGTAACAACCCCAGCACCCTCTGCTGTGCAGATCTACAATAGCAGGGGAGCACGCCCTCTGTCTGCATAACTCCCAAGGATCAGAGCTCCCGTTTCAGCATCCCGTTGCTAATGGGCACCTGACACACTGCCATCCTTGGGACAAGCATTGTAAAATGCACTTTCCCCACTCAAAGGGCTATGAAATCCCTTGGGAACAGGTGCGAGAATTAGCGGTGGGAGGGGAGGGTAGCCAGTGGCTTTTGGGGAGGGAGAGATCAAGCTGTTTTTCCATTCTCTTCCTCCCCCCCAGCCCATTCCAACCCCCTGCCCTCCGGGGAGCCCACTGAATTGCAGTGTCAGTGCCCCTGCTTCGAGGTGCTGGTGTCGTTGCCTCTCCAAGTCCTGCGGACACAGAGCTGTGTGGGCAGCGCTTGCCTATGCAGGTGTTCCCTCGGTCTGAGCACGCGAGGGAGTGGAGGGGAGAGCCCTGCGTTCCCAGTGGTAAAGGGCAGCCCACTGGAAGGAAATCTCCACGCTCATGCCCAGAGCCAGGCGCTAGGCACAGCTCCAGCGGCAGGATCCATGGCTGTGATGTAATCTGAATGGAATCCGAGAGCTCGCTCTGTCTCATCAGCTTTCTCTCTCTCCATTGTCCCCTTTTCTGCTCTGGCTGGTTCCAGCATTGTTCTGCTCCCCACTCTCCCGTTCAGTTATTTACATGTCCCCTTCCGACTGCTGCACTCTTTCCGGCCTCCATCGCTTCCCCTGTTGCATCGTTCCCATTCACTCCACCCCCGAACTTCAGAACTGAGGCCTGCCTGCCCGTTGCAGACCTGTTATGGGAACTGAAGCCTTGAGCACGAAAGTGATGTGGGTCGAGCAGCTCCACCCGCACTGGGTGCAGCAGGGGTCGGGAGCCCATTTCTGCCGTCCTTTCCCTTCCTCGTATGCACCCTGGTTCTGGAGGGCTGGTGACTAGAGTCCATCAGGAATTTTTCGGCGAAACGATTTTGGATGAAAAATCCACTTTGTCAAAACCGAAACTGTTCATGGGAACGGTTCAGTGTCGATGAATTTCTCAACCCTCTTTCCCCCACCCATAAAGCTTGCCATTGTCAAAATGTCCCATTCTGACACATTTGAAATGGGGAGTGTAATTTTTGAAATCGAAAGTGCCTTTTGGTTTGAAAATTGACCTCCATTTACCATAAACACAAATTTTAGAAATGGCCAGGAAGGAAATGTTTCAAAATGATCCCGTTGAAACGTCTCCGGTGCCTGAAACCGAAATGTTCTTGGCTTGTCTGTGTGCAGAAGCTTTTGCGAGTGTAATGGTTCGTCTCGATTGGAGACAGGACATTTTTTTAAAACAATTCCCACCCAGCCGTACTGCTGGCTGGGTTCCCCAGCAGTGCCTTGGGATGCTAGCCCCAGACACTGCTACATCACACAAGGCTAGAACACGCCCAGTCCCTGTTCAAGTGTGTGGAGGAGGGCTCAAGGCCTCTCCCTTGCTCCTTCTTAGGGCACAACCACAGTCCCTGAATTCCCAGGGGATGATACCATCCTAGCAAAGGCAGTGCAAGGCCTTTTCCCTCTCCCCAGCACCAGCCCGTGGAGGTGGAAAGCATGCTGTACAATCCATAGGGCTGGTGCCACTCATGTCATGCTCTCTTTGCATTGGTCACCACCAATGCTTGAACGTGGTACCTTCATATCTGTCACTTGAGCTAAGAGAATAACTCCATCAGCTAGTAGCAGTAGTAAGCTATTATCCCTGGTTGTCCAGCCACTAAACTGGGACAATCAGATGAGACACTCTCTGCCACATACCTCCGCTGGGACTGGAAGTTCATCCTGAGTATCTGAGCTCTACTGCAGTTCTGCTCTGTTGACTTTGGTGGAGTTACACCAACAGAGAATTGGCTCAAATTCTTAGCGGGTTTGAGATGGGGCTAGGAGACAAGCAGGGCCCCCATTTGGGTGGGGGGAAAGGATGCACTTTACCAGGGCCCGGAGTGGTATGTATGTGGGAGGGGGTCTGTTACAAGTTTGTACGGGGCCCGAAAAAATTATGCTTCGGCCCTAGAGACAGGGTCCCAAACAGGACACAGTTTTGGCATTGGAACACACTACAGCTGTATGTCATGGCAGTTCTAAGCAGCATGTATGTGCTGCTTTTCTTACTGCTTGCCTTCGTCCAAGAACTCTGTATAGTGTACATAAAATTAGGCTTACGAAGAATATGTTGAGTCTGCACCCGTGCGGTAATGGACAGGAATGGGGTGGTATCCCTTCAAATAGCTGGTGAGCCCTCCAGTGGTCCTCTGTGTCCTGTCTTTTAGATGCCAGGCGGAGCAGCTGTGTGTAGATGTAATTAAGCCTTGCATGTGATAAGTGAGGTTATTGGGATCCAATGCGTCTGTTGGTTTCATAGATCACAAGGCCAGAAGGGGCTGGCATGACCAGTCTGCCCTCTTGTCTAGGACAGGCCAGAGAACTGCCCCACAATAAAGCCTGGAGCAGATCCTTTAGAACAACATCCAGTCTTGATTGGCAAGTTCGCCGTGATGGAGAATCCAGCCTGGTCCTTGGGAGATTGTTCCAGCGGTTAATTACTCTCACTGTTACAAATTCACCCCTTATTTCCCGTCTGAATGTGTCTAGCTTCAACTTCCAGCCGCTGGATCGTGTGTTTCTCCGCAAGACGAGAGAGCCTGTTATCAGCTCTTCATCCCCCACGCAGGTACTTACAGACTGTAACCGAGTCACCCCTTAGCCTTCTCTTTGCTAAGAGAAGTCGCTGGAGCTCCTGGACCCGATCCGTCAAAGGCCTGCTGTCTGACCCTTTACTCACTCCCGGGACGCTGCTCTGAGCTCTCTCCAATTTATCAACTGCGGCCACTGCACTGGGCATGCGATGAGGTTGTCTGGGGCACGAGGCGGGCACGAGGTTACAGCCGGTCCAGTGTCTGGGCTGGAGTGGGACAAGGCAGCAGGGACATCAGAGCACGTGGGGAGTTGCCAGTGGTTGGGGGGTAGGCCCTGCCCCGCCCCGCCCCGCCCCACCCCACCCCACCCCAGCAGCCTGTTGCCCTCCTTCCCTGCCCCCGTGAGTGCTCTCCGCACGCCTATCCTGGCCTGTGCACCTGGCCAGCCACCCATTTTAAACCCTTCGAAGCCGGGGGGAGCAAGAGGCTCGGGGCAGACGGGAGGGCGGGTGAGCAGCCCTGCTCCACTCCCTGCCACAATGTCATGGGCTTAACTAGGCCCTGTTGCTGCCTCACGCAGGAGCCACCTGCTCCTCTCAGTGCATCAGTCTGCTCAGAATGGGCAAGAGTTCGGGGCTATGTGGCCCCCCATGGAGATGAGGGAATGGGGGTGCAGCCAGAAATCGCAGGAGCCTCTGAACTGGAGCAATCCTTTTTTTAAAAACTCTTGTCTTGATGTAAACAGTGCCGCCCATGAAGAACCCCCCCACAGCCCTCGGTAAATTGTTCCAGCAGTTACTCATGCTCGCTTCCAAAACTGCAAGGGCCAGGGACTGAACCCGGACCTCCTGCATGGCTAGGGCCTTTGCCAGATTTAAAATCCAGCCCTAGGATTTGATTTGATGCCCTCCTGTGATCTGATTTCCACTGAAGATATGACGAATTCCTTTTCATTGGCTTTAAATGTGCCTGCCACTTAATGTCATTGATTGTCCCTTTGAATTCCTATTCTATTATGGGGGAAGATAACAAAGAGCACTGATTCCTTTTCATTGTGACCTTCATAGTCTTGGATCTCTCCATCACCTCCTCTCTGCACCCTCCTCTCTTGTACGCTGTTGTCAGAGATAAATTCCACCCAAACCTCTAACCAGCTTTGTCGTCCCAACTTCTTTTTATCGTGAGGCAAAACTGAACACAGTCCTGCAGGGCAGGACGATATGCCCTCAGGATGGTATCTTCTGTATTGTTTTGTGTCCCTTTGGATACATATTACTTGCTTCCTCACCTATTGTTGCGAGTTCGCCTGGTTCTGAGTTCTTGCTCTTCAGAAGTTCCTACCATTTCCACGCCTATCATTGGGTGTAGCCCAGTTACTCAGTGTGGCAATCTACCTCCTCTTAGGGGCTTGGAGGTTCAAGTCTGTACAGCGTTTGCCGTAAGAGAACTGGATCTTTTAGCTCAGGCAGGCAGTACAGATCCATGTGTTTAGAGCCAGAGCTCACAGGTTCAACCCTCACTGTTGATGACCCACCCAGCCATCAAGTTACAAGGATGTCTGAGAAGTTTAGGCTTGTTTTTCCACTGTGCCTTTCCTTTATTTATCCCCCATGTTAGATTTCATCTGCCCACTGCCCCACTTCATTTAAATCCAGCTGGAGATTCTCATGGTCTGTGGAGTTGGGGCCAGACCTCGGCTTAGATTTATCTGGGGCCCAGTCGGTGCGGCTGGAGTCTTCCTAGAGAAGGTACAGAGCTCCAGTCTGACCCGCTTCCGGATCCGGCGCAGCTCTGCTGGCAGGACATCCACACGGTTGGGTTGATTGTATCAAATGTGCCACTTCTCCCAAATGCGTATGCAAAAACCCCAAGCCCTGAATGGGCAGGAAGGGCTCTCTGACGAACTGCCTGATATGGCAATGCAGCGGATTGTGAGATCCTAGGCTCCCACCCGTTTATTCCTCTCTATGGGCTTCCCACGGCATGGGTCAAGTGGGCAGAGGCCTGTGTCCCTACCCGGTCCCCAAACATGCCAGCCAGTGCAGCCCACTGCTCCAGGAGCGAGGTCACGCCATGGGAGAGGCAGGTATGGCGTTGGCTCACAATTCAGTCCCTAGGCCAGCGACTAGGTGCTGCCCCTTGCCTGGCACATGCAGTGCCACAATCGTTAGGTGTACCTCTCCTCTTCTTCCCCCCCTTTGTCCCACACAGGAGAGGCAGAACGGAAGAGCAGACACACGCTGAGCTGGAGCAATGGGGGATGCCCGGGGGCAGGTGGGCCAGGCGTTGGGCTGAAGCTGGAGAAACATGGGTCATTTTGCCCCCTCCCTCCGTAGCTAGAGGCCTGGGGGAGGACATCAATCTGACACAGCAGACTGGCAGCGCCAGGGCCGGTTGACCTGTGTGGGACAGACTCCTGGAGGAGTCTCCTGTGCTTGGGACCAGGATAGGCGGGAGGGGAAACATTGTCTTATCTCCTGAGTGCCCTAAGCTGTCCCTGGAGAAATCCTGCTGGAACCCAGGTGGTCTGGGCATGACAAGGTTAAAACAGGACCCAAGCCCCATGGTCCTAAGATCCTCCCACCTCACTATATAGCAATACCCTGTGTGCCCCCTGTCTTGAGCAGGTTTAGGGCCCTGCGTTAGTAAATCTGGGCCCCACAAAACTATAGTCCATCTCCCAGAGGGAGGGGGATAGCTCAGCCCAGAGCAGGGAAATCCCTGTTGTGTGTCCAGCATCAGACACGCCCCTTCTGTCCTGCTTTGCATCCTTCGGGTTGGACTCCAGGGGGACCTCCGTGCTGCATGAGTCACTCAATGTCTCTCTCTACGAATACATCCTGACTGCATGCAGTGGGGTGGAGGGTGTGGAAGTGGGGGTGGGGGTGGATTACAGCCCTGGCGCCCTGCCAGCGGGAGCATTGGTGGTCCTAGGTGGATGCCAGAGACAGGAGAAGACACTGTTCTACAGTCACGCTCCAAGAGTGAGCTCATCCTGCACGTTTAAGGGAGAACCCGTTAAACCAGGTGCAAATGTTTGACTTAAACGTCTCCCACAATAAACCATTTTCCTTCTGAAAGGATCAGGAAGTGGCAGGAGTTGGATATGGCCCCTCTGTTCTGTCTTTGGACAGTGTGATAAAGTCAGGCCAGATGGCTTTAAAAGCATGTGCTGGGCCGGAATGAGGGCCCGAAAGGGTTAAAAACCCTCTGCCTTGCAGGAAGAAGAGAAGCATAGCTGGGCAATTAAGGGCACCTGGATCCAATGAAGGGTGAGGCCAGGGGTATTTAAACCCTGCCTCCCTCTAAAGGAGGGGGAGGGAACAAGTGCAGGGGAAGCTGTGGAGGAGAAGCTTCCCTCCCAGGCCAGAAGACTGAGTGCCTCTAAAGCCAGGGGAGATGAGGTAGCTGGGGGTGCCCTAGCCCACAAGCAGAGGTAAAGTGTGAGACCCACCAGGGGAGGCTGACATTTTGCACAAGAGGCAGGTGGCGAGAGAGCTGAGGGGTGCCCCCATTCTGCCCTGGAGCAGCATGTTCTTGTTCTAGTCTGGCCGAGCGATCTCTTTTTTTCTGAGAGAGGGCGTGAGACACAGTCTGCATCCCCTCGGTCTTTGCTCCCCGCGCTGCTCCTTTGATGGACCTGGAAGACCCACATACTCCTCAGTTCTCCACCTGGGAACCTCCGTGGTGCCGCTGTTCTCTGATAATGCCCGCACCTCTTGCTGACCCGGGCAGGCTGGGTGAATTGAAGCTTTGCAGAGCCTTGAAGAGACAGGAGAAGGCACGTTTCCAGAGCCGTGTTCTGTATAACTTTGGTACCTGTGCCAGCAGAGATTTCCCAGTGCACCTGGGTTGCATGCACAGAATGACTCGTTATGTGCACAAACTGGTGTTTGCATATGCACTTCCAGCCTTTGCACATGGGACTATAGTGTGCATGCATACCGGAGTTCCTTGATCCAAAGCGTGCATGCTGGTGTAAGGAGGCCTGCCAAAAAACTAGTAATTAATTTGCTTTCCTGGACAAGCCCTCCACCCCATCCTACAGCGTGGGAGTGCCGTGGGGATGAACAGGGCAATGTTTGTGTTGCAGTGCCTAGACAGCCCCCTTCCTGCCCCGGGGGATCACAGCACTGGGATCACTGTGTGCCCCACCCTGAAGGCGTCCCCAAAAATGGAAAAAAGAAACCCATAAAACCAGAGCAGCAAAAATCTCCCCAGCCAGAACAATGCACTTCCAGTCGGCCTAGCAGCCCCGTGTCTGGAGCGGGAGGGCGAATGTTCTGAAACACAAGACGTTCAATTAGGGATTTCAAGCGGCTTTTGGTTTCTGCATTCCCTCCGTCGCTCGTTCCATAAATAGATGGCTGGCTAGTGCGGAGTATGTGGGGCTCTGTTAGTCAGATGCTGAGACAATGGGTGCCAGTGGGGTGGGGCCCACGCTTCACTACATTTAAAAGATGTTTTGGTACAGTCTCTACCCACGCTGGCGGGAATTGCTGACAGTGCCCCAAACCTCAGCTCTCTCTTCCTGTGCTCCATAAAAGCAGCCTTTGTGTGAGGATCCACTTGCAGTTGGAGACAGGGCTTTTGAATCCTGGCACGGGACCTCCTGCACGTGAAGACTGGGGGTTTGCATCCTGCCACTAGTGCCTGGCGGTGTATCCTCCTGTGCTTGGAGGCTTGGCGTGTGAATCTTGGCACCGGTGCGCTGGTGTGTAAATTCTGCCATGCCTGAAGGCTGAGTGAATCTTTGCATTAGTGTGCCGCTGGAGACTGACATGAGCACGCTGGTGTGTTTATCTCGACAGCCAGCGCGGGAGCGTGACCGCAGCTGGAAAGGAGATGAAGCAATAGGGAAGTTTAGGGAAGTAATGTATGTGTAAGTAGGACTAGGGGAAGGGAATTTGGCTAGGTTGACGCTCGGGTTTTTTCAGACCGTGCCAGTGGATTTTTACTGACCTGAGGGTCTCAGCCAAGAGACAGCTGTTCCAGCTGCCACACATCCCCTCCCCCAGTGCTGGGGACCTGCCCTGATCCTGACTCCTCATCCTGAGCCACCGACACCAGCTCCCCCAGGCCGCCCAGCCATGGTGCTGACAGGAACTCAGGTTCTCAGGAGCATTGGCTCAGAGCTCCCTGACCCCCAGAAGACCAGCTTGCTTTAGCACCCTCTGCTTCCACTGTAGGAGTCGGCCAGGCGCTGCCCCCGTCTCATTTGCTTTCATACATAAAGCACCAGGGCCACATGGTACATCAAAGGCTGCCCTTTTCCCAGAATATGTACCACTAGGGGCAGAGGGTGCAGGCAGCTCACCTTCCGCCTGTCCGTTATATTTTATATACTTCCTCTTTCTCCCACTGAAAATATAACGTAGGACCTGGCCATCATGCCACAGAGCCTCTCTTGCCTTGCACTTGCCCCACTGCCAGGCCTGGGTGTCCCTACCTGGGGGAGCTCTGTGAAGCTGACGGCTGCTCTTCACCAAATGTCCCCCCAGCCTTTCCTGCCCCTCTAGAGCAGCGTCCTTCGTTGCAAGGCCCCAGAGCCAGTAGTGGCTCCCGTCAACCATAAAAGCGGCTTCCTGGCTAATTGTTTCTATTCCAATTTATTTTATTTTTAACATTAGAACATGTACCTAGCCTATCAAAGTCCGCCTTCTTCACACGTCACGTTGACCACATGGTACGCTGTGTGCCGATAAGTACATCTATGTATATCCGTTGTATAATAACTGTAATATTATCACAGGGGCCCCGGTGAGTTACGGGAAAGAATGGATAGATTCTTAATGCTGTTGAAGAGAAAATGGGAAAGTGAAACAGGCATAAAAGCAGATAAGAACGTAACTGTGGATATAAATGAAATGAACAAACTAAAGTTTTAGTTACACGGGTCTCTCTGTAACATGACATCATGAAGAAGCAGCAAGCAATGTCTTCATTTGGTACTTCATGTGGCTCTCACATTGAAAGCTTTTTGCCAAAGTGGCCCCCGCTTGAAAAATAGTGAAGATCACTGCTCTCCAGTGTCTGATTTCCAGCCCCTCTAACTTCCCTTCACTGTGGGATTGGGCCCAGGTCCAACCAGCAACACAGAGATGAAAGGCTCCTGATCTCATCACTAGTCACCTTCTTACTCCAGTCATTATATCTTGATGGTAGATGATGCCCAAGAACTTGCATCAAGGCTCCTCTGTCCATCCCCACGATCAATGGGTGCTGGCAATGACAGAGCAGGGGTGAAGTGAAGACAGTCCAGCCAACGATGCCATCTCAGCTGCAAACGCTGCCCTTTGGTCACCTTGACGCATTGCGCCTCCTAACCCTCAAGGCGCTGATGTGTGAGGCTGCTGCGCCAGACAAGGCAATATTAAACACCCATGGTGCAGGAGCTGGGATCACTTTTTCTCGGTGGCCTTTGGGGACGTGTTTGGAGCTCCCCAATGAAGCCTCTAGTACAGAAACAGGCCCTGCTACCTGGGGGTGTGATTGCATCAAAGCCCTCAGTGGCCATGCTTGGTCAGTGCTGGGTGGGGTGGCCTCCAGTAGAAAGCACTGTGAAGTAGGAAGTCGCGTTGGTATCTTGAGTCAATAGACAGCGTGGTCCCTTGGAATCAATAGCCCCCGTGGTGCAGGAGGGCTCTGGAGGTGACACCTTTCTGATGAGATGGAAAACCAGATTCCTAGCCATTTGTGGCTACTGACGCTCCCATGATGTTTTCAGTAGAGTGTAGGGTGTTTGCCCTGGTGTTGTGTCCAAATTTCCATGTAGGCAAACGCTCATAAGCTTTAGGGATGTCCAAAATCTGAACAAACGTCTGGATCTGAATTTAGCAAGTGTCGCTAATCTCTATAATGAGAAGCGACCTACTTTATCCAGTGCTTTGAGTTCTACTGATGAAAAGCATGACATAAGAGCTCGGTGCTATCATTATTTATAAAAGACCAAACCGAAGCCTGAGATTTGAGATGTGCACACACACACACACAAACGCACGCACAGAAAAATTTGGAGCGTTCAGATTCTGAACATTGGCACCAAAACCTCTCCGGGGTTTTCAGTTTTACTTGGGTGGAGTTTTGTGATTTATTGACCTAGCCTAGTTCTGCTGATCATCTGGTTTCCAGAGCAATTGCTGCTGCCCTCCGCCTGTTTTCAGTAGCGTCTGGCTCAGTGCAAGTCGGCTCAGGGCTCTTTGCTGACCTCTGCGGCCAATCTGCACACTAGGAGCCGTGAGGACTGGAGAGGAGGGATGACTGACCAGTCACACACAGCTTGGTGACTCTCGGTGGCTCCCACTCTCGTGCTTTGATGTGAGCCGGCGTCTCACACGCCCAGCTGCGGTGTCCCATTCTGGTTCCCTTCCTTTAAACCTGTGAGCCCCACGCCCCTTCCTGTTTTCTCATTTGTTGTCCCCCGTAATCAGTTGAGTCCGGGGTCCGGTGGCTCTTTCCCTTAGGCGTGGGAAGGGGCCTTTAGCGGTGGGTCGCCCTGCGCCCACCCCCCTCTCCTGGTCCTCAAATAGTAGCTAACCGCCGGCAGCCCCAACTCCAGCGGGGCGATCCCCCGCAGCAGGCGGAGGCTGAGAAGGGATCCCAACTTGGGGCACGCCTCTCCACTCTCCTGCGGGCCTGCTGTCCCAGTTCCGGCCCCTTCCCTTCCAAGGCGCCCCCAGCCATGGGGGGGGGGGCGCTTTGCGAGGCTCCCACGCCACCCGAGCGAGCGTGGGAGCCGAGCCAGCCTTTTCCCACGCCCCCCCCCGTAGCCAGCTGGGAGGAGGCGGGGAGGGAGGAGACTAAGTTCTCCTCGCCTCTCTCCCAGGGCAGCGCGACCGCGATCCGCGCGGCTGGGGCTGGCCCGGGCGGCGCAGACCCCGCCGCGGTTCGAGCCCCGCTCGCCGGGTCCCGCGGCACGGGCCGGCGCGCAGGCGGGTGAGCGGCGCCGGGGCTGGGGGGG
>ML675628.1:151255-210769 GCA_007922155.1 Mesoclemmys tuberculata | reverse complement strand
ATCGGTGCAGTCGGTGCAGTCCCGTGCAATCGGTGCAATTCCGTGCAATCGGTGCAGTCGGTGCAGTCCCGTGCAATCGGTGCAATTCCGTGCAGTCGGTGCAGTCTCGTGCAGTCGGTGCAATTCCGTGCAGTCGGTGCAGTTCCGTGCAATCGGTGCAATTCCGTGCAATTGGTGCAGTCGGTGCGCCTGGCCGAGAGCCGTGGGATGCGAGGTGTGTGGGGCTGTGGCTAGTGCTTTTTGTGTAGCCTGGTGTAAAACTAGGCAAGTGTCTAGGGGACATGATGGCCCCCCTGCAAGATCCCTGCCCCGGCTGAGAACCGCTGAGCTGGTAAAATTTCCCGAGGGGTCGCCGTGTTAGTCTGTACACAGCAAAAACAAGGAGAGTCTCCTAGCACCTTACAGACTAACACATTTCTGCCGGCATGGCTTTTAAGGGGCTACAGGACTCTCGTCGTTTCTGGTCTGGTAAATCCTTTTGGCCGTAACCTCTCTGACTGTATGGCAGAAAAAGATTTTGAAGAACAAAAAACCCAGCCGTTTCCCCTCTCCCCCTTATCAAATTGCACAAAATGTTCATTGTTTAAAAAAAATATTCAACGAACCCCTGACTATAGATCGTTTAAACTTCGAAAGAAAGAGGAGAAAACGCCGGGATTGTGTTTATGTTCTTAATTTATACTTTAAGGTTGAGTAACACCCACCTCTTTGTCTATCTGTCCAGCCATCCTCACAGTCTCACTCCCTCTCTAGATAGAAAAAAATAGAATGCCTCAGTTTCCTCATCTGTAAAATGGGGTTGAGGATACTGGCCTCCTTTGTAAAGCACTTTGAGCTCTATGGATGAAAAGCCCTGGTATAAGAGCTAGATATTCTGGCAGATCAAGAGATAGAGGAAAAAAGTACATTATAGGTGGAACAGGTAGCAGTGACTATGGTTAAGGTTGCATGACATGTTCCATTATAAGGCTCTGGTTTCCTCAGCTTTAACCATTCAGGCTGAAATTTTCCATACCAGGTGGCTGCTCAAGGCTGAATTTTTTGGGGGAAAGTTTCAGCAAAAATGTTTCAGCTGTTTCTGAGAAGGAGGTTAGAGAAAAATGCATTATTTGTCAATGGCTAAGCAATTATTACAACCCCTTCACTGAGAAGCCCTAGCCCCTCCTTCCCCACCATGCTGTGGGGCAAGAACTTGAAATGTGGCAGGGAGAGGTCACCCTGGTGCCAAGGGTGTGCCTTTTGCTTTTCCCATGAAAACTGGCCTAACTTCGGCCAAGTTGTAAACCTCTGAGAACCCTCAGTTCACGCATGCCCAATGAGTTTGGCAGCTAAATTCTCTGGAGAGTCCATCTGCACTGGGCAGGGGTACGCAGCCTCTAGCACCAGGCACAGGAACTGAGAACAGAGACACTGGTGTGTGTTGTCTCAAAGCTCCCATTGCTTCCTCCGAGGCAGTGGGAAGGAGGTGGAGGAAGTTGCTTGGCTGGAATGCAGAGGGATGAGGCACAAAGGGAGCGGTGAGGGTAGGGAGGAGTGGGGAGCAGAAAGAGATTGTGGGGGTGGCTAAAGTAAGGGGGCAGAGAGGGGTATACGCTATGCTATGGGATGGGGCAAGTAGGTGGGACTAGGAACGAAGGGTCCGTAACCAGAACCGGGAATTGAACCCTAGATTCCTGAGTCTCACCATTCCTCTGCTGTCAGCAAACAACTGTGAAACCTGATGGCAAAAGGTGTGTCTGATCCCCTCTAGTGGCAGGCTCACTTAGAGAAGAACAGCCTACTACTGCTACCGGTTCTGCTTGTACTACTGCATTGGTTCAAGAGCTAGCAGACTGTGCTGTGGATCTGTGTGGAGGGTTGATGTCGTTCCACAGGAGGGACTTTCTTGTTTTTTCAGTTTGCTTTTTTTAAAAAAAAGTAGGAAATGACACAGACAAAACTACATTAAAAGAATGTTACGGTTGCAAAGTCAAGCTCATTAATGATTAATTATTTAAGAAATTAATAATTCTGTCTGTAGTGCAGGGTTTGGATGGGGTGCAGTACACAAGGCCTGGGGCCACTCTTTGAACCTGAGGATACAAAAATATATGCAATGAACATCATCCATCCTTTGCACTGAATGAGGCAAGGGTCCTGTGGAAAAAATGGTATGGGAGCACGTAATTCAAAGCTGGATCGTACTGTATATACACAAGGGTCTGGGCAGCCTTCATTCTGGCATCTCCTGATGTTTGAGTGCTTGGCTTTGCAAGGTTAACATTCTTTTAATACCGGGTTTTGTAAGTCCTAGACATATTGGGATTAAATAGAAAGTTCAGCGCAGGAGAATATATGTAAAGAATTTCTCATTCTATGGGTGAGATTCTGTGCTTCCCCTCCAAGGGGCACAGCAAAGAACTGACAGCCCCGTGGGAGAGGGGGCTACGATCACGTTAACCCACCTTTGCATCCTCCTGATTCTGGGCGACTTGGGTTGAAGAGGGCCCTGGTGAGTTTCCCCTGGAATCGCTGCAGCACGCCCTAGCGTGCCCTTCACGAGGGGTTTGTAGGGGGTCTTTGGAAGATGGCCCAACAGGTGTCTTCCCTAGTGGCAGAATTCGCCCCCTGCTGCATTCAGGGCCCTTTTACACCACCTCAGCTCAGTCTGAAGCGGGGCTGAGGATTGTGCCCCATGTTTATCCCATCTCTGTTGCATGAGTCTTTCTGTCTGCATATTTCTATCGGCATGGTAAATTCATCTGATTTATTTTTAGAGATGAGCTCACACCAGGGCCCCGCCCCGGAGCACCTCCTGAATATCTGGAAAATTTGGATTGTAAACTTGAGGCTAAGCCCCTAGACAATTCCCTCTTTAGATCTTGTGCTGCATCTTCCTCTTGCTTTGGAACGCACCCAGTAAATTGAGCATTTCCCTGCAATTGGAATGATAACACTCCCTGCTAGTAACGTCTAGTACAGTGTGGAAAAGCCTCTAATAAGCTCATTTAATTAAAAAAGAAGACAGACAGAAAGAAGGAAAGGGAAACATCTGGAAATGTGCTGTGTTTATAGCATCCTGGATGGGCGCAGAGGCGGGAAGTCAGAGCCAAGAATGGGCTCCAGCCAGTTGTACAGTACGTGGCGGTGTTTTGGAGCCAGCTAGGTTGCTCGGATCAGCTCCAAACTAGCCCTGGGGATGCCAGGCGTGTGTCAGGCTCTTCACTCCAAGCAAATCCCCACGTGTTGTAACATGCTGAGTAGGCCTGTAAAATGCACTGTGTAGGGACCTGGGAGCCGTCCCGGGACCCGTTTGCTCCTAAGCAGAGGGAACGGCATTAACCTTAGGGATCCAGGTGGCTCTGCCAGCTCTTTTCTGTTTGGAAGCTACAGCGCTTGGCATTATTTTACCGATTTGCCGCAGGCAGTGGAAAAAGCTCTCGGCTGAGTTTGCCGTTCCGGTTTGTGTGGCTAGGGGTTGCTAGTAGAATTTGGTGCTTGGGAATAACGCTGGCCAGAACGAGACGTACTGCCGGAAGGCTGATTGCGAGCTTCCTCTATGCAACTCTGCCAGTGCAGCTCAGCTCTGACCAGCAGCGCTTTCTGCGTTACAAGTCTCTGATTCCTACCGCTTCTGCCATTGCACCCGAATCCAGATCCCCCGCCCCCCTGCACCCTCTGCTATTTGAGCTCTAGATCCCCACGCAGCTCTGCCGGCACATTTCAGCTCTGGCCTGTAGCACACTCTCCCTTACCAGTCCTTGATTCCTGTACTGCTCCGCCAGCTCGCTTCCTAGGATTCAGGAAACAAAGGCGTCATGACTTTGGACACCAACAGTATCTGAGGATGTAAATGGAGTTAGAGGCTGATGATTCTTGCTCAGCTGGATGGGGCTAAACTGATCACCGGGGCTAGATGGTGGTACCCTGACTCCCGCTCATAAGAAAGAATGCATATAAAGTTTGCGGACGACACCAAGCTGGGAGGGGTTGCAAGTGCTTTGGAGGATAAAATTCAAATTCAAAATGCTCTGGACCAACTGGAGAAATGTCGGAAGTAAATAGAGTGAAATTCAATAAGGACAAGTGCAAAGTGCTCCACTTAGGAAGGAACAATGAGCTGCACACATACAAAGTGGGAAATGGCTGCCTAGGAAGGAGTGCTGCGGAAAGGGATCTGAAGGTCATGGTGGATCATAAGCTAAATATGAGTCAGCGGTGTAACACTGTTGCAAACAAAGCAAATGTCATTCTGCGCTGTATTGTCCGCAAGACACAAGAAAGTAATTCTGCTCTACTCCACAGTGATACAGCCTGAACTGAGGTCTTGTGTCCAGTTCTGGGCTCCAGATTTTAGGAAAGAGGTGGCCAAATTGGAGAAAATCCAGAGGAGAGGAACACAAATGATGAAAAGGCTAGAAAAAATGACCTCTGAGGAACGCCTGAAAAAAACGGGTTCGTTTAGTCTGGTGAAGAAAAGACGGAGGGGGCTCATGATACCAGTTTTCAAGTACGTGAAAGGTTGTCACAAGGAGGAAGGAGAAAAATTGTTCTCCTTAGCCTCTGAGAGGAGGACAAGAAGCAATGGGCTTATGTTGCAGCAAGGGAGATTTAGGTTGGATATTAGGAAAACCTTCCTGTCCGGGTAGTTAAGCACTGGAACGAATTGCCTAGGGAGGTTGTGAAATCTCGGCCATTGGAGATTTTAAAGAGCAGGTTGGACAGACACCTGTCAGGGATGGCCTATGTGATACTTAGTTCTGCCTTGAGTGGAGGGGACTGGACTAGAAGACAGCTCAAAGTCCCTTCCAGTCCTGTGATTCTATGCTGAACAGCCCCTTACTCCACAGGTCGCCCCCATTGAAATCAATGGGACCCATTGCATGAGTAAGTGCTCGCCAGTGGGAGCAAGGGCTCCACAGCCTGGCCCCAGGTGTGCAGCCAGGATGGACTGCTCCCTTCCCGCCCCTCCATGGGCTGGGGCAGAGCCCTAATGGGGGCAGAGCCCTTATGGGAGAGACCAGCTACCAGGGGAGAGGGGCCACTAGGCAGGGCGGACCAGGATTCTGGGGTGGGACAGAGATGCCTGGCTAGCGTGCCTTGCTCACACACTCAGGGTAAACCAACCTCCCGAGGTGGCGTCGGGAAGGATTTTTCCCCCCAGCTCAGACTGGCAGGGACCTTGGTGGGGGTGGGGCCACCTTCCTCCGCAGCGTGGGGTGTGACTCTCCTGCTGGGATCATCTGGGCATGTCCAACTTAATCAATCCCCTCTGTTGAAGGGGCCTCAGGCCTGGGTCTCACCTGGTCTCTGCCCGTGGCACGTGACAGCTTAGTCTCCGGGGGACTGAAATGCTTTCTTCTAACTAAAGTCGGGGGGCTCCGGGGAGGGGCGGGATCTGGCTGAAATCAGATTGAGGTCCTCTGACGTTTGCATGGGGCACAGAGACCTGGAGCTGGCTGCTGTGTCCATCTGACCCTGGGCTGCCCGGTGCAGTTAAGCAGTTAAAGCGATTAGGCACTCTGACAGCTGTGGGCTGACGGTCCCCTGGCCCCTGTACTTATCCAATTAGGACTCTCCAGCACCCTCCCATTGGGGTTTCCTGGAGCGGTTTACCAGCTTGGCAGAGCCACCGGCCGCAGCGCTGCGGTCACAGGTTCTTGGAGTGAGAAGTCAGTTCAGCTCCTGGGGCGGCAGGCGTGAGCCCGGAGCTGTTCCCGTCTGGCTCTGAAGCGAGGCCGTTGGCAGAGCAGGGCAGCGTCTGCAGAACGGGCAACGAGAAGGGCTCGGAGGATTGGTGAGTTCTTGCTGGGGTCGCGGCATGTGGCAGGTGACCGGCCGTCCGGCTCAGCTCTGTGACGGCAGAGGCCAAGTTATTGTGACTGTCTCAGCCGGATCCGCTTATCCCAGTGTGAACTCCTGTTTGGTTTTGATACTCTCCTCCTTATGCTGCAGAAGCCATCCCTCAAAATGGCAAAAAATAGGGTGCTTTAGTGCTTTCTTCACTTTGCCCTGATGCTGTTGGGTTAGGCTCGCTGCTCACGCTCTACCCAGAAGCGCAAGCTCTGCTCATCATACCAGAGTAGCCGGGTGTTTCTGCTGCATCCGCAGGGAACCAGCTGAGAATATTGGTGTTGGGGTCGTGCTGGCTGGGTTAGGGTTACACCTCAATGGGGCGATCGCGCCTCTGAGAGCTGCTGAGTCACGCTGCCTGCCTGCAGACTCAGGCAGACGGTGCTCGCCCAGGCCACAGGGGGCGGGTTTCCTTTGTATCCAGAAAGGCGAGGGACGTGATCGTGCTTTTGGCAGAACGAACAATCCGTTCTGCGGGAACGGGTGGGATCAGCCAGGCTGTGCTGGTGGAAGCTAAGCAGTGTTTTCAGCTCAGTCTCAGCCCTTCTTCTGCTCCATTCAGAACAGGGCTTTCCCGCACCACCCCCCTCTTCCCTTTCCTTCCCTCTGGCAGGGAGCAGCAGCCGGCTTGTGTTGTGGCGTTTGCCTGAAGCAATGTGGAAATGTCAGGACAGCGCAGTGGAAAATTGGCGCGACCCCCTTTCCTCCCGAGCCAGGCCGGGCGCCCCTTCCCCCATGTCTGCTTGCTGTCTGGCTGCTCGTGGCCGTGTCCTTTCATGTGGGCAAACCGACTTGGAAAGGGGCAGATCTGCAACTAATTAGTGTGAGTTGCGGGACGGAGCCCAGAGCGAGGAGGAAGAGCCAGAGCCAGCCAGACTGCTCGCCCTCCTCCCTCAACCCCACGCCCTGCTTTAGTGATGGGGTTAGCAGCTCCAGTGGAAACGCGGAGGGAGCGCCCTCTGCCCCAAGTCATGTGTCAAGGAGGAAAGTATTTTGTGGGATTGGGCTTAGAATCACTGCAGATTCATTCCAGGAGAGGCTTCCAATGAGCTTTCCTCCCCCTGTCCCCTTGTACATATATACACACATGCGTGCGTGCATGGCTCCCCCCCACATCATCTTCTGCCTCTCCCGCTTCTTTCTCTGCTCATGCTTGTAGGTTGGCACTGGAATGCAACGGAGAAGCTGCCCCATTCCCGCGCTTCCCATCTCATCCCTTTGTGCTTCATGCTGGGGGGGGTTCGACGCCTGCCCACTCCAGAGGTGGGCTGAAAATGCAGAGAGGCAGGGACGGAGCGTGTATCTTTCCTGCTGGGGAGGATCCAGGAACCAAAACCTTGAATTCTTTGGGCTAATTCTTTCCTCTCCAGAAGGCAGTGGGGTTACACCAGGCACAGATTGGGCCCCTTGTAGCAGCGAGCGAGGCTGCGTTTTGCAAGCTTGCTCGGTGACTCGTTCTCCGAGGACTCTCCGGTTTCGTGCTTTCAATGCTTGTCGGCGTTTCCTTCTAACTCCACGTGGAGCTATGCCAAGAACTGGAGGCAGGGGAGGGGGGCATATGGTGATACCATCTTTTCCCAGTGCCCTAATTCAGGAGTACACCTGACCAGGGGGAATGATGGCTTTAATGCACTATTGCGTCTCCCCAGTCCGGGGCCAGTTTGACCCCAGCAGATTAGAGCAGCCTGAAATGCTGCCCCCACTTTACCTCGTGGGAGCCATAGCATCTGAGTGTAAGAGTCCTGATGGTAGGGAAGACCCCCATCAGTGGGAACCAGGGCCATAGCAGCGTCACTGGGGGAGCACGCCGATCTGGCGCTGATGGGGCCCGGGCTAGAAGTCTGACATCATGGGGCCTGCGTGATGCCAACCCTGCGCAGTACAGGTGTGTGGTCTCGCTACAGTTCATTGGGAACAGTGCCAGGGTCGGGGGAGGGAGGCCCATGCAGTGTGGGCAAACCCAACCCCCTGAAACTCCTGAGAGCGGCTCCCAGAATCACGAGATTGGCTTTGAAAGCCTGAGTTATAAATAACCCGTGTGGGGTTCTTGGGGGAGGGGGGCACTCGAGCGGGTTTTCAAGCTTTCTGCACAACCATGAGGTCTGGAAACTTCCTCTCTTTTACAAATGAAAGCTGAGATCCCCAGGGAGTCCGGGAGCTGGGGCTTTAAAATTAGCTCCCAGTATTGTGAGACTTGCGACAAAGTCCCGAGAGAGTCCTGCCAGGGGGCTCTGTGAATGATTGCTATTTATTATGGTCCTGCCTACAGGCTTCAAGCAGGGGTCTGGGCCCCATTGAACTAGACCCTTTCCTGACATATAATGAAAAGATGGCCCCTTCCCCAAACAACTTCCACTCTACATAGGACCTGACAATCCAATAGGTGCACTGCCAGCGTTCATTTCCAGCTGTGAAGTGAAGCTCGCAGGTGTTAGAACATCTGGCTGTCATCCAGCTGGCTTGCTCTCTCTTGTGGGAATCCCACCTCCTCTGATGGTCCCACTGATCTTTGCTGTATCCTCTCTGGAGTAGCTATGGCTTGTTCCAACAAGCCAAAAACTGGCTCACTCCCGCTATAGGACACTGGCAAATTTCCCAGAGAGAGTCGCTTTCTTCCAGCACTGAACAAGGAGCTTGGTTAGAATAAAGAAAATTGCGTTAGGGAGGTATTCAACGGCCCAAATGGAAGGTAGGTGCCTTATTCCCACTGACTTTCCCTAACTGCCTTTGGAAATCTTCCCCATTAGCCCTAAAGGTCTGCTTCACTGATGAGCTTCTGCCTAGAAGCTTCTCCTGCCTGGCTTTCTGCTTCTCCCTACAGCCACGCAACACGTGCTCGGTTACGTGCCCTCCTGAGAGAGGCTGCATCGTCTGGGCGGTTAGAGCTGTGGACTGAGATTCACAAGAGCTGGGTCCTCTCCCTGACCCTGCCACTGGCTCTCTGCCTCACCCTGCCCCCATTGCTTCGCCTCTCTGTGCCTCGGTTTCCCCCGCTGTTCAATTAGGATCATATGCCATTGGCACATGCAGATGCCTTCTGCACCCTGCGTTCCCTGACTACAGTCCTAAGCATTAATCGATGGCAACAGCAGATGCTCGTCCCTTCCTAGGTGCAGACTCTCACGTGCCGCTGGCCTGCTCGTTTTAGTTAGCAGGCTGAATGTTTCTGCTGACACCCAGCAGGAAACTTGCTGATCGATTTCAGTCCCACGCCCTCTCCCTGAACAAGCTGCTCCTATCTGGGTCTGCGCAGTATCTTCCCATCCCCCTCTGCTGTCATTTTCCGCCGCTCTTTCCTCCCCGTTGAGACGTGGATAATGATGCCCAGTGCGCTGGGGGTGGTGAAACTTTGTTCATTATTGAGTGGAGTGGGCTTAGAGCTCCTCAGGGAGATGGGGCTAGAGATGTTTCCAGGATCATTATTTCCCGCTGCATCGTAAATCACAGAGCAGGGGCCAGGAGACCGGATGTCCGGGTTCTCTTCCTGGTTCGGGGGGCGTGCCTGGCTCTTGGCCTAAATTGCACGAGATGCTCCCAGATGCTGCAGTGACAGATGCTGTATGAATGCAGCTCATATAGCTCCTGGCTCTGCCACTGACTTGCTGTGTCATCTGGGACAAGGCATCCTCCTCTGCTTCCCCAGCTGTAGAGCAGGGATAACGGTACCACATCCGATTGTGTGAGCTGCTTGGGAACACCAAGGGTGGAGGGCAATCTGGAGTTCGGATCATCAGGAAGCGCTAGGCAGATAATCTCCCTAGCAGTGGGTTAGACCTCGTGGGATCTGCTGTCTTGAGCTGTCCCGCTGGCTATGTGCAAAGCGCTGTGAGATCCTTGGCTGCAAAGGCTAGACCAGGCAATGTACCTGTTATAAATAAGGAAAACCGTATCCTTGCGTCTGTGCTCTCGATCCCGTTCTCCCTGAAGTCAAGAAGTGAAGTCAGAATCTCTAAGGATCTCAATGGGAGCAGGACAGGATCTTTGGAGCGAAGCTGAGCAGAGAACCCCCGCACTCATTGCATGAGTCAGCCATGAGGGCATAGCATTGGTCTGGGAAGGGTTGCTGTGGGAGTGGCCAGATGCCCAGAGGAGAGCAGGAGTCAGAGGTTGGGAGAGTTTATCTGGGTTTGTTCTTTGGACAAAGGCAGACAGGGCTGTGACAGCTGTTCCGGGAGCTGGGGAGAGGGAGGAGTTAATGAATTAATTAGTAACTTACAGGAGCTGCAGCGTTTGAAGTGGGTGAGAAGGGGAGAGGGGACAGGACAGGGCAGAGCTGCAGGTAAGGTGAGGGTTTGTCTCCCTAAGTGAGGCGCGGCGGCCAACTTTAGGGGTGTCCTGTGTGTGGCGTCTCACCACTCGAAAAGCTTGCTAGGCTCTGGCCCGTGAGCGGCTCAGCTTCGTGGGCACCAGCCATGGCTGTCAGACTGGCAGGGGAGTGCGTCCCACTCTGCCGTGGGATGGCAGAGACCATTGGGCCTGCTCGGTGGGGTGCGAGAGGAAGGCGGAGACCAACGAGCCTTTGACTGCTCTGAGAGTCGCTGCGTAAGCGCCAGCCAGAGCAGCTTGGTGCAGGTCAGCGATACCCTGGTTTGTAAATGTCCGGATTCCCCGTATCCATCCCATGGGCCATTAGTGCCAGGGTCTCAGTGCAGACATGCCCGCTCACCAGAGCGCTGGTGCCAGGATTCACACTCAGCCCCCGAGCACAGGAAGATCCGCACTCCCAGCCCGAGTCTCTCTAGCATCTGGATCCATGCTCCCAGAAGACCCACTTGGGCCAAAAGTGGCTTTCCCAGTCTGAAGACCCGGGATTGGCGCCCCTGGGCATTCCCTGCCCTGGCGAGCGGCATTCTCTGGTCTGAGGAGATCTCGGACTTTGTTGCTCCTTGGGCACATTCTTGTTAGGTAGAATATTGCTCCTTGTTTTCCTGTGCGTCCCTCTGCAGCCATCTGCTCCCATCCCCGCACTCTGAAAGAGGCCTATTCACCCGCCGGCTCCCCCTTCTTTGCTGTATTACCTCCAGTGATTTATGCCCCTGGATTTAACAAGCTCACCCTTCCCTAACCGCTCTTCCGATAGTATCCGAGGGGCGGTGAAAGACAGGGAGGGTGAGAGAGCAAGCAGAGGAAAGCCTCATAGAAGAGCCTGGGTCAGCTGAACTCTGTAAAAGACAACTTTATGGGCAAGCCATGAGCAAAGAGATGGTGAAAGCAGAAGGGTCAAGGGGAAGTGGGCCCAGATGTCATGGTGATGGGCCCAGGATACAGAATAGATAAGGGGGGGAGAAAGGAAGGGAAGTAAAGGAAAGAAGCTGCTGGGGAAAGCTGCTGGTAGTTTGTCACCCTGTGCCATAACTGGATGATGCAGGCAAGGGAGCATAAATGTGCAGCACAGACAATCGGCATGGACCCTCAGCTGGTGTGAACCTACTGACTTCACTTCCCCCACTGGTGCCAGTCCAGTTAGCTCCGGCTGAGGACCTGGTCCGTTATTGCTGGCCAGCCTTGCTGTGGAGGTGCAAAGTGGGACAAGGAGACGCCAGAAGAAGCAAGGAGAGAGGCGCGGCTGGAGCGTAGGGAGTGAGAGGTTACAAAGCGGGACGTAAGAGCAGAGCCCTGCCGCCTTTCCAGGGCGCGGAGCTTGACCTGCATGAGGAAGAGGAAGGGAAGCCTGGCCGACCGGGAGAAAGGATCTGGTTTGGGCAAGGTTGCAGGGAGCAAAATGGGACCCGAGAGGAGGGGGTGGCTGTACTGAGTGCGTGTCCACAGCCACCTCCTGTGACCAGAGAGACCCCGGATGACGGAGCCGCGCTGCAATGCTCTGACGCTGCCTGTCGTCTTGCTGCCGCAGCAATGGCCTGGTGGACGGTGCAGCAAGCTAGAAGGAGGGATGAGGAGCCGGGGAATCTGCAGCCAGCTCCATTGTGTCGGCCTTTGTGCCTAGATGCCAGTGCGAAGCAGGGTTCCTGCAGGCAGTGGGAATCAACCGTGGTTTTCTCAGCCCAGGGGAGGAGCCAGCGGAGAGGGATGAGGGAGCCAACACCAAGCTGAACTGTGATTTTTCCTTTCCTGCCGTGTCTCTGTCACCTGGAGACTGGGCTCTGGTCACGTGCTCTGCTTGGGGATGCACCTGGAGGCCAGTGAGCAGCTAACACTAGGACAGAGCACCGCAGTCCGCATGGTAAGCAGCATCCCGCCGCAAGCCCGTAGAATGGTGCTCCGTGACCTGCTCTGGATCTTGGCTGCTGGCTGGCATCAAGGTGTTGGCACTGACCTGTTGAAGGTCTCCCTCCTTGGGAGAATTTTGGTCCCCCCAACACACTGTCATAGCTGAGATCAGCCGGGACGCTGGTGCCAGGAAGAGATTCTCCGTGAAGACCCCTTCTCTTTGGAACGCTCTCCTGTCACTTGTCCCCGGTCAGTCTTAGGCAATGTGTGCAGCAGGATCTGGCTTTCTGAGAGGGGAAGAAAGTGCTTTCCAGGGAGGGCAAGGAGCTTCCTCTGCCTATTCAGCCACATGCTGCCTTTGGCTGCCCTTACGGTTTGTGAAATTGCTGCTGGATTTCCTCAGTGGCATTTTTAACTGGCTGCTGGGAGTGCCTGGGGAATATGGGAGGCTGCCCTTGGGCTTTGAGAGATCTACATAAATAATATGTCTCCATGAACTTATCTTTTTTGAACACTATTGTAGTCTTGGCCTTCACAACATCCTCCGGCAAGGAGTTCCACAGGTTGACTGTGCGTTGTATGAAGAAATTCTTCCTTTTGTTCGTTTTAAATCTGCTGCCTATTAATTTCATTTGGTGACCCCTAGTTTTTGTGTTGTGAGGAGTACATAACACTTCCTTTTTTACTTTCTCCCCCCCAGTCATGATTTTATAGACTTCTTTCATGTCCACCCTTAGTTGTCTCTTTTCCAAGATGAAAAGTCCCAGTTTTATTAATCTCTTTTCATATGGAAGCTTTTCCATACCCTTAATCTTTTTCTTTGCCCATTTCTATACCATTTCCAATTCTAATATATCTTTTTTGAGATGAGGCAACCAGAGCTGCATGTAGTATTCAAGATATGGGCATACATGGATTTATAAAGAGGCAATAGGATATCTTCTGTCTTATTATCTATCCCTTTCCTAATTCCCAACATTTGGTTAGCTTTTTTGCCTGCTGCTGCACATTGAGTGGATGTTTTCAGAGAACTATCCACAATGACTCCAAGTCTTTCTTGAGTGGTAACAGCTAATTTAGACCTCCTCATTTTATATTTATAGTTGGGATGATGTTTTCCCATGTGCATTACTTTGCATTTATCAACATTGAATTTCATCTGCCAGTTCGTTGCCCAGTCACCCATTTTTGTGAGATCTTTTTGTAACTCTTTCCAGATCATTTATGAACATGTTGAACAGCACTGATCCCTGGGGGACACCACTATTTACTTCTCTCCATTCTTAAAATTTTCTTTCCTGTCTTTTAACCAGTTATTGATCCAGGAGACGACCTTCTCTCTCATCCCATGACAGCTTACTTTGCTTAAGAGTTTTTGGTGAGGGACCTTCTCAAAGGCTTTCTGAAAATCTAAGTACGCTACATTCACTGGATCACCCTTGTCCACATGCTTGTTGACGCCCTCAAAGAATTCTAGTAGATTGGTGAGGCGTGATTTCCTTTTACAAAAACCATATTTATTCTTTACTATAGTTTCAATCAATTTCCCTGGTACTGAAGTTAGGCTTACTGGCCTATCATTGCCAGGATCACCTCTGAGCCTTTTTTAAAAATTGGCATCCCATTAGCTATCCTCCAGTCATCTCGTACAGCAGCTGATTTAAATGATAGGTTACATACCTCAGTTAAAACAATAATACCTTGATCTGGGACAAGTCCTCAGATTTGTCACCTGAAAACAGTGTCTCAGGCTTGAGAATCTCCCTCATATCCTCAGCTGTGAAGACGGATGCAAAGAATTCATTTAGTTTCTCAACAATAACCTTATCTTCCTTGAGTGTTCCTTTAGCATCTCGATCGTCCAGTGGCCCCACTGGTTGTTCAGCAGCCTTCCTGCTTCTGATGTACTTTAAAAAATTTTTACTATTACTTTTTAAATCTTTGGCTAGCTGTTCCTCAGATTCTTTTTTGGGCTTCCTAATTATATTTTCACACTTCATTTGCTAGAGTTTATGCTTTTTTCTATTTTCCTCAATAGGATTTAACTTCCACTTTTTAAAGGGTGCCTTTTTGCCTCTAACTGCTTCTTTTGCTTTTGTTGTTTAGTTGTGATGGCACGTTTTTGGTCCTCTTACTATGTTTTTTAATTTGGAGTATACGTTTAGTTTGAACCTCTAGTATGGTGTCTTGAAAAAGTTTCCATGCAGCTTGCAGGTATTTCACTTTTGACACGGTACCTTTTAATTGCTGTTTAACTAACTTCCTCATTTTTGTGTGGCTCCCCTTTCTGAAATTAAAAGCTACTGTGCAGGGCTGCTTTGGTGTCTCCCCTGCACCCTCCAAGGATGTTAAATTTTATTATGTTATCACTATAATGCAGCAGTTCAGCTATTTTCACCTCTTGGACCAGATCCTGTGCTCCACTTAGGACTAAATCAAGAATTGCCTCTCCTCTTATGGATTCCGGGACTAGCTCTTCCAAGAAGCAGTCATTTAAGGTGTCAAGAGACATTATATCTGCATGCCATCCAGAGGTGACATGTTCCCAGTCAATATGGTGATAGTCAACCCCCCCATTATTATTAAGATTTTTATTTTTATAACCTCTCTAATTTCCCTGAGCATTTCACAGTGCCTATCACCATCCTGGTCAGGTGGTCGGTTTTAGATCCCTACTGCTGCATTCTTATTCGAGCATGGAATTACTAATCATAGAGATTCTATGGTACGGTTTGGTTCATTTAAGATTTTTATTTTGTTTGACTCTGTGCTTTCTTTCATATTCAGTGCCACTCCTCCACCAGTACGACCTATTCTGTCCTGCTGATATATTTTGTACCCTGCTTTTACTTTGTCCCATTGATTAGCCTTATTCCACCAAGCGTCTGTGATGCCTGTTCTATCAATATCCTCATTTAATACAAGGCACTCATCCTTCTTAGCATTTAGATTTCTAGCATTTGTGTATGAGCACTTTAAAAAATTGTCACTTTTTAGCTGTCTGCCATTATGTGACGTAATTAAAAGGGTCTCTTTCCTTTGACTGTTTCTCATCAGATCCTACCCATATTTGATCCTCTTCCATTCTCTCCTCCTTACTAGGATATAGAGAATCTCCATTAAGAGATCCTACCCTAAGGGATGTCCCTGTCCGAACCATGTGCTCCTTTGAACCTATTGGCTTTCCTCCAGCCCTTAGTTTAAAAACTGCTTGCGTCACTCCCGTCGACTGCTGTGCTTCGCTTCTGCGCAGCATCCTCTTTGCACTGCGCCGGCAGGAACCACATTCCCGTTAACGCAGTGTTACGCCACTTGAGGGATGGTTTGACTGCGTCGACTTCTGGATCGACTGAGTGGGTCTTCACTGACCGCTCAATCGATCCAGATAGCTGCTGTCTTTGTAGATGTACTCTTACTGTTTGTTTTTATTGGGGGGGGGCGGTTATTGTCTTTAATTTACAGAATGTTAATGAAGTGTATCTACCCTCCCTATTCTCCCATTCCCCCTCGCAAAACTCCTGTTAGCTGCCCCTGTTTGCTAGCTCCTCTGGTCACTTAGGAATGGGCTTTTTTAAACTGGTTCTCCCTGAATAGCCCCGCTTCCAGACTGGTTCATTGGGTCCAGCCCCTTCCCCTCCACGCCCATTTCCAAAGGACCCTCGGCTGTCAGGTGCATGCATCCACGTTTAGCCTGATCCCCTCACACGTGCGTACGACCACCGATCTTGGGGTCCTCCCACATTTAGGGCCCCTTTGGTTTTGGCTGCCTCAGGTCAAATTTTGCCTCAGTCCATCGCAGGGTGGGTGTGGCAAGAACCCCTGGTAGCAATCCACTGTCCAGAATATTAGCTGAGGCTTTCTCCCCCAGATGGGCTGGGCTTCCCAACCACCTAGTCCCTGCCCTCCAGAGACATGCCACAGCCAACTGGCTGCAGCCCACCTTGCCTTAAAGAGCAAAGCTGCCCGTCCCTGCTTGACCCCTGCCAGCAGAGAAGCTGTGTGGCTGCCTCTAATGACAGGCTCTTGGCAGGCTCACCAGCCCCAAATTATATCTTGGCGTTGCCAGTGCCTCCTGTACGTGTGTGAGTCGTTCGCTCTATTTATATCTGTCTTCATTCAATCTCTCTGCTTGCTGTATGCGCTAAGAATTTACTCCCCCGGTGCTGCTTCCTTCGCACTCCCCGGAGCTTGATCCAGCTCCCAGCCTGGGCCCCCTGGTCCTGGCTGCACAGTGGAATTCAGCACAACTCCACTTGAACACTGGTCATGCTGTGAAGGTTTTCCCAAGAAATTCTTACAGCTCCGTGTCCCAGCTGCGGCGGGTGGGTGCAAACTGAGATTCCAGCGAGGGTCAGAAAAGGCATTATGCAGAAAAGACACCCTCCTTACGCAGCAGCTTAATAAAAAGCAGGCCAAGAGGCGGCTTGATGGTGGTCTATAATAACCAATGCCAGGGGATGATATCAGGGAGCCCTTTCATCTAGCAGTTAAAGGCATAACGAGATCCAGGGGCTGGAAGAGGGACAAATTCAAACAGGAAATAAGATGCAATGTAATTAACCACTGGGAGAGCTCGCCAGGGGATGGGGTAGATTCCCCATCAGTTGGCGTCTTTAAATCAAGAGGAGATGCTTTTCTAAAAGACGCATTCTAGCTGAACCACAAGTTGCTGGAGAGAAAAATAACAGGGGGAAATTCTCTGGTCTGTGTTATGCAGCAGCCCAGACTGGGTGATTAACAGTGGTCCCTTCCTGCTTTGTGACCTCGGACTGATCAGCTCCCTTTGTGTCTACTGCACTGACATAACACGTGTTTACTCTTCTTCGCCTTGCACGGCCAGTACAGTTGTGGGAGGGTGAGTTAGGTTCGGGTCTGCTTTGCACATTGGTAGAATTGCAGGCTCATTCTGATTGGAGAACCTCTACCTCTGATGATGTAAGGGGTAGAAAGGACACAGCTGGCTGTCTAGGTTCCCGGCAGAGTGGGGAGGGCTGGTGAGTTTTAACTTGCACGCTGGAAGTTATTGAGAAAGCAAACGTTAACACTGTCACGTTGTCCTGTAGAGAGTCAGAGAAACATAGGGCTGGGAGAGATCTCAGGAGGTCATCTAGTCCAGCCCCCAGTGCTGAGGCAGGATAAAATGTACTTAGACCACGATATCATCCCTGTGGAAATTGCTCCAGGAGACTTTCAGCGTGAAGAGTGTGAGATGAAACCAAATTCTCAAACCTGAGACACCTGAGGTCTGGTTTTCAGAGGAGCTGGCTGCCCACAAATCCCACTGGCTTCCTCCGCAGCAGTGGTTGCTCTGCACCACCTCGTAACGATGCCCTAGGTATCCCATTTTGGGCGTCCAAATTTAGTGGCTGCTTGACAAGGTGACCCAGATTGTCAAACATGACCAGCAACCTGGGGTGCCCACTTTGAGACACCTGAATGGGGCGTGATTTCAGAAAGCACTGAGCATTCACCCTTTGGAAATCAGCCGCCTTCAAGATGCCTCTGATTGGGCCCCCAAAACCTGAGGCAGGAAAATCACCGCAAATCTTGGACTGGGGCCATTACTGACCCGCTAGCCAGGAGCAAAACAGAAGCAGCGACTAGTTCCTGTCGAGCTGCCGCATTTTCACAGCGTCGTTTTCCAGCAGTTCTTTACGACACAGAAGCAAAGCCACAGTGTGTCCCTTAATGGTGGTTTTCTCTCCCACGATGCCCAGTGAGGTGCTAGGTGGATGTTGCCCTCCTGCTCCTCCGTGGGCACCCTTCAGTCCAAAGCTATGCATGGGGGATGTTGCTACCGGCACTGGAGGCGTGAGATGAGCAGTGCAGAGGTCGGGCTTGGGCTATTTGTATCTCACATCTTTCTCCTCCTTTCAGGGCTCCGAGATCATCTTGGCACCTGACACGCACGTGAGAAACTTGCCCAGCAAGAAAAGCGTCTCCCACGTATGAAAGCAGAAGCATGGCAGGCCTCAGCCACCGGCTGTCTCCCAGCGAGGAGGTACCAGGGCATCTCCCCTTTGCTGGGATGCTGGCCTCCGTGCCCTTCCGGGGCTAGGCAGCAGATGCTGGAACATGTCTGCCCTTCTTTGTTTGAGGCACCTTTCGGAGAGGTTCTGGCTGCCCAGCCCATCGTGCCGGGCCTGTTTCTGACCAGGGATAGATCGGGATCCCCTTGATCTAATACCGTGACTGCTCCCTGCTGCCGGTGCCTATATAACAAGCCTGGGTCTTGCATTTGCCACCCTTTGCCCAGTGGCCGTAGCCGAGCAGGAACCTGCTGCGACCCAAAATCTGCACGTGAGCTTGACCCTGGGCCGCCATGAGTCAAAGCACCAGCTCTCGCCTGGCGGACTCGCCTCAGCTCTCCAAGAGCAGCCTCCTCAACATCCTCGGCAGCCCCCAGCCCGAGACGATGAGCCTGCCGGACTCCATGCCCCCCACCCCGAAGAGCGGCACCCCCTCGCCGGGGCCGTCCCAGCTCCCCCTGCTGGGGGCCGTGTGCCTGGATGGCGACTGGGAGAGCCGGGAGGAGCTGCGGCTGCGGGAGCTGGAGGAGGCCCGGGCGCGCGCGGCCCAGATGGAGAAGACCATGCGCTGGTGGTCGGACTGTACCGCCAACTGGCGGGAGAAGTGGAGCAAGGTGCGGGCGGAGCGCAACAAGGCCCGGGAGGAGGTGCGCCAGCTGCGGCAGAAGCTGGAGACCCTGACCAAGGAGCTGACCAGCATCAAGCGGGAGAGGCAAGAGGTGCTGAACGAGAACGAGCAGCTGGGCAAGGAGGTGGCGCGGCTGAAAGGGGAGGACGAGGAGGAGAAGGAAAAGGAGCTGGACAACAGGGTGGCCTCAGAGAAGGAGAACGAGGGCTCCCAGGAACAGGAGCCTGTGCGGGATGTGAGCGCCGACAAGCTGAGTAAAAACAAGGTGAGGTGGCCGGGGCTCAGAGGGGCCCTGGGGAGGGGGGAGAAGGAGACATGCAGGGCATCTTCACTAGACGCGGCACGGTCCAGTGGAAAAGGCACCGGGCTGTAAACCAGGGCTCCGTCTTGGGCTCAGCCACTGGCCTGCTGGGTGAGCTCGGGCAAGTCACTTCCCTGCTCTGGGCCTCAGTTTCCCCATCTGTGACTAGGAAGGCGGCTGAGATCAGCTGTTGGGTAAAGCGCCCTGAGATCCGCGGGCAGAGCCGTGCCCAAGCTCTGCCTTTCCAAGGATGGGGGTGTGGAACAGCAACATAGCCAGCTGGCTACGACATTAAACCAGGCCTGCTTCTCAGCTACTGAATGTCCACCCCCTCGGAACAGCTTCCACGGGTCTGGGGGGGCGACGGTCCCACTCAGAGTGGGGCGTGTTTCTTTCTAAAGCAGGCTAAACTCTCGCCCTACGCTCCCTGGTGGTTCTGTGCCCTCTGTTTCCCCTCCCAGTCTCCGCGCTCAGCCCTGTACGCAGCACCCTCGCCTCCCTGGCTAGGTGGCGGCTCTGTGGCAGAGCCAGCAGGGTTTTTACAGGCTGTAACGCGTCCAGGTGAGGAGCCAATGTATGTGCATGGTGCTCATCAGTGAACAGCCCTGTCCCTGCTGGAGGAGCTGGTGCAGTTTGGGGGCTGTGCCCCAAGTTCCTCACTGAGAAGATCCAGCTCAGATTCTCCTCTGTCCCCAGATGGAGAGAGAGTCCACCTTCAGGGTCCTCACCCGCTGGAAGCATCCCACAGAAATGCGCATCGGGCTAGGCTCCTAGTGGCTATACCCAGAGTCTGCTCCTGGTTTCTCTGCACCAGGGCAGGGGCATCTAGCATTTTCCGTAGCACCCGGCGCTGTGATATCTAAGCCCTGAAAGCTAACGTCCATTCCCGGTGGGCGTAGGAATAAAGTTCTGCCCGAGGCAACGCTTTGCCCAGAGTCCCTTCCAAAGTGAGCAAGAACTCCAAGCTGGGTTCTCTTCCTGCCAGGGGCTGTATCCTGCGCCCATTGCAAGGGGGCACTGATGCCTGTCCAGACGATTCTCCTTCATCCACATAACCCATTAGCCCTGCGGATGCGCTCTCACCGTGTCTGTGATCTGGAAGGGCAGCCAGAGGAGAAACCCCAGACTGGAGTTTTGTGCCTCCTGGTTGTTCCCCTCTTCCACCTTTGGGCAGACAGAGAGCACCTGGCCAATTGGGGCAGGACCATGGTGCAGCTCAACATGCTCCCTTGCTTTGAGTTTAGCTTAGTCCCACCATCCTGCTTAGTCTACCAAGCCCCTTGGTCCAGAAACAAGGGAGGGAGCTCCCAAAAAGCCTTAGGTTTGCTGCCCGGCTACGTGTCCTGCTTGTCAAATTGCTGCCTCCTGTTTTGTTCCAGAGCCTAGATATGTGATACTGACGTCTGATGGCGAAACTCCATTGCTGTCCCCTGTTGTGAGTGCTTGGTTTGATGGGTGCCAACATCTGGATGCTATATGTAGTGGTATTTGGGGAGAAAAACAAGGTCGTTACAACTTGGCTGAAATACGCTCAGTTGGGATTGTTTCCTGGAGGAGCAGAGTAAAAAATAAGAGAGATTTTGCTCAAGAAAAATTAATAGGGATTGTTCCTCTTCAAAAGGGCCAGATGGCCTGTATCAAAAGAAATGCACTTGCATGGTGCTGTGAATTAAAAGTGAAAAGCCTGTTTGAATGGAGCCGATGATTTTACAGGCACAAAAATCAGAACGTCCAAAGATACAGTTCCCACAGCAACTGTAACTTGCCACATGCCCCCCGCCCCAATTCTCTATGGGGTATGGGTCTTGCTGGAGTTCATTTGAGTGCCTTTCTGTAGGTGAGTGATGGGAGAGAGCTGCAGAGGTTGCGGCCACGCGAAGCCTGTGGATGTAAAATCTCAGCCACAATGTGGGGTTAATGGAGGATTTTATATTTAATTTCCTTATCTCAAAACAGTGCAGGGCCAATGCGTCAATTGGACTCTGCACAGTCCAATAGTGCAGAAGCCAATAAATGCATTTCAGGCAACGTGGCCTAGCGGATAGAGCAGCGGGCTGGGACTCAGAAAACCAGGGTTCTTTTCTCAGCTTGGCCATTCGTCTTCTGGATGACGTTGGGCAAGTCACTCCCCCTTCCTGTGCCCCAGTTTTCCCATCTGTAAAAGGGGGCTAATGAAATTGACCTCCTTGGTAAAGCCCTGGGAGCTCTACCAATGACAAGTGCTATTGACAGGTTTAGGTGGGGGTATTAAATAAACGCCCATGGCTGGGCACTTTCCGTTCAGGTTTCCCAGGCACCTGGGGACAAAGATCGTGCACATTTCGGACAGGAAGGGCTGGAGGCCAGCAAAGCAGCTGCCAGGGCTGTTGGGTGTCTGTCATGCTCCCTGAAAGGAAAAGATGGTGCCTCCATCCGCGCTCCTTCAGATGCCATGATTCAGATGGGTTGAAGTGAGCTTCTAGGGGAACTTTAGAACAGGAGCATCTTGCTAGGGCGTCGGGGGGGTGAGAGGATTGTAATAGTCCCTTCTGAGACTCAGGGCAGGAGGTTGGGGGAGGCTGGAGGGAGTCTGGGAGGGTTGCAGAGGATGGCGATGGGAGATGGAGGCGATAGGAGGGCAGCTCCCCCAGGCTGGGGGGAGCAATGGGGAAAGGGCATCCCCTCTGAGCAGCCAGGGGAAGGCTGTGTGTATTGCAAACTCTCAAAAAAAAGAAAAATGTTGAGTCCCAAGATTTTGGTGCCTGCAGAAGGAGGCACAAGCTCGGCTGATCCTGTGATTTTCAGGGCGTGGCAGACCAGACCTGCCCCACCACTGAGCTCAGTCCTCATGCGTGGCCCTACAACACAGAGAGGCTCCTGGGGCAGCAGGAGGCAGTCTAATGGGGAATTGGGGAGAAGCTGCTGCTAGGTCCAAGGCCCTGGTCCCACTCCCAACACTCCCCGGCCTTCCGCTGCCTTGGGATTTCTCGACTTGGCAGCGGGGCACAGGAGAAGCCTGGGGTGCAGGTTGAGACAGGAGAGAGGGGGAGATGGTGCTGCCGGGGCTGGGAAAGGGGACAAGCCACAGGGGGCAATCAAACGGAAATAGATGGCAGGTCCCCTAGATCAGCGGTGAGGAGAGGAGAAATGGAGTCTCCCTTTCCAGGGAGAGGCGTTCATTTTGTGTGCATTAAAGGTTGACTTTTCAACCTGAAATTATCTGACACCCACGTAGCCAGCAGAGTAGAGGGGAGTTAAAAAGTGAAAAGACAGACCAAAAAAACCATGGTTTGATGATGTTATTGAAGTCTAATGGCTTGTGGGGCCAGCCGCATGATTTCGGGGGATCTGACTCATACTTTTTGATTCCTTGAGATTCGCAACACCGCATACAATATTCGTAACTTATGTGGTGGAAGGAATCACGCAGCCACTCCAATTCAGGTGAAGATCGAACAGAGCTTTAATATTACAAACACACATACAGACAGACCATAGCTATGGGGAGCCCAGGCAGCCACCTTAGTGCTGGTCACTGGACTCCCTGGTTTCAGGTTACAGTGGGTTTATATAGATTTATCAAAAGGTTCATATTACATACATGATCGTATAGTGGATTTTCTAGTACTTAACAAGTCGTTTACTACATATTGGGCACTTATACCTCCCGCTGGGATTCTCCCGGTGTCAATAAGTCAGGGTGATTCTCCTGGTGCCAGCCAGTCGTGAGGCACCTACATTCTTTGGTAGCCTGCAGGGATTCCTGACAGGTTGGGCTGGGGTGGCTGCAAGGTGAGTTAATGTCTTATAACATAACTCACCAGACTGGAGTGATTTGGTTCCAGCCTAAGGCCTCCTGTCTTGATTTTATTCCACAATCCTCCCTTTTGTACTTCCAGTACAACATGGGGAAGATTCCAAAGATTATGACAAACCACTCTATTACAGAAATTTGGTTGTACTGTGGGTAGTTATCGGTTACTTTTATAACTATTCACTAAAAGGCTATAAAGCATAGGGGCACACACTTAAGTATCAAATTTTTAGTCAATTCTACTAGTACAATCCCAGTTGTCTGTCTTAAGTTCCTCTCCTGTAAAGTGGGTCTAATTATGTGTCCCAAGAAGTTGTACTTTTCCACACTTCCCTACCTTTATCTAAAGAGAGGTCCAGGCACCCCTCCTGTCCGCACACTGGCCAGTGGGACACAGGTCCAGGAGGCCCTGGCTCCTTGGTGGTCCGATGCCTCAGTCCACTGGACATGCTACGGGTAGGTGAGGGAGGGGGCGTGTCATTTGGGACCCATATACCCATGTTCACAGGTATGGTTTTGTAGACAGACTAGGGTAATGTACAGGCTAATATTTTTACAAGACTACTAACCCAGCAACTTATTTAAATATACAGGCTATGCTGAGGTAAACACAGTAAGCCTGCCAGTCAAGGCGTGACCGCACGCTCTGGTCTCCATGAAGGGTTAGGGTTTTTCCACTGTGATGGAAATGTCAATGTCCATTAGTTGTTGGATTTGCCTGTCATATTCCTCTTCCATCTGTAGTAGCTCAGGATACAACAGGTAATTTTCTTTCCCCGTTTTGACGTCCAATTTAGGTTAAGGGCTTTGGGTAAACTGGTTTAAACATGTCTTTAAACAACATTGTTTTCCTTACAACCATTTATACATTAATAATTACAATTTAAAATCACCATTGATTCTTATTTAATACAACAATCTAACTACCTAAAACACAGTTACAATTACAACTATACAATTATACTTACAAAGCTAGCTTACACTATAGGGTTATACTTATACTATTATACTTACACTGCACGAGTGAAGTTCGTCAGCAGCAAAGCAGCTTTCTCATTCTGCTGGTACAATTCCCGGGTTTTACATCTGAGTGGAACACACTGTCACACTCAGGTTGTACAGTCACACGCTCTACATTCAGGTTTGAGCGGCAAACTGGGGAGAGACGGCAGGTGGATCAGGCCCACATTTACTTCCTGTTTGTGACCACCTTTATATTTTTCTTCCACACAGCAATATGCCCGCTTAGCCAATTATGAAGTGTCTAAGAGCGATGGGGTGATCGGGGCTGGACCCCGACACGATATTATCTTCCTTGATCGCCCAGTTATTTACCAGACAGAATTTTGGCCCCCTGCTTGGGCAGTCGTACTCTTTTTGTGGATAAACTCCAGTTGCTGTTTGCTGTTGACAAAGGATCACTTATTGCAATACATGTCTGAATACTATTTAAATGAAGTTTACTGAGTTTTGAGTAACAGGTTTACCGAAACCTACAGGCCACATACTGATCTTCAGTACTTGACACCTTCTCCCGGTGCTTATCACAGAGATTTCTGACAAGACAAGGCTGGATGTTGTTACAAAGCAGTTAACATTTTACATCCAGGCCCAATGAGTTTATATTTCTATTAATTTAAAATGGAGTTGGGTCACTTTAATTATAAAATGAAACAATGTTACAACTTGACCCAAGGACATTTTATCGCTTAATACCATAACTAATTTCAAAAAGCTACTAATATATGAAAACTTATGATGTAAATTACTAAATTTATAAAGATATTCTTTAAAGAAACTTCTAAAAATGAATATTTTACTGGATTAGAAATAATAAAGCAAAATCCTACAAACAAAACATTTACTAAGAATACTAGCCATAAAAATAGTTATTTAAAACTGTAATTGGTCCCATTCTGAATTATACTGGACTACTTGGCTACAAGGATGCCAAGAAAAAATTACAAAATATGATGTTCACACTGATAAACATAAAAAATGCATACAAAAATTAATAGAGATACAATACCCCCCCAACCAGTGTTTTTCCAAAGGCACCAATGTTTGGGATCCATGACCATAGCCAAGACAAAAGTTCTGAGTCCTTATTTTGGTGCATGTTTTCTTCCAGTTGTTGGAGTTTTTGTAACTGAGTTTCAATACGGTGTGAATTATCAGTGAGATTAAAACAGCAAAGTCCTTCCGAGTCCTTACATTCATGGCCCACATGTAACAGCAAATAGTCCAAGGCCAATTGGTTTTGCAAAACTGCCTTCTGCAGCTGAACCTGTTCTACATTTAACTCCTGGATCAGCGTGGAGGTTAACAGTCTTCCCTAAAATACATGAAACTTTCGAAAAATTAAGTTATGGGGGTTAGGTTTAGGAAAAGCATAAAGTGAAATAAGCCCCCAAAGTACAGACCTCCCCCTTGCCATTTGCAGGGACATAAAATAAAATATAGTTACCACAAAACATAAAAAGTCTTTTAGAAGGAACATGGGGAATGAAATATAAGAGCCATTAATAACACTGGTGCAATTAAGTTCAGGTAAAAAGAAAACTTGGGGTTTTAAACAATTTACCCAATTTTAACATTTAGTTGCTTACAAGGGCATGCTTTTATTTAGCCCCAAAACATATTAATAAAGACTAACATATTTAAAATTACAACATTTAGGTACTTGGATAAAATTCATTTGCAAGTTCACAAAGGGAACTTAAGAGAGGCTTTGTCATGTAGCCTACTTCATCTCAATAGGCTGACCAAAAATTGTAGAGACACTTTGTAACAAACAATTCCTGTTGCAACGAGGAAGTGTTAGGTTGGGTGTCTCTTTGGTCAGAATCTTGTAGTGATGTTAATATTGTTTCTCCTCTGGGTTTTGGCATATTAAGATAAATGCCATCTAGGTTACAATAGATAACACAGCCTAATTCAAGGGTTTACAAATTATGGACACATGGTACATTTTTACAAGTCTTACACTAACAAATAAACTACAAGACTTAATAATGGCACACCTATTAGCAAAATTATGTTTAACTAAAACAGGCTTTTTCTTTTGTAGGTTTTACTATTGAGGTAACAATGTTATTTAATTTTTCAAAAATAAGGATTTAGTTAGCACCATAGCAGCACATGCTTTAACACTGGTTGCTCTGTTACCTTTATGTTACCCTTCTGTTGGGACTGAGTTGTAGGCCCCTCCAAAGAAACATTTTTGTTGAGCCCTAACAAACTCATTTTACATGTGGCTTCAATTCAGAGCTGTTTCAGGCACGCCCAGCTCAGGTTTAGTTGGACACACCCAAGAGGAATTCTCCTTGCTAATAGCTATGGGTGGATCTCCCCCCCCCTTGTTAGGCAGGTAATTTGCATTTACTACCATTACACACATCAGCTAGCTCACTAGTGTTCAAAATTTTAACCATTAACCATTTAAGTCTGGACTTGGTGTTGAAGAAATATTAACCATTTTTACTAGCATTTTATAAAAAGGGTTTTGCATTGCCAATGTTTGATTTCCCATTCTAATAATTTTTACTTCATTTGGAACCTTCTCCAAGATATTCAAACTGGATCTTTCTAAAACCAAGTCAGTGAATCCATTCACATTGAAAAAACTTTGGCAGTTAGAAACTGAACCACTTTTCCCAAGATATAAACTGTTGCTTGTTACAGGCGGTGACTTATCCTGAGCTAACTTAATCAATTCACTATCACACCCCTCCCTTGCAGAAAACTGCTTGCAAATGCTATCAGGAGGTTTTATTCCTTCAGGAGCATTTTTAGGCAACAATCCACTTTCCACAGAAAAGCCCTTTCCCTCTTCAGCTAGAGGCTGCTCCAAATTTTCCAGTTAAACATTTGTTCCCCAAATACAAAAATTAATATCCCTTGTGGGTTTTCATTGGTACCTGGTAAAACATGTTCTTTAAATCCAAGGTACACATGAACTTTAAATCTTTATTCCTGAAAATGTGTTCTATCTTAGGTTTAACACTTTGAGAGACACATTGAACTGTTTTTATTTTCTCATTATTTCTTTGATGTTCAGTTACCATTCTCCACTCTTTAGAGTTTTTCCTTAACCTGGTTTTAGTATGCCCCAGGCTGGAGATAAGAATTGGGAGTTGCTTGCAGGAGAAATTTTTCCCTCTTCCTGCAGTTTTAAAAGCAGCTGTCTTATAGCTTCTTGTTCCTCAGGTTTTGTGAGGATTTTCTTCATTGGCCAATCAAAGAATGTATTTCATTGTGACCGGGATACTTTGGATCCCCTAGACTCTAGAGTTTTTCTTAAGTGCACTATCTTATCCAAATCAAATGTTCCTACCTCTGGGAACTGTCTGGCTGGGTTACTCTGAGGATGAGAGTGCCTTTCCGCCAGAGACTTGCAAGTTCTGGGAGAGTAATGCATACTAGATAATATGCTGGGGTTCCCTTCTGGGGACCAGACACAGGCTTAGACTGTCCAGTTCCCATTTTCACCTATGCACACACACACAGGAATGGCTTATTGAGGACTCTGTACCGCTTCACTCAGCCCGCAGTGCTGCCGAGGTGAGTGAACCCGATAACAGAACGCTTATTTAGCGGGAGGAGGAGGGGAAGGAGACGAGACACAATAGGGGTCCTCCAAAGTCACAGGAGTCCTAACCCTAGGCCCGTCTTACGACCGAGACTAAGGCGTCCTTAGACAACGGATCTATGGAGGCTCATGAAACAGAGAAGGGGAAAAGGGTGTGCCTTGTGACAAATCAAACACTCCGCCTGTCCGTTGGGTCACTAGGTTCAGGAAAGCCCCCCCCGGCCCAGGGCTCACAGTGGCCCTGGTGCCGCAGGAACTCGCCCTAGTCCAAGACCTGGTCAACGGCTCATTTGTTCAGACACAATCATTCGGGACACACACTCACCCCAGTACCCTGTGACCTGCCGAGATGAGGATCTGATCCTCAGCCCGCAATACAAACCCCCAGACTCTCCCTGCGCGCTTTACCAAGACAGACAACAGACAGATTAAAGCTCACCTCGATCCTCAACAAGTTCGGATCTCGCTTGGCTGATATCGAACAGGAAACCTACAGGCAGCCCTCCTCTGACCCCGAATAGAGATTTAAAAGGTCTCTTACCTTATGGGTGGCGCCTGGGGTCAGTGGGGAGCGGTCCGCAGTCTGTCCTGGGCGATAACAGCGCTTGGAGATCCGAGTCACGGCACCAAACTGTGGTGGAAGGAATCACGCAGCCACTCCAATTCAGGTGAAGATCGAACAGAGCTTTAATATTACAAACACACATACAGACAGACCATAGCTATGGGGAGCCCAGGCAGCCACCTTAGTGCTGGTCACTGGACTCTCTGGTTTCAGGTTACAGTGGGTTTATATAGATTTATCAAAAGGTTCATATTACATACATGATCGTATAGTGGATTTTCTAGTACTTAACAAGTCGTTTACTACATATTGGGCACTTATACCTCCCGCTGGGATTCTCCCGGTGTCAATAAGTCAGGGTGATTCTCCTGGTGCCAGCCAGTCGTGAGGCACCTACATTCTTTGGTAGCCTGCAGGGATTCCTGACAGGTTGGGCTGGGGTGGCTGCAAGGTGAGTTAATGTCTTATAACATAACTCACCAGACTGGAGTGATTTGGTTCCAGCCTAAGGCCTCCTGTCTTGATTTTATTCCACACTTATTACAGAGCAGCTCCACAGCTTGGTCTTAAATATAGCCTGTGAAATTGGTTCCTCTAATAAACCAATAGAAGCCAAGTTCAAACTGACATCAGAGCGTCCACACACACAGCTGCACCGTTTGTACAGCACATAAAATCACCCCTTTGGCATCTCGGTACAGCTTTGTGCCTAGCCTGGGCTTTGTTCCTTAGTGAAAGCTTCAGACGTGCCAAACCTTGAGCACAAAAAAGGCTTCTGAGATTTTCTTGATGCTTGAAAAATGCTCAAGTTTCACGTTCAGATATTTAAAAACCAAGTGATGGAGTTTTAACCTTTGGAAGAAGAAAAGAAATCCATCTCCGAGGGAGTGAGGGACAGAAATAAGCATGACAAAATGTCAGCCCATAAGATTTGGCAGGGCTACGGGGGGATGGGTTATAGGCTACTATGTATAGCAAGCAATGATGAAAGCGTATCTTTATCCCCCGTGCTGTGGTCCAGCTGCCTGAGTGTTGGAGCGGGAGCCGGACCCCTGAACGCTAATCCTACCTTGAACAGCTGGAGTAAACTGGCGTAGCTCACTTGCCTTCAGCGGAGCTGCCATTTCCCCTTCTGAGGATCTGGCTCCCAAAGCACTATTTATACCCCTCGTATTAGTGTCTGTGAAACCCAGCTGTGACCTGCTAGGAGCCCACAGCTCCCCCTGCACCCTGGTGCCCATATGCCTTTGGTCTTGGGTTTCCCATGCTGCAGGAGGCCTTGGCCCTCTTGAACAAGGACCTTGGTGGGCCAATTCTATCGGAAGAGGGGCTTGCCGTGGCTAGACTGATAGGAGCTGGGCTAAGGTGTTGCCCCATGAGACAGAGACTTTTGGGGATGGGGGGAAGGAAGTGACGGGGCGGCTGTGTCTGTGGTGGGGTCTGTTCTGGACATTTGAAAAGCCAACGGCTCAGGCGTGGTAGTGCTGTTAATGACCCTCCTTCTCCTCCGCGTCATTCCAGGAGTTTGAGCTGATGGAAAACATACTGAAGAGCAAACAAGAAGGGCCCGAGTGCTGGGACCAGCGGAGCTCAGTCAGCGTCCGGACGTCCTTCACCCGCCAGGAGAGGAACCGGCTGCTCTGGGAGGACATGAGTGTCATCGAGGAAGATGCCACCAAAGTGACGGCCCTGAAGCTGAGGCTGGATGAGTCCCAGAAAGTGCTGCTCAAAGAGCGGGAGTGAGTGCTTCCTGTTACAGGGCAGGCCAGGGGGCTAATATTTGGACTTGGGACCTGAAGCAGGTTTCCTACAGTTTGCAAACCTCTCTAGAGGGTCTGAGTCCAGCTTCAAACCATCCCCAGGTGGCCTGGCTCAGGGCTGCCGCGTTCATGGTCTCAGCCTGAAATCAGGGGAAGCTTGGTGCTTGCAATTGGTGCAGCCAGTTGCACACACAACTGAAGCGATGTGAATCCACATGGATCAAGGTTTGTGCAAACCAAACCCAGCATCGAGGCATGTGTCTGGGAAAACTATTAACCCCGTCACCTGGACTGCAGTGCTCTCGGTAACAGAACACGGGGCCCCAGCGGCTGTAAAGCAGCCTAGCTCCGCTGAACTCGGGAAGTTTAAGGGTCAAAGGATTTCTCCAGCACTCGGCCCCTGTAGCTAGGGTCCACACTAGGGTGTTCTCTGGGGCCCAGGGGAGAAAATAGCCTTCCCCCCGACCTCTGCCCCCAGCCACAGAGCAACTGTGGAATCACCCCATGGTGGCGACTGCAGCCGTTCATGCCCATGGAAGGCCAGAGCTGTGGTTTTAAGATGGCCTCCAAAAGATGCCTCCCATTCCCCTCTATGAAGGGACTGGACATCCTGGGCCCTTCCCATGGCCAGCGCCTTTCCTTGTCTCAGCCCTGCTAGACCCTGCTGCCCGTTGTGTCTTTCAGGGACAAGCTGTCGCTCAGCAAGAGCATCGAGAAGCTGGAGGGCGAGCTCAACCAGTGGAAGATCAAGTACGAAGAGCTGAACAAAAACAAGCAGGAAGTGCTGAAGCAGGTGGGCGAGCTCGTCCGGAGTGGGGGGGGGCCTCCCTCCCGCCCAGAAGGGCACTCGTGTGCAGTGATCCCGCTTAAACATGCAACGAGGCCTGCCCAATTGTCATGGCCGTTTCTGAAAACTCGACCCTTCATGCCGTCTGGCGTGCCCTGAGACAATTAGTGCTTCATAGCCGCTAGGGGGAGCCCTGCGCCAGGAAAACCTCCTGGTGCTGCACTGATGCTAGTGAATTCTCACCATCAGTCTAGCCAGGGGTGTAGCCGGCCAAAGGCCCGGGGAGGGACAGACGGCTGCCACGTGCGACTCTGAGCCCGTGCTATTTGCGCAAGGCCACTCTCTCCCTAGCAGATCTGCAGAAGAGGGAGGGTTGCCAATGGGGGCTGTGGCATTACAGGGGGGCCAGTTGAGAAGCGGATTTGAAGGCTCCTGGGTGCAACTAACCCTTGCCCACTTTCAGATCTAACTCAGTCCCAGGCTGCTTCCTCTTTCTCCTTCTGTTTGAGCCCAGGACTTTGCGCCAGCTCGGTTCACGGCATAGGGGGCTGCCGTGACCCCTCTGGATCTCTCTGTCTCCCCACAGCTGAACATCCTGAAGGAGATCCACCAGGATGAACTAGGGCGGATTTCAGAGGACCTGGAGGACGAGCTGGGGGCTCGCTCAAGCATGGACAAGAAGCTGGCGGAGCTGCGCACGGAGGTGAGCGAGCGGCACGTGTGGGAGGAGTGCGGCACCTCCCAGAGGCATCAAACCTTATGGCTGAGATTTTCAAAGCCTCCAAAGGATTTCTGGAAGCCCAGCTCGTGGTAAGATTAATGAGAATTGGGCACTGTGACAGGGTACCCACGGCACCCGTCCTCTTCGCTGTGCACAGACCTCTCGGAGCCCTTTCCTTGCGCAGATTCCACCGGGCACTTCATTTACAGTGTCTCACTTCACCACCTTTTACAGACTGGTGCTGTCCCAGCATCTACAGGTATATCCAGCTTTACTGCCCCTTCTCCAAAGGAGGGAAGAGAAGGTGTCTCTTCCCAGAGAACTCCCTTTTGTCAGGCCCTCCTAGCCCTTCTCTCTCTTGTGCTTCTCTCTCTCCTTGCACTTCCCTCCTGTGCACCTTTTATCCAGTCTCCTTGTTGATGGCTAGGTAGTTAGTGATCTGGTAATTGGCACCTCCTCTCCTTAATCAGGCCCTCCTGAGGGCCTCATTGCTCGAACAGTGACCAGAGTGCTGGCTCCGCCCCAGCACTCTGTCACAGGCAGCCACATCCCCTAGGCGGTGTCTCAGTGTACGTTTTGGGGGAGGATTGTCTGGTGCAATCAACTAAAAGCATGGGAAACTGTGCAAATGCTGAGTCAGGGGGGTGAGTGCTTACGGTATAGTAGGCTTGGCAAGCCGGTCAATGAATGTCAGTTGAGCGGTCAGCTGATTGCCTGTGATTTGGCCATGGTCAAATATTCCAGCAAGAGTGTCCCGCTGGAGATGGTGCCCCACGTTTTTGCTTGCAGCGTGGTGCTGCTCTCCCCTTCTGTAGCGCTTCATTTCATTGCCATTTGCATTTTTCGGAGTTAAAATCACTTGGTTAAGTAACTTCTTTTTTTGTAATCAGTCTCAAGTATTTCTCCAGGGTGAAGGCTGCTGGAGGCCATAAAATCTTGCTCTTTTTTCTTGCGCTTGTTTCTGTTCTCGTAAATCGGGGCTCTGAAATATTGGACCATTTTATTTGACTGGTCCATTGGCCGATTGTTTTGGTACCGGTCAAATGCCCAAATACTTATACAGCCCTCCATTGTCTGAGTGCCCCACAGCATTTAATATAGGGCCGGGCTTTCATCCCCATTGTCTGGAGGGGAACAGAGGCATAGAGAGACTGTGACACAAGCAGTCTGTGGCAGATCAGGGATTTGAATCTGGATCACCTGCGTGCCCGGTCAGTGCCCAGCCACTGGGGCATCCTTTCTTTCTGCTTTGGGTCTTCCTCTCTCCTCCTAAATGTGCTTGGCGCTGGGCAGCAGTAGATCAGGCTGGCTGAGCGCTAGGCCCCTGCTCCAACGGCTGCATGAGGTAAAGGCACCAGCAGGACAAGATAAGGGCAAGCGTCTCAGGGCGGGATCTGGCCGCGTAGGCGCGCATGCTTTGATGGCTTCTTGGAAGAGACAGAGGGTGCTGGGCGGATGGCGGAAAGAATTCCAGGCGTTTGAGGAGCGTGGAGAAAAGCACAGAGCCGAGGGACGGAGCCTCGTGAGGCAGTGAGGCGTGATGCTTGGCTGAAGTTAGGGAACAAAAGGGGATGTGGGACCTGGAGGAGGCACGTCACAAAGCCACGGTTTAATTGCCTATTTGGCTGTCTCTTCTGGAAAGAGGCAGCACGCGGGGCCAGCAGGGGGTGCTGCATGTCAAGCCTGCAATGCCTTGGCAGAGCCGGGAGGGTGGGTGCACAGCAGGCTAGTAGGGAGGGCTGGGGGCCGGCAGGGAGGGGCACTGGCAGAGCGGGCTGTGGTGGCCTGGAGCTGCAGTGACGGAGGGCACGGCCAGTCAGGAGCGGGGACCAACGGCAGAGCTGCCTGGAGGGCCCCGCCCTGGGACAAAGGGGTCTTTGCTTTGGTGTTGGTTCCACTGGGGCTGCCCCATAGCCCGCGGCGCAGCAGGGTGGAGGCGAGAGGTGGGGAATGCAGAGCGCTGACTTTGTCTGCATTGCTGTCCGAACGGAGAGGCGTTGAGTGGCACCCACCCAGTGGATGCTACTCCAGTTCCCGGCAGCCCAACAGCCGGCTGGGGTGCTCACTGTCACCCTTACGTCCAATTCAGTGGTGAACCCTGGGTCAGCTTCCCCGAGGCCAGCTCCAGCTGGGATCTGCTGCACCCTGCGGGAGGTTACTGTAACCCCCGGCTAAGTGAGGTCATCCTATCTCCCTCTACTGGCCGGCCCACGGAGAAAAGAGTCTACTACTGCTACCAGCCATGGGAGTTAGGCCTCTTCTGCTAAGGCGTGTTTGGCAGGCCCTGGGTTCTAGCCGTGCTGCTGACCGGTGGCGGCAGTGGGTGGGGGGCGTCAGTCTCAGAAAGGGGGTAGCTACGGACTCCCCAGGATGCCCTTTGGCAATTAACATGCGACGGCCGCCAGGTTTGACCCGGCATCTGTGTGCCCTCCCCCTCACACCCAGATGGAGCGGCTGCAAGCGGAGAACGCAGCGGAGTGGGGGAAGCGCGAGCGCCTCGAGACGGAGAAGCTGAACCTGGAGCGGGAGAACAAGAAGCTGCGGGCTCAGATTGAGGACCTGGAGGAGGTCCTGGCCCGGAAGCGCCGGCAGACGGCCAGCGCGCTGGACACCGACCTCAAAACCATCCAGGCCGAGCTCTTTGAGAAGAACAAGGTGAGGCTGTTGGGCAGAGATGATGTCCTCGCATGGCCGTCAGTCACCGCAGAAGTACAGGAAGGAACATTGATCAGCCTTTGCTGTCACAGCTCTGGGGGGAGATTCCTGCCTGGGGAAACCCCACAGATCAGGGATGAATGGGGCCCTTTGATTTTAGAGAGCATCTGGGGCCAGGAATGCTCCCAGTCACGCCCCAGCTGCCTCTAGGCTACTAGTCAATAAACCCATGTCCATGCTTAACCCTCCGCGTCCTCCTTAAGGACCTCGGGATGGTGGTACCCAGGCACCCGCTCAATCTTAGGAGGCCCAGGGGAGCTCCTTTGGGACTGGGGAGAGGTGGGAACGGGAAGATGCTAGCACTCGTATCTGCGGGTGGTGGAGGGACCCAGGAAGAGAAGCTCTGACATCTTGTGCCATCACCTGGACAATGCTCAGAGACAGGATAGGTGTAGACACAGTGATCGAGGGGGCCTGAGGGCACAGGCTGCTTTGCATCTTGGTCTCCCAGTGTCATTTCAGGGAGAGGGAGGAAATGAGGCTGCTACCTTGGACGCAGGCAAGACCAATAAAACCCACAGGGCTCTAGGGATGTAGGAACTACATCCATCAAATAAAAACTCACCCTGCCTTTTGCCCCTGCTCTGAGGTGCAAGAAAGCTCGGTTAACCGTTCCCCCGTTAGTGGTCAATGTCCATGTGTTTCTGCATGACCTCTTCTGGCTGCCTCTGGAGACGAGCTGCTGAAATACAAGACGATCCTATTCTGAGGTTTCCTGCCGGGGAGATTTATAAGTAGCAGCTCAGATAAGCTCTGGATGGACCCATCCAGCACCTGTTTCCCTGAAGCAAAATCTCCCATGGTTTGAGGTTCACCCATCATTGGGTGTGCCCTCATCTGGACAGTCGCTCGTATTAGATGGGTGGTAGATGGGAAAGGAACGAAGGTGGCTTTGTCCAGGTGTAGCTGTGACCCCCGTTAGCAATTCCCCTGAAAAGGCCATTCTCCCAAACCTTTCTGGTTAAGATACGAGACGGGACAGCAGCACTTCGTGGTTTCAGCTGGGGTAGAAATCCTGGAGGTTGTGCTGCGCTGCTGTTTGGCTAGCGATCAGGAAATGCGGAGACACAAGAGCCGGGGGGCGGGGAAGGCTCCTGAACTTCTGGAATCTTAGAAATCAGGGTTTGAGTTTGGTTCGAGATGTGGGTGAAGGTTCAGTCTAAACCCCTCAGTGAAACCTCTGACAGCGTAAAGCAGTCGTAGCTCCATCGCCCGCAGTAGCACTGGCATGAGCTGAACTACCTGACTCCTCTCTCTACCTGCTGCCAGGGGACACTGTCAGATGTTAAAGAAAGCCCTTATATCAGTGATTCCCAACCTCTGACCCGGCGGCCAAAAGTGGCCCGTGGCCCGTGGCTCCCCTCCCACTGGTTGCAGAAGGGAGCCGCTGCCTAAGGACCCAGGCATAGCATGTTTCTGCCGGGCTACAAGACCAGTGCAGGCTCCGTGCTGCAGCCAAGGGGACGGGAGATCAGTGAGGAGGCAGCCTGCTCGCTGAACTCTTTCTGTCTGACTGCCCTGGGGCTGAGGGGGCTGCTGGTGGAGACTGGTGGCCTTTCAGGTTTGTAAAAATGATTTCTGTGGCCTTCGAGCCAAAAAGGTTGGGAAGCCCTGCCTTATGTTAATGATGCTCTGCCCCTTTCTACTAACTTCTCTCCCTAGTGGTTGTAACCCCAGGAAGCCTGATCATGGCCCCCAGCTGGAGAGACCTGGGGTAATGGGAGTTCAGAGGACGTATGGAGGAGGGGCAGTGGTTTGGGTAGGGGACAGGGAGGCAGGACTCCTGGGTTTATTCCCTGCTGCAGTATATCATTTCCCCTCTCTCTGCCTCACTTCCCCCATCTGTAAAAGAAGTGAGATAATACCTAGCCCCTTGCTAGGGCCAATAGGAGCCTTCACTCACTAGGGTTTGCTCAGCGCTTTCAGGTCCTCGGCTGAAGAGGCCAGCGAAGGGCACGTTATTAATGCAGTGGCTGGCTTGCCCATCCCAGATGACCTACGCCCCAGCTGCAGAGCTGGCGTTGCCTGCGCCCTAACCGCCCCGCTGTCCTTCCAGGAGCTGGCCGACCTGAAGCACATCCACAGCAAGCTGAAGAAGCAGTCCCAGGAGAAGATGGCCGAGCTGGCGCACGCCAACCGCCGGGTGGAGCAGCACGAGGGGGAGGTGAAGAAGCTGCGCCTGCGGGTGGAGGAGCTGAAGAAGGAGTTGGCCCAGGCTGAGGACGAGGCAAGTCTGTGGCACACGCCCTGGCCCGTCACTCCATGGGATTTGGGAGGGAGGGGGGAGGGTTTTCAGCACCCAGTTGAGTTGCCCGTTGCAAAATCTGGGGGTGCTCACCACTGAAATGTCACCGTTGGCCAGCAGGAGCCGAGATGCTGCCGATGGCGCCTTGCTCTAGTCGGAGGGAAATGGAGCGGCAGCCAGGACGATACAACGAGGCCATTGCTGGCACGTGGCATAAGGATGTGGCCTTACGCTTACGGCCCTGACCCGAGCTCAGGAGATCATAGTTTCATAGAGGTTAAGCCAGGAAGGACCATGAGATCATCTAGTCTGACCTCCTGTATAGCCCAGGCCATCACGTTTCGCTTAGTTACCCCTGTGTTGAGCCCAGCAACCCACGCCTCGCTGAAGCATCTCTTCCAGAAAGGCCTCCAGTCCGGATGTGGAAATTTCAGGAAATGCAGACTCCACTCCTGCCCTGGGTGGTTTGTTGCAGTGGAGAGCTGGGTTCTGGGTGACCTTGAGCAGGTCACTGAATTTCTGCCTGTGCCCGTTCCCCCTCCTGTAAGAGTCGCAGCACGGAGGGCTGGGCGGATAAAATTCCCATTGTCTGGGAGGTGCTCAGCTGCCTCAGTGAGAGGATAGAGATGATAATACCTAGCCGTCATCTCGTGCTTTTCATGAATAGATCTCAAAGTGCTTCACAAAGGAGGTCAGGATCATTGTCCCTGTTTTACAGATGGGGAAACTGAGGCACAGAGCCTTGCCCAAGGTCACCCAGCAGGGGCCAGAGGCAGAGCTGGAAACAAACCCAGATCTCCTGAGTGCTTTATCCACTAGGCCACACTGCCTCCTCCATAGGGAGCTATGGAAGCCCAATGTTAACTTCTCAAACAATCAACATTTCCTTTTAACCATGAGATGAACCCAGTACCATAGAACTGTCCCAGCAGCTTCCCTGCAAGTGAGGCCAGGGGCCCCCAACCCACCCCAGGGGAGGTCCTGCTCTGCTGAAAGGGCAAGCCAAGCCCTTCGTTGTGTCCCTGGCAAAGTGCCCCTGGTGCTAAGATGTAACCAGAAAAGGTCATTTTTAAAGCTATGAATGTGACGGACGGAGGGCTCAGGAGATAGGCTAACAGGGCAAATAGCTTTTCCCAGCTCCCATTTCCTCCTAGGTCAGCGGTGACGGCCAGTTACTATCTGATAGAAACTGACTGGGTGAAACGAGTTGGTTGAGCCTCAGCCCAGTTCCTAGTGAGCAAGTCCACGTCCATGTTGCTCACGCTGTCTCTGTTCAGCAAGGATCAGATTGACAGAAAGAATGAGCTCCCGGCTCATCCCTGGAGCAGTGTCCTCTAGGGCAGGCATGATGTTTGTGGGGCAAGTGTCTAGGGCGGCTGGCCAGACTCTGCCTGCTCTGTGGGTGAACTGCCAGTGTGGCCACTGCTAGGTGTGACAGGAGAGCTCGGGCGCCTTGGCTTTTCTGCTGACAATGGGCCTGTCCAGGAGGCTTATTCCACATTAGCTGCCTTGCAACCATCATGGAGCAATAGCTTTGGGTCAGATTTGACCCAGCCCCCTGGAGCCGTCACATCAGTGCAACTGTCGCAGTAAAGAGAGACAGGCAGAAAAGAAATATACATTCAGGTTACGCTGAGACAGACCCCCACAGCATCCGGGCCATTCTGGTTCCATCCCTCTGCCAGTCATGTTCAATGACACCCTAGATCTGATCCTCTCATCCCTGATCCCTGGGCTGGCCAGCGGGTGGCAGTGGCTGGGGACAATGGGGTGTGAAGGACTCTACGCCACATGGCTTTCGCTGGCTGCTGCCCTCGGCGAAGACAGCTGTGTGTCTGTTCGCCTTACAGCTAGATGAAGCCCATAACCAGACCCGGAAACTGCAACGGTCCCTGGATGAGCAGACAGAACAGAGCGAGAACCTCCAAGTGCAGCTGGAGCATCTACAGTCCAGGTGAGGGGAAGCAGGGCTGGGGAGGACGGAGTCCCTCTTGCTAAGACGTGGGGAGGGACAGAGACGGGAACGTGAGAGGGCAGGAAGGGCGGAAATAACGATGGGCAAGAGGAAGCTGGAGGCTGGAGCGGAAAGCCTGACTGGTGAGACTGTCAAGCTGTCCTGCAGTGGCTCCAGAGAGCAGGGACCAGCCTCCGGGCAGACCATTAAGAAACCCTGAGTTGGATGTGTTTTATGCCTGGATTTCACCAAACAGCTTTCAAATGTAAAGTCCTCAAGCGCTGTAACAGCTTACCATAGAGTCATAGATAGCCCCTGTGGGTACGCCGATCTGTCTTTTCACCCAGGGGAGCCTGCCTTTGTGATAGATGGTTCCTTACCCCAACATTCAGGTTGCTTCCGGTCCCAAAGGACCAGTCATTTACCCCAAGTCAATATCACCTTAGATCTCTCACCAGAGACGGCGCTTGTAGCCGGTCCTAGAAGAAACTGTCTACAGATTTATTAACTAGCGAAAGGAGATCAGAGTTATTTGCAGGTTAAAGCAGGTAAACGTGCACACACAAATGAGTGAGTCTTGCGTTTCCAAGAGGAATGGAAGCTTCTATAATAAGCAAGATCTATCTATCCTTTGGGCTACCCCCGGCCCAGCACAGGGAATCGTTTCCTTATGCTTGGTTAGCCTTGCCCCACAGCGTCCAAGCTGCATAAAAGACACAGACAACAGTCAACAAAGGCTTTTGTCCTCTGATGTTCTGCAATCGTTTGTAGTCCTCTGACGCTGATGGGCCTCCTTTGTTGGGCAGAAGATAATCTCTCCTGCTGGAAACTAGTATTTCACACCCGCTAATGCTTGTCTCCTCTCCGGGGATTTACAGTTGCAGAGCAAACAGTGAAATATTACCTTCCAACGTGTTATTACACAGGTTATAAGTGAGATTAACACAGGCCGCAACGTACGAGCGTCTCATTAAGTCTGATCACTAAACGCACTCAGCATTCTTTTAATGATACCAACACACAGGTGAGCCAGTCTGGATCCCGTGTGTATTTGTCAGTGTTCAGTTGAGACCTAGGAGCCTTGCCGTGGGCTGGCCTCTGGTCTCCCAGCGGCACGAAGGCATGAAGTGGGTGGACAAGTGGAAGAGGCGGAAAGGAAACGACAAGGAGAGTGGATGAGCGGGAGGGGAGGATAGGTCAGGGTGCAGGGCTATGGCGAGGAAACAGGAGTTGGGATTCCCAGTGGTTAGTTTAAACGGGAGATTCAGGGTCGGTCTGCACACAGACTTGCACTGGTTTCGTTAGGGCTCTGTTTACACACAAATGTGCCCCAGCTTAGTTAAACCTCTCTGGGGATACTCTTAGGCTTTGTCTACACTAGCACTTTTATCCGTTAGGGGCATGGAAAAACACACACCCTGGCTGACATCAGTTTTGCTGACAGACGTGCCTGTGTGGACAGCGCTATGTCGGTGGGAGACGCTGTCCCGCCGACATAGCTACCGCCGCTCGTTGGGGATGGTTTAATTAGTCCGGCAGGAGAGCTCTCTCCCATCAGCAAAGAGCAGCCGCACAGGAGATCTTGCAGTGGCACACCTGCAATGGTTCAGATGTAGCCTTAGTTTAAGAGGGGCTTTTTTTGGTTCAGCATAACCAAAAGAAGAGCGTCCGCTCCACACAGCCTTGTGTACCAGTTTAACTAAACTGGATTAAAATCACACCTCCAGTTAAATTGGTGCAACACTGCAGTTAACGCCTTCATAATGGGATCCAGCTTTCCTAACTCCAGCTGCCCTTTAGTAAGGGACGCCACTGAAAACCGAGCTTTGGTTTGGGTTTCCTTTCACCGCCACAGTCACTGTCTGTCATCTTGCACCTAGGCTGACCAGAGAGCAAGTGTGAAAAATGGGGATGCTTTATTTTTCTGGGGAAGAGGAGCATAGTTGTGTATACAAGACAAAACCCCCTAATATTGGGGCACCTGATCACCATACTTGCACCCTCAGAATCCCAAACAGAAGCACTCAGGCTTGCCCATCTAAAATGTTTTACGTGGGAAGAATGGAGGCTCCGGACCAGCTCTCAAGCCAGGCCTTCTGCCTCTGTTTTCCACGGTGCTTGGACAGAGCATCCATTGCACCTACCTCATGTTCCCCAAGATACATGGTGGTGTCTAGACCACAGATGAGCACAGACGCCATGACTAAGTGCTGTTCAGGGACTGCATCTCCCTGGACTCAGGTTAGCCTGAGCCCTTCTGCTGGAAATGGGGGGGCTGTGGGCACGAGGAGGACTGTACCAAGGAAGGCGAGGGTGCGTGGGTGAGGGCGGAATCTGTCGTGAATTATTTATCCAGCGGAGCAGGAGAGAATTCTCCTGCCAGTGATAAATTGCTGCCGAGCAGCAAGAGGACTTTCCAAAATGGGCTAATCCATTTAGCATCCCCCCAAGGGAAGGCTGTCAGCTGCTGATGGGCTGAGAGCGGAGGGCCCTGGAGGGGTTTGGCCAGGAGGGAATCAATTCTGGGCCAGTGCTGCTGAAGGGACGCTGTCTTATCAGCGTGTGTAGTGATGGATCTGGAGGGCCAGCCCTCGCGCCGTCTCTCTGTCACTTTCATTCAAGAAAGGCTTGGAAGCTAAAAGCAGGGGAAGCCTTCATTCCCAGCAGCTTGGGAAGCCACAGGCAGCATCTCTGCACACGCTCCTTCCTGCTTCTCCCGACTACCCTGGCAGCAGCAGCCCACGAGGCCTGGTTTGCGGCTGCGCTGTCCTCTGCAAGGAATGTCCCAGGGTTTTTACAAAGGATTTGACTTCCTTTTTTCTACTGGGAACAGGAGCCTCCCTGCTCTCCCTCTGTGGGGGGACGTTGGATCCAGCTGAATCTCTGGAGGACCCCAATAGCCATGTCACTTGTGGCTGGAGGTTGAGCTTCAACGCTCTCCCCCCCACATCCGAGTGTCCCAGGGATGCGGCTCCTATCAAGGTCCAGCGCTTTAGGAGGCAGGGAGAGGGCTGCGGCTCACGGCACAGCCTGATGTTTCCTCTTTATCCTGGTCTCCCCAAGATCTGCCGCAGTCCCTCAGCGAAGAGAGAGACGTGAGGACCTGATTTTTTCTATCGCAAAAACAAGCTGAGAGAAACTGTGTGTGGGGCTGACTCTGTGCATCACCAAAAGCCAAGCCAGCTCTCGGATTTGTTTTTCCTGCCCCGTTCCCCTATAAACACCGTGTCAAACACAGCAGTGGCCCAGGCGTGTTCTAATCCCCCATTACGGGGCGGGGGACGATCCCCAGCTGCTGTCATTTGTCATGGCACCATTGATTAGGGGAACTTCCCTCGCCGGAGGGTCTGCCCCAGATTAGATCAAGCTTCCTTTAAATGGTACTGGCACAGTTCACACAGACCAGACGACACCGTGTCCCTGTGTGGATGGGCCCATGCTGCCTGTAAACTGGGACATGCTAGGTTACACTGGCTGGGTGGGGGACATCCTAGGAGGTGGTGCACTTGCTTCAGGATTCCTGCATCTGCAGAGGTGAAGCCAAATGAGACAAGGTGGCGGGATGAAATGGGTGAGCCCTGCAGCTGTACGGAGGGGCATCATCAGGCAGGAGAAAGGTGGGGGGGAGGCACATCTCCCTATGGCTTCCTGCTGCCCCAGTGGCTACAGGTGTCCGGCACTGCCAGGAGCAGCATTTAAATTGGAGTTGGGTCCAGAGCGACGGGTGCGACACTGCCATCAGTCTCTGGCTGCTGTTTCCTTGCCACCCCCTCCCAAGACTGCAGCAGGCTGGGTCTAACCCCGCAGGCTGGGTCATGACTCCTGCGTGTAGGGGAGGGTCCGGTTGTATTCTGTCTGGCTTTAGTTCCCAGGTCCTGGAGTCCCTTCTCCCTGCTACCAGAGCCTGGAGTTTGGTAACAGCTTCTTGGGGTGCGGGGGGCTCTGTTTGTCACTGGATTCGGTGCTGAGAACGGCCATTCTGTCACAAGACTTTTCTGAAGCAGGAGCCGCTTCTCCCCTCCATCAGGCAGGTTGTCTGGGCAAAATCCAGCTCTTGGCTCTCAGAGCTGCCTCCTGGCAACCCGCTGGACAGATTCTCCACTGAGCTCACAGAGCTCCACGGCACATACACCAGCCAAAGAGAGGAAAGAGTCTTGCATAAACCCATAGGACTACCCATGTGGTCTACAGCTGTGTCCAGCTGGACTGTAATCCCCTCAGTGCAGCGGCGTCAGGATGGGCTGGGAGGCTTCCAAGGAGCACCGTGGTGTGGCAGGAAGCCGCACTGGCGCTTCAGTAGATGGCACTTCCCAGCCCAGACTTACTTGGCAGCTGGAGGTGCTGTCACAGATGAGATGTCAGAATGAGGCCTTGCTAATGAGATTCCCCAGCTGTTAGCCCCTGTATCCTGGCCAAGGTCAGCCTGCGGGATTTAGATCTGGCCTAAAATTCCCCTGCAGTGTCCGTTGATCCCTTTGCTCTTCGTTTCCTGCCCTGAGCCAGTTGGACGTTGCTGGTCCCACTTCAACAGCTGCATCTTTGCGCCCAGAAGAGGCAGAGTTGCAGCGGCAGGTCCTAGATTTCCGTCCACGAAGTGTTTCTGGAGGAGAAGAGTTCAGTCTCGTGCGTCGAATCTGAACCATCCCTGGCATTTGGGGGGTGCCAGCCAACGCAGGGTCTGGCCTGACACAATGCAAGCGAGCAGGATGTAAAGCACAGGGGCCCTTTCTCCATTTCTGCGGCTGCCAGCCGTCCTGCAGTGCCCGAGGAGGAAGTGTAATGAGCAAGGTCGATCCAGGTTCCCTGATAAGCCATCTTCCTAGCTGCCATGATCTGCATGGGGTCGCTTCCAGGGGTCGAGTGATCCATTCATTATTTACTTGCTTGGCTCTGTTTTCCTGGATGATTCTCAGTTTGAAGCCGGGATGGAACATGGCACAGATACTCAGATCCACTCAGGTTCCTTGCCCAGGAGTAGGGACGTTCCTCCATCCATCTTTATCTATGTGGCACCTTGGGGATGTAAACCTAGAGGGACATGCTGGGCCAGGCTGGATCTTAGGGGGTTGAGCGTCAGGTGCAGGACAATAGGAGATGGTAGCAGGGGTGCTGACCAGCCTGTTCTATGAGCTCCGCCAGGTGGATGATCCATGAAACGGCCCCGATTTTCTGCAGGGAAAGGACTGATTAGGTAACAGGAAGGAGACAGAACGAAGGGATGGGAATTGCTCATGTGGATGATAATTCAGTGGAGGTGATTCTCACTTACACAAAGGCCACTTTACACTATTCTTGGACCATAAAGGGGCCTTAACATGGGAATAAACTATTATTTACACCCACTGTGAGGCCCCTTTCCATGACTAGAGCCATGCTAGTGATTAGATGAGTGTTTCACAGATTGCCCCCATCAGAACCATGGAGCCAACCTGTCCCAACCTGGGATGTGCAGCTCTGGGGTTTTGAGTTTGCAGTGTTCAGAGCTGGGTCGGGATTTCAATCCTCTCTGATGTCAGAGGACTATGGAGTCACCGGTGCGGGGTGGACTCCTCCCGAACAAGAAAACCCTGCTTACTTGGTGCTCATGCGGAGTGGAGATTTCTGTCTCCCAGGCATCGGCTGACCTGAGGAGAGGGCACGTGTGATGGGATGGACTGAGCGTGCGGCCAGGAGTCTAGACATCTGCTAGAAGTGATGAGAGATTTCGGGTGCCCCAGTTATCAGTGCCCAACTTGAGCCACGTGAAAGGAGCCTGATGTGTACAAAGCGCCGACCGCCTGCCCTCTGGAAACCAGGCTCCTGTATAGCGCGTCAGGTCAGGCCTCCCCATCACCAGTCTCGCTGGAAGATCTTGGCACTGGCTTAGTTCTGTTCTGTGAGGAGCGACCTTGGGTGAGTCCCTTTCTGTTCATCTTTCCCCGTCAGTAAAACGAAGGGAACGATGGCGACCCTGCTGTGCAAATCGCTGTGAGGTCGGTGGCTGGGCCGTGCAGTGGAAGTACTCAGTATTGTCATTTTGACATGGTTTTAATCTGCTAGGGCTGGGACGACTGGAAACCTTCACTAGACCACGACGTCAGCTCTCAGCACGGGAGCACGTTAGGGAGCAGCTGTGAATAGGTTGGCTTAAACGGGTCCATCTACCGGTACCCATCTCATCCTGTGCCGAACCCAGGCAAGCAGCCCCCAGCTTCTTCGACCCTTCACCCTCCCGCCATTCAAAGACCCTTTGAGTCACCCCCAGACTCCGTTCCTGGGAGAAAATTTCACACTCGGGCACAAGAGCGCGCAGCAGAAAACAAACCACGCACTATATGAGCCTTGCAGAAAGGCCGGGGATCTTGAGAGAGCGTGCTGTGTATGTGATGACACTGGGAAGGTGGGAGGGGGGACAGTGCCAGAGAAATGCGTTGTCCTCTTAAAGACACTCTAGTTTTATTGGTCTTCAAAAGTTTTTTTTTTTTTTTTGGTGCGCTTCTCCAGCAATAAAATGCTGAAATGGATGCACGACAAATCGATTCTGCACCGTCCAAAGTGCCTCTGAGAGGCAGCTGGGCTTTTTTTTTTGTAATCTTATTTTATTTTACTGGGACGGCTCCATTAAATCATACAGGAATAATGGAGGCTTCATCTCCTCCCGCCTCCCCGCCAGCCCTCTCTTTAAATAATTCATGCTTTCCTGTAAAACGCAGCAAAGTTTGTCCTTTTCACCCAGAGGTTTTCATCACAATCTTGGGGCCTTGGTTTGGAATTTGGCTCATAAATTTAATGGGTGAATGTGAATGCTGTGGTGAGCGACGGGCTACGAATACTCGGAGCTTCCCATTGACAAGGAGCACATGGGTCCAGTCCAAAGGCCAGTAGGCAGCCTCCCTTTGATCTCAATGGGCATTGAAACCCTGGCTGAGGAATAGTCTTGGGCACAGGCCTCCTTGCTGCTGTATCAGACTGCGCTCTAGGGAGCCCACCCTGTGCTGGGATGGTAATCCCTCATTCAAACCCAGTGCTTTTCATCAGTAGATCTCAAAGCACATCACAAAGGTGGTCAGTATCATTCCCATTTTACAGATGGGGAAACTGAGGCATGGAGAGGTGAAGTAATTTGCTCAAGGTCACCCACTGGCAGAGCCGGGATATAATGCAGATCTCCAGAGTCCCCGTCCAGTGCTCTGTCTATTAGGCTATATGGGGGGAGGTCCCCCAGTGAGACTGTGTTCTCCATGCCCAGTCAGCGCTGGGCGTCCCTCCTATCACTGCAGTAACAGACCTCGGCCCTTAACCCCCTCTCCACCCCTCGCCCTCCGTCAGTCCTCGGAGTCATCTGTGCTCCCCTTATGGATACGTGGAGATGGGTCAGAAGGCGCCAGTGCCCTCTACACACTTCTCTGAAGCATGTCCTAGCCAAACGGATTTATTCCTCAGCCAAAAATAGCCAGGTTTGGTTAAACCGCTTTTGTCGTGCAACAGAATTCTTGTCGACAACGTTCAAAGCAGTCCGAACCTCCAGCTTCCTTAGGGCATCTTGTGGGGCACTTCGACACCCCCAGCCCCCAAGCTTTGACCCCCTGAGCCATCGTGGCTGTGATGAGAGGTTGTCTTCACTGCAGAGTGAACCCAGGCTCTTACTCGGTGTTGTCCTTAACCCCCTTCCCATCCACACACAAAACCTTCCCACCCGAGTTTGGTGGGGCGTTCAACCCATGCTAGCTGGCCCAGTGAGGGATACAGGCTCGAGCCCAGGTACCACTTTCCCCTGGACAGGTAACCCACCCCTTTGCCATGAGGATGCAGACTAACGATTGCCGATAGTCCTCCAGCGCCTTCGTGTGTTCCCCTCGTGTGCCTGGCAGGAGAGAGAAATTCCCCCCCACTTCCCGGGGAAAGACTCCTACAGCGGCTCAGCCCCCCGCAATCCCAGCACCACCCACGACTGGCCGCTGCACCGGTCAGTCAGGCAAGGCTCTGCTGTGTGGCTGCTCGCAGCCGGGCTAGCCTAACCCGGGCGCCGATGCCCTGGGCTTACCCCACAGGAAGAGATGCTCTTAAGTGGATTGGAAACCGCTCGGGGCACAAGGGGCATTGGAAATTTCCTGTCACTGGGGCTAGGGGGCAGAGTCCGGAGAGATCCGGGGCTCGGTCTCTGGCTCCCCAGCCAGTCAGGGGCGAGAGCCCGCTAGTGTGGCTTCAGTCAGCCCTGCATTGCTCTGCTCTGCGAGGCGGCCGCAGAATCAGCAGAAGCTGGAGGCTGCTGAGAACCGGCCCACTGTGATGTGGGGGGGGGGTGGTTTTGTTTGCTATAAAGAGAAACAAAAAATCTCAGAAAATGGCCAAGCCGTGGGTGACGTGGGGCCGACTAACCAAACGCACTGCTGCAGAGCCCCGGGAATCAGCGCCACGCAAACCCGCCAGAGAGCTGGGACCCTCACACTGCGGGTTGGCCCTGGCCTTGTGGAATCGGGCTCCGGATGGGAGCTTCCCTGGGGACTAGCAGGAGCTGGGAGCCCTCTCTTCCCAGCAGCGTTAACGAGGCTCCACGTCAGCCTTAGTGAATCCTGCACTGCCCAGCTTGGGTGATGGCTGCAATCAGTTGGAGGGGGAGGCAGGCAGCGGTTGTGACAACTTTAGCTGTCTGCTCAATCTCCCCCCCTCCCCTTGGCCCTGCTGATAAACGGCTCCAGACAATAATGTGCTGCTGTTAAGTACCCTGGCTCTGAAAAAGGCTTTAAGTGAACTTGGTTGCTTTAATCAAAAGTCCATTAAGTGTTGCTTGGAGCCACTGCGAGAAGGGTGGTTCCCATCTGGCTTTCTCAGCAGGTAACACCCACTCGGGGGATGAATTGGAGGGGGAGGAGAGAAGACAGCTGTAGGTTCTTCTCCCAGGCCCAGCCGTCCCGGGAATGGCCGGATTCCAGCTGTGGGGTCAAAGTGCAGGCACTGAAATCCTGTGCCAGGTCTTCCCCTGGGGGCTGCTCCTTGGGATCCGTTCCATGTGGACACTGAGATCCCGGGCCAGTTCCTCTTCCCGAGTTTCAGACAGTCAGCGGCCAGATTGCTGGCGTCTGGGCTGCCTGGGAAATCTGCTCAGGAAAGGTGGGGTAGAGAGTGGGGCTGTAGAAGGGGTGCCTACGGCAGGCCGTTGTGGGACCGGGGCAGTTTGGATCTATAATGAGGGCGAGGCCAAAGGGACCTGGCTCTCCAGTGTCCCTGTTTGCCCCCCACACTGCCCTCGTGGGGCCTGGCTTTCATCCCAGCATCGGAGAAACTGCAAAGCAGAGCAGCAAAGCCCGCAGTGTTTCCATCTCGGCCCAGGGGCGTTGCCTTGCGCTGGGGCCCTGGCAGGTGTGATGGGCACAACAAGGGGAAGATAGAAAAGTGCAGGGTCCCCCTGGAGAGTTTCCTTGCAGGAGACATACGGGGAAGGGGGATTAGTCCATGTCAGGCTAGCGCAGCCTGGCTAGGGTATGAGCCCCAGAGCAGGTGGCGAGCGGAGCCTGCCGGGCTGTCCCCTGTGTCTAAGGCGGCTGCTGTGGTCGCTGGCCATGGGGCTTTCGCTCTGGCGGCCAGAGCCGGTGAGCCTGGAGGAGGAGGAGGCTACGGGCAGGGTAGCTGGCAGCGTGATAGAGTAGGGCCCAGCCGTCAGCCCACCACTGTAGAAAAGCCAGTGCAGCCTGTGGGGAGCTGTAACCCCATGCCCTGCCGGTGGATGTCATACAAGAGCCTGACCAGCCAGAGAGAGGGGCTGACACAGAGAGAAAGGGGCACCCTGTGGCCATAGATGTATAGAGAGAGGTATGTCCCCAGGGGCTAGCTAGATACACGGCGTGGCAGGGAGCTAGCGAGAGCCTCTCTTTTCCCCTCACCAACGTGTTTGCCTTTGCTTTGGTTTTCCCCGCCCCAGGCTGCGCAGGCAGCAGAACGCGCCACTCTTCGGGAAGATCCGGAGCTCGCGGTTTGGCCCCGATGACCCTGGCGACGGGACCAGTGACCTGGACGAAGACGAAGATCTACAAATCCAGGTTCCTTAGTGCCAGAAGCGCTGGGGCCATTGGACTGGGGCTGGAGGAGGGAGAAGGAAGTGGCCGGTTGGACGCTCGGAGAGGAGGATGCCAGCAGGATCCTGCTCCGTGGGCAGCACCGTTCCACGCGGCCTGCTCCCTTTCACAGGCCTCGCCCGCCGCAGACAGACAAGCCAAGAGCCTGCAGAGGACATGTCCGGGTACAGCCTCTGACCCTGCTGGCCTGCGTCATCACTGATCCTCGGGGGTGGGGGGGGTCTTAGAGAAACCCCATGGCCAAAGGCCCATCCCAGGGGGCATTGGGTTTCATATAAGCAGGACGATAACGAGTCAGAGAGGGGGGTGAAGGGAAACCCCCATGTGGCTGTTCCCAGATGATCACAAGATGAGAGAGAGGAGCGGGAAGGGTCCATGCTGCAGAGCATGAACTAACCCCCCTGCCCAGAAGAATGGCCGTGGTGCCATTACTGTGCAAACGATGCCAACGGCTGAGGTGTGTGGATGCCCTGCAGTGGCTGTGTCTGTGCGTTCGATGGTGGGCATTGCAATATCTACCTCGTCGGCCCCCCCTCGCCAGCCCTGCCCCGAATCCCCTCTGCAACTCCAGCCTTGTGCAGTGCACGTGCCCTGCCGTCGGCCTGCCCCGTCCCGCCCTCACCAGCTGTCTCCTAGCACATGGCTTTCACCTGGCAGGCCCCGTCTCTCACGCCACCAGCCCCTTGCCCGTCTCCTGCCTTACATGGCGACAGTTTGCAACTCAGCATCGAACGCGAATGAACTGAACCTGGCGCCCAATCGCCTCCCTTTCATGGATGGCGAAACTGAGGCATGGAGCAGGGCAGCAACTTACCCAGGATCTTGGCTCTCCCAAGACCTGCATCTGGGGCATGTAGCCCTCCTTCCTCTCCGTGGGCCCTCTACGCCAGCAGCCTCCCTCCCCTTTGAACACGTGCACCTCACGGCATGAGTGGACGTTGCAACAGCAATTGCTGAATGCTCGAGGGTCAGAGCAGTGGGGATCGGAGCGAGTCTGGGGCAGAAAGCAGGCTAGCAAACCCCTGGAGAACTGACAGCGAGAGCCAAGTATACAGGAGCAATCCCTTCTATTTTATATACGTTTTATATATATATGTGTGTATGAATTTGTATATGTTTTATATTCTAAATATAGAGCTAACTGTGGGCCCAGGCTGTCCCTGTGGTTGATATGGTGCAGTCCTTTCCCCCCCTTTTCATGTTAATGCCCTGCTCTGTTCTGTACGGCACCCATCTACTGGGGCAGTGCTGGCTTTCCCTGGCCAGCCGATCTGTCACTGGGCCAGCCTGCGGTCTGGAACCGGAGGCTGGTAGAGACAGGAGATTGGGGGGCACGTGGCTTCTTGTGGAGGGAACCTTTACACACTCAGACTGACAGCGGGAGGGACGTAGGAAATTGAATTTCTGATAAACCCAAGTGCGTGACTAGATGTATTATCTGCTGGGATCCCTGATGGGGGAGCCCGCCCTGTGTTATCTGCTGGGATCCCCGACGGGGGAGCCCGCCCCGTGTTATCTGCTGGGATCCCCGATGGAGGGGCATGCCTATGATGGGTGTATAAACCCCACACCAGCTCACAGGGGGTTAATGGGAGCCTGAGCCCTATTGCACCTGGAGGGTGTGTCAAACTCAATTCAGGAGTAGACCCAGGTGGGGATTAGCGGTTGGGTGGTTTCCACAGAGCAGTTCAGACAGGGTAAGGGCAGCGGAAGATGTTCTGTCCTCTCCTCCTGAGGAGAAGGCTGGGGAGGCAGAAAAAGGACCCAGACGTAAGGGGAAGAGAGGATTAAGTTGCAGGAACCAGATTTCCCTCCTGTGGTGGCCCCTAGGGAGCGGTGAGGACTGGAGGGAAATGTCTGTGTCCTGGTGGTAGGACAGAGGGAAGCGGAAGAGCAAAGGGGACTGGGAAGACAGATTGGCTGGCATCTCAAACTCCTAGGGGGTGGGCAGAGTAAGGGGGTGGCTTTGTTTGAGGCTGCTGGGCAAAGAGCTGGGACTGAAGTAAAACGCTGGGTTGGGCAGAAGCCTTTTTGGCTTGCTGCCTCGGTGTCGTAACAGGGGCGAGGGCCACTGGTGCCGTGGAAGGGGTGGGGGACTGCAGAGGATGTGACTGGAGGGCCGAGTAGCCGCCTACATGAGACGGCTGCCAGCGCTAGGAGGAAGCGCTCCAGGCTGGTAAGATCATTAGAGCACCTGTGTCTCGGGTGGGTGACAAACCTATTAACAGGCCTGGGCAGAGCCATGTTGTTTTCCCTTTGTTCTTTCAGTGAACAAACCACTGCTCTCACCATTCCCAAGACACCCACTCAGATTCTGCAGGACAGCGGAAAGGATTCCTGGCTAGCTAGAGGCCTAAAATGCTGGTTTAAAAAAAAATCTAAACAATAATGGCCTAGGAGAGCAATTTTATAGGGAGCCTGGGGTTTATTTCGCCCCATAACAGAATGTGCTGTCCTTGCAAGGCGCTCGCGGTCTCCAAAGTCAACCGATGGGCTTTTCCCAGAAATCCCTCTAAGAAATGCTGTCCAAGAGCTCTCAGTGCAGGGCAACTCCCAGCTTCTCCCAGCAGGAGGCGCTGTAGGGAGCGGTGCTGCTGCTCGGGTTTGGGGCACTCCTAGTAACCCTGCAGCTGCTCTGGTTTGGGGGCACGCCTTGTAACCCTACAACCATTGTTTTCAAAACAGAAACTGAAGCAGCTGGCGAAAAGCCAAATCTAGCTGCCTCTTGGTGTTTGCCCCCTGTTTTCCTCGCTCAGCCCCAGGCTGTACAGAGGCCTGGGGTAAAGCCAGTGAATCTGATTGCATTCCCTTGAGGATTAATCTAGCTCCTAATCTTCAAAGGCTGAGCACCACCATCCTACACTCCGGCGACTCCCCTCCCAGCCTCACCAGCCGGGACATTCTCAGACACACAACAGACACAGTCAGAATGCAAGGGTATTTCACTCCAGACTCGTTGGCACCTAAAACAAGATAGTGTCTGTGCACGCATGGTAATTACAGCGCCTGTGTCTTCCTTCAGCCCCTGTTTGCACAGGGCGAGCTCAGCGCTCAGGAATGCCACTTGTCACCTGGAGATGGGCGAGCAGGGCGGGGGGAAAGGAGCAGAGAGATGCTTTTTAGGGAAAACCGTGAGAATGGTTCGGACTCTGACCGGGCCACGGCTTCCAGGAGAGCCAGCCAAGTGCCGTACGTGACTCCTTGCGGAAAGGGTGGCAGAGTTGTTCGGGCTGAGACGCCATTCCCTTTTGAAACAATGGCAATAGAAAAACCCCTGCGCGTTACAGCCTCTGAGAATCAGGCGCTGAGAGCTGGAAGGGACTCAAGAAGTCATCCAGTCAAGCCCCCTGGACCGAGGCAGAACCAGCCTATAGCATTCTTGACTGGTTTGGCCAACTGGTTCTTAGAGCCCTCCAGTGATGGGGCTTCCACCACCTCCCTTGGAAGCCTGCTCCAGAGTTTCTCTCCTAGAGTAAGAAAGTTTTTCCTAATCCCTAGCCTAAGGCTCCCTGGCTGCACATTGTGTCCGTGACCTGCTGCCCGACTTTGGGTCACCGTCCCCTGTGACCTGCTCACACCGCTGAAAACTCTTGCCAGGAATAGACGCCAAGATGCCCCTGTCAGTCTGAACTCTGCCCCCGCCCTAGTGCGTTTCCCTCCAGCGTGGTCTTTGGCTGAGTGAGGATAGAGCTGCCCCCCCCTTCACTATGGGTCAGGGTTTGGGCCACTCTGAGGGGTTAGTCAGGAGGACTGGAGAGGGGCACGGAGCAGTCCCATTCGTTGCAGTGGCTACAGGGGCCTAGAGCGGGAGACACCCCGGGAAGACAGCAAAGGCTCTGGGCAAAGCCGTCTCTTTACTCCCCAGACGGTGGGTGGAGCAGGAAAGTCTGACTCGGCTGAGCAGGTGGGTGCTGTGTATTTCTCAGCCCACCTGGATTAACACCAGTAGCAATTAGCTGTGGCTGAACCAGCTTAGGTTAAATAGGAATCCACCCACTCAACCACGTGAACCTTTCCCCAGCTCTCGGCTGGAGTCAGAGCTCAGCCCTCCCCTGTCCTTGAATTGCACAGAGGCCTCTTCCCTTTTAAATAGCTGCAAAACAGGGGGCTGGCTGGTCCTGCCGCCGGAGCAGGCCTCAAAGGCGGTTTCGGATGCAGTGTCGGATGCTTCCAAAGCAAAGGGCAAACAGCAAACGTCCTGGGGCTCCTCTAACATCGCTGGGGTCAGTCACCCCATGGCGGGCGAGGGGAGAAGTGCTGCCACGCTGCCTCCATCCCCACCCAGCTCCTCTTGTCTCCTGCCCATTCCCTGCTGCCTTCCCTTCCTCCCCAGCCGGGCCTGAGCCCTTCCAGCCGCAGCGCTTCAGTGTAGACGCTGCCTCCGCCAACGGGAGGGATTCTCCTGTCGATGCAGGTAACCCACCTCCCTGCGACGAATTCGGCTGTTGACCTGGTGCTGGCTGCACGGGGAATTAGGTTGGCTGAGCTATGAGTGATATAGTTATGTCAACCTAATTTTTTCTCGTGAAGACCGGGCCTCGTGTTGCACCGTCTCCCCCAGGTCTCTGGGGCACGCTGCTGAAAATGCATCATGACTTTCTTGCAATAGCTTCAGATCCACCCTCGAATACACCGCTGCTCCCCACCAAGGATACTGCTTACAGATCACCCCTACACAGCCAGCCTGTCTCCTTCCGTGCCTGGAAAAGGGCCAGACCCAGAAGAATTTTTCTGATACCGCCATCACCCCACTTACTGGGCCCGCGGCGAGGGACCCAGTTACAACACAGCCCTGCCCTGATAGACTTACACTGGGCCCAGCCCTGGCCTGCGGAGATAGGGACTGAACTGGTTTTCCACTTTCAGATTGGTGCCGTCTCTGGGTGTCAGTCTGATTTGAGCTGCTGCTCTGTTAGCCTGACTTAAGCCTTCCATTCTCGTCGGGGTGGTGAGGGACATGCTATGACTTGTCCTCTGGCACAGAGGCTTTCTAGCGCAGCGAAGACTTTTGCAGGTTTCAATGATGGTGTTGCTGACTCTTGTGATTTCATCACAAGCCTTGTGACATCCGGTGGGGCTGGTTTGGGGTTTTGGGGGTCTTTTTTTAAATCCTCAGCTCCTGGAGTCACATGAATATGTGGGAATTTCAGCTTTCGCCTTTAAAAAGGGTTATTTTCTAGCTCTCCTGGTTTCAGGCATGTGAACATGTGACCTGAGGGTAATCTAAAGGTCAAAAAACCCAGTATATAGAAACAACCTCAAATTATTTTTTAAAATCTTATGATTTTTAAGTCAATCTCATGATTTTGAGGGCCTGACTTGTGATTTTTGGGTGCTTGGGTTGGCCATACTGCAATAAAAGGAGAACTTGGATTTGAGCTTCTTCAATTTCAGTTTTGCGCCAGCTACCCTGAGCACTTAAAAAAAGGTACACGTACCCCAAGCCTAAATCCTCTCTTACCCATCCTTAGTTATCATTTGTGCAACTAGGTAATAGTTATGATCTTGTTTTCTGTGCCTTGCACTTTGCAATTTCAAGGTGTCTGATGGAGGCTGCCATTTTGTATCCATAGCTAATGCAGCATTGTTACAGGAGGGGCACACTGCACTCCCTCCCATGAGGACCTTACTTATGTTCTTTCTTGCTTTGTTGTTTCCTTGCGTGTAAAATCCAAGTCACTCCAATTCTTCTCCATCCAGATACTTTCAATGTGGTTAAACACCAGGTTCTAGGGGACGAGGAATAATCTGCCTCAATCTTTTCAAAAAGCACTAGCTTTTCGATTTGTTTTTAAAGCCACAGAAGGTGAAAATTGGGGTGGAAAGGATGCTGATAAGTTATTTATCCATCTATTACAAAAATGAAAAAAAAGTTCATTTTTCTGTAAAAAATTTGCCACAGTTGAAAAGCAGGAGTTGTGCTGACTCATAGACTTTTAAGGCCAGAAGGCACCATTAAATCATCTCATTGGACCTCATGTATTACTCAGGACAGAGAATCTCACCGTTACTCCTGTACTGTGTTCACTAATTCATGTCTGGCTGACACACATCTTCCAGAAAGGCAGCCAGTCTTGATCTGAGGACATCAAAAGATAGAGTCCATCCATTGCCTGGGTGGTTCCAATAGTTAATCGCCCTCGCTAAGGGGTGCCTGTCCCTGCTGGAACCCAACTGCACCTGGCATCAGTCGCCTTCCAGACTATGCCGTAGGGCAGATATTTAAGGAGAGAATGACAGCGCAGAGAAGCGTAAGTTTAGAGGGACTCAGAGATGCAATGTTATTAAAAATTGATATTTCAATGAGCTAATCCCTTTCACTCTGGCTTTTAATTGATTGCCTAAAAAGCATTGCCTCCCCTCTTTTTTTATTTGTGGGGAACATTAATTTTTTTATGACCAAACAAATCAGATCGTAGTGGCAGAGGTGTCCACACAGCAATTTCAGCAGCCATAAACAATTGGGCTAGCTGCAAACATCTGGGGCAAGGTCATTGGCTGACAGAGCCAGGAGGGTCAGGGCAGGGTCTGAAATGAGTCTCTCTGGACGGCTGGCCTGCAGGACACCTGAGTTAGGGTGCCTAGTGATCCATCCTGATTTCTGAAGGGACATGCCTGATTTTGACAGTGCAAGAAGGGCTGCTAGATCTTTAAGGGCCTGATTCTGCTACAAGCTGAGCACTAGCTTTGATCCAAAAAAGCCCTTAAGCCTGAACTTTGCAGGCAAAAAGCATCCTGAAATACCTTTCCAGGCCAAAACAAGGTCATCATCTAGGTATGCTGGGGTAACAGCAGTGTAGCCTAGTGGGTAGTGCACTGGCCAGGGACTTGGGACGTGTAGGTTCTATTCCCAGCTCATCTGCTGGATGACCTTGGGCTAGTCATTTCATTACCCTGCCTCAGTTTTCCCATCTGTGAAATGAGGAGAAAGCTGCTGACCCCCTTTGTAAAGCACTTTGAGCTCTACAGATGAAAAGTGCTGTGTAAGAGCTGGTGATCAGTATGAACTCAGGGCTATGACGCAAAGCCGTTGAGCTGTGTGGGGTGCTAGTTACATCACGATGACAGGGGAGGGCTCTGCTTGCCGCTGCCCCAGGGTCCAGTTATTTGGGCTAGAAAGAGCAGCTGACTGGGAAGCCGGTGAGAGAGGCTGGATTTCAAGGGCTTTAGAATTGGTGGCTATGTGTTGGCAAAAGGGCCTGTGTGCGTCCCCTAGCTTAGGACACGGAGCTGTCCTCCCTCTGCTGGCATGGGGCAACAGCAGCTGTGGAGCACAAGATCCTCAGGGTAGGTTAATGCACGGGGGTCCCTGCTGTTAGGGGCTGGAGCGGTCCCTATCCCAGACCCTGCACAGAAAGGACCGTGCCCTTCTCGTCTTGGGAGAACGCACTTTTCCCACTGCACTCCTGGAGGCTGGCTGGATGGAGGTGCAGCGAGAACACAGGGCCCGAGGAGGTGGGTTTTCCCAGCCTCTTGGGGGCGTGGCATGGATTGCTCCTGGATTTGATCTGATCACCTGCCTTAGGGAGGCAGAGCCCATGTGTCTGCGCCCCACCTCGCCGCAGGGCTCCGGCACGCACAGGGTTAAGGAGAGGAATGAGACGCAGGCCTCTCTGCATTGCTGCACGCCAGTCCCCTGCCCACAGAAAGAGCTGGTGTCTGCTTCTTTTCTCTCTGCCGCCTCATCCATCTATATTAAAGTGATAGGTGGCCTAAACACAGGCTCCCGTGGAGGCTGACACAGCACCTCCCAGATGGGCCCTCTGGGGGTGCCCGGGCAGGTCTGCTGCACGCTGCTTCACCTCTAACTCAGCCCCCATCCATCTCTGCTCTCCTTCCTCCTTGGCTCTCCCCTTCTCTCTCTCTGCGCAAAGGCAGCTGTGGGAGGCCAGGCCAGGCCATTCTCATTCTCCAAGCAATACGGACTGAGCCCCGTACAGCCGGGCCAGGAGCAGAGACCTGATCTGGGCCAGACTGGACGTCAAGCTAATGCTCTACAGCTAAGGAGCCCGTCTCTTTGCTTCAGCTGCCCCATGAAACCTGCCCCGCCACATGCCGGGCTGGAAAACTGATCCTGGGCCCTGATTACTGCCCCAGTGCTCAGCCCACTACATGGGGTCCAAGCCGTCTAGGACCCCACTCAAAAAGGCCTCATCAGAGTGCTAAGCATAGGCTGGGCCCCGATCGGAACGTCCCCCTCTCCTTCCCGAACCGCCATCTCTCCTGATGCCCAATGCCAGCTTGTCAAAGGGTACGCCTGCCCTGGCACGCCCTCTGCTAGCCAAAACTAGCTATGTGGAAGCCTGACGCAGTTTCCATTTGGCTCAGGGGTGCTTCAGAAACTCCACCCAGGCTTCCTCACGTTGAGGCTACCATCATCCCAGCCTGGAGCTGCTTTAGCAGCATAAACAGTTCAAAACAACCTTCGAAGTCCATCACCACAGCACAACAGGTCACACGCTGCTCTGGCGTCCCCCGCCAGGCCTGGCGCTCTTTGGTCCCAGTCAGTGCTTCACCGGGCAGCCATGCAACCAGCCGGTGTCAGTGGGGTGACGGCACGGCTCAGTAGTCAGCAGGGTTGGGTGGGTGGGGAATCAATCTCCTTGGGGGCATTACAATGCCAGGACTTTCCCCCGTCCCCTCCGGTGCAGGGTGAAAATATAGGTGCCTGTTTTCCCACTCCCAACGCCGCAGGGGAGAAGCTGCCACGCTGCTTGGGTCTTTTCAGCCTTTGAGGCCAACTTCAGTCCTGGTGAAAGAAGGCAGGGCATTGTCCGCTGCTGGAAATGTTCCTGGAGATGGAGGTTCGCTGTCTGAATTTGGCGCAGCTGCGGCAGGTTATGATTTGTATCGCAGCTGAGACTAGAGAGCCCGACCAACCCACACTGTGCCAGCCTGTGCAAACCTAAAGTGAGAGAGACCCTGGCCCAAAAGGCTTCCGGTCTGAATCAACAAAGACAGACAAAGGGGAAACAGGCACAGGGAGGTGAAGTGATTTGCCTGAGGTCACCCAGCACGTCAGTGGCATAGCCAGAAATAAACGCCAGCTCTCCTGAGTCCCAGTTCAGTGCACCCTGCGCTAGCTCACACCGAATCGCCAGTCTGACGAGCTGCTATTGAAGACAACACTCACGGCACTTAAATTCAAGGGCTAGATGCTCCGGCATTTTATTTCCCCCTGTAATGTGGTTATTTTGCACGTGCACCAGCTTTTGCAGTGCTAACGATCAATCAATCACACAATGAAATAAAGAAAAATCTTTGGCCCATTATAACTTTATTCTAAGGAAAATCCTCACAACAATGCTACATGACGGATCCCTCACCAGCGTCTGAGCTGGTGCGAACTGGTGTAACCGTACTAAAGGCAATGGCGTCGACTGATTTGCACTGGCTGAGGATCTGGGCCATCATTGGACAATTGAGAGTGTGAAACACAAAAACCGCACACTCCTCCCCCCTCTCTCTTGCCGCCTCCCCCCCCAATAATTAAAAACATCTGGTCTCTGAAGTGTTGCTACATATCAGTCACTCCAGTGAGTTTGCTGTTGTTCAGCACGTACGCAGACGAACCCACGCGTCATTAAACAGAGACCCCCACACGCAGCATGTCAGCCTGGAGTGCATTGTTGTATCTGCGTTATACCATCATCATAAAACACAGGCCACGTGCTGGGCTGGTGTAAATCAGCAGACTGTCACATGTCAGTGGAGCTATGCTGCTTTACACCAACGGATCACGGTTGGTAAAGTCAATGCGGACAAAGCCCCAGCGAGAGGACGGATGTTGCAATAGTTGCAGCACTAGCCTAGGACTATGGCAACCCACAGTCAATTTCCTGCTTTGCCACAGACTTCCTGTGTGACCATGGGCAAGTCACTTAGTTGCCCTGTGCCTCAGCTTCCCTTCATCTGTAAAATGGAGATAATAGCACGTCCCACATCATGGGGGGGTTGTGAAGGTAAATATCAGGAGGGGCATGGGTAATGGATGACCTAGAAGCACATGAAATGGATAGACACAGCAGTTGCCATACTGGAACAGACCCAGGAGTCATCTCGCGCGCTCTCCTGTCTGACAGGGCCAACACCTGATGCTGCAGCTGTAAACCTACCCGACCATAAAGCTAGCGAGCACTTTCCACCCTACAGCATGAGCGTTGTTTGGACTGGCAACTCTCAGGCTAGTTAGTGTATGTACAGATGGGTTTCATAGCCATGTCAGGCTCTTCTCGGGTTTTGACATGTACTCAACTGAGGTTAGGCACCTCACTGCTGTCCGTTTACTTCTGGCTGTGTAGCTGTTTGCAATCTGCCTTTTAGTGCACGATTATGGGCTGGGTTAAACCGGTGTTAGTACCTCTCACTTACTTTTCAGTATAAGAATTAGAAATGCTATCTTTCCCCTTTGACCTGAGGATCTCAAAATGCTTAACTAACACTTCCTGCCTAAGCCTCACAACACCCCTAAGTATGATTGGTACGATCCGCTTTTACAGATGGGGAAACTGAGGCACGGAGCGGGGACGGGGGCTTGTGTAAGGTCATCCGGTGAAATAGTTCTTAGGTGTCCCTACGTGCTGGTGGTCCAGTGGGAGCTGCTCCTGCTTCAGGGAGGGTGGGGGGAAGTCATCGCACAAGGTGGGGGAGGAGTGGGGTGGAGGGAACAGATGCGCTTGAGGCTAAGGCACTAAACTGGGACTCAGGAGACTGATTGCGAATGCCTCAGGGTGGGGAACGTCTATTAGCCGGAGTCTGTACAGCACCTAGCACAATGGGGCCCTGATCTCACTTGGGCTCTCTAGGCGCTGCCTGTCATAGGAATAATAATCCATGATCTGGGTTCCGGTCCTGGCTCATTTAATCACTCTGTGCCTCAGTTTCCCCTCTGTTAAAAGGGGATAAATCCATGGGGCCCCATCTCGGGGGGGGAGCCTGAAGTCTCCACCCTACAATCCCCTGACGAGAGGCAGAGCTGAGTTACGGCGGGGGGGGGCAGAAAGGGGCGGGCTCCGGGTTGAGCCCACCCTTCGGGTGGCGCGGGGGCGGGGGCCGCGCGGCTCGGTAGAGGGCAGGCGCGGAAGTGAGCGGCCCTTCTCCTCGGAGGAATACGGCGGGGCTGCCTGGGACGCGCCCGGACCGAGCGGAGCCTGCGGGGAGGCGCCGGGCGCTGCGCTGCGCTGCTTTGCTCTGCGCTGCGCTGCCCCGGGCGTCCATGGAGCCGGGGCTGGGCACGGGGGAGAGACGAGCAGCCGGGCCGGCCAGGTAAGAGACGCGCCGCAGTCCCTGGGGGCGCGCCAAGGAGGGACCCCCGCCCTAGGGGACGCGCATCAGGGCACCCCAAAGGATAGCCACCCCATATCCCCCCGCCCT
>ML675628.1:132927-151245 GCA_007922155.1 Mesoclemmys tuberculata | reverse complement strand
GGGCACCCCAAAGGATAGCCACCCCATATCCCCCCGCCCTAGGGGACGCGCATCAGGGCACCCCAAAGGATAGCCACCTCCACATCCTCCTGCTCTAGGGGACCCGCATCAGGGCACCCCAAAGGATAGCCACCCCCACATCCTGCTCTAAGGGACCCGCATCAGGGCACCCCCAAAGAATAACCACCACCCCTACCCCTGCTACAGGGGACCCTGATCAAGGCATCCCCATAGGGTAACCACCGCTCCATCCCCTGCTCTTGGGGACCTGGATCAGGGCACCCCCCCCCGGGGTAACCATCGCTCTCAACCTTTCCAGACGACTGTCCCCCTTTCAGGCGTCTGATCTGGCTTGCGTGCCCCCCAAGTTTCACCTCACTTAAAAACGACTTGCTTACAAAATCGACCTAAAAATACCGAAGTGTCACAGCACACTGTCGCTGGAAAATGACTCCCTTTCTCATATTTACCATATCGTTATAAAATAAATCAGTTGGAATATAAATGTTGTACTTACATTTCAGTGACTAGTCTTACAGCAGTATAAACCAGTCATTGTCTGTATGAAATTTTAATTTGTACTGACGTTGCCAGTGCCTTTTATGTAGCCTGTTGTAAAACAAGGCAAATATTTAGATGAGTTGATGGACCCCTTGGAAGATCTCTGCCGCTCCGCGTATCCCCAGGGGTATGTGTACACCTAGCTGAGAACCACTGCTATAGGTGACCTGGATCAGGGTACCACCCTGGGGTAACCACCGCCCCTATCCCACTATAGGGGCCCGGATCACGTTGTTCGTTTCCATCCCAACTGCAGAGTGTAGAGGAGCTGTTTCTTTTTAATGGTGCCCCAGAGCTGGATGTTCCCTGTTGAGGAAGGGTCCAGAACTCCCCTGCTAATGGTCCCCTGGGCCTTTCCCCTCCATCTAACACCATGGGACTGATGAAGTTCTCTCCTCCTTAGGGATCTGTCAGCTCACACCGGGGGATTGGCCTGTCTCCTCTTTCTAAAGCAGCCCCAGGGAAAAAACCCCTCTGGGGAGCTCTGCTAAAGGTTTCCCAGGTTGGAGCAGTCCCTCCACCCCAGCAACAGGGATGTGGGTAAAGTTGCCCCATAAAGATGCTCCAGGTGGGGGTGTTCCTGTGTGACCCTTTGCATATCACATTGACCTCGCCACTTCTTCTGAGGGCACTGATTGTTTCCTACGGGCACTTAGTGCGCCGGATTCACTCCTGTTTTGCTCTGTGTCAGAGAGGATCTTTTGGGGGTGCCGAGTCAGTCTTTTCAACTCCCACACTCTAAGCACAGCTCCCCGAACTCAGCCTGCCCAGAGAGGGGCCAGGTGAGGCTGGAGAGTGGCAGTAACACTTTGCCTCTCTATAGCACCGTGCATCTTAGGATCTCAAAGCACTTCCTACTGGTGAACTAATTACTGGCAACGCCTCCGGGTGGAATTATCCCCATTGTGCAAACAGAGAGACTGACAGGGAAGTTAGTGGTTTGCCCAAGGTCACAAAGTGACTCAGAGCTCGAGCCTGGGAGTGGGCAGGCCATAATCAGGTGCCGAGTTTGATCTGTGCTTTTTCTTGAGGCTGTGACACAGCCGGGGTATGAAGGTGCGTGTGTGGGCTGCAGGCGTCCCCGGACCTATGGGAACCAGCATTGCAACGTTTCCCTTTGCTGCGGCTGATGTGCACTGGGCCCCACCTGGGGTTGGTCTATCTGGCTTGCTTGCGACAAGGGGTTCCTCATGACAGAGAGTTGCAGGGTCACAGATTGAGCCCCCCAACCCCTCCCAGAGCACGCACTCAGTTAAGTGTCCCTTTTCCAGGATGGAACCTGTTGCTCAGCCTGTCTCCTCTTCTCCCCCCTCCTTGTGGCCGTACCAATCCTCCACACCCTGATAAGATCGTGTTGCTTTAGGATGTGACTCTCCAGTGGAGACAATAAGGTGTGGGCTGCACAGTTTGCACAAACCCCGGTGGAGGTTCCTGGCTGTTGATAGGACAGAACGGGCGGAGCAGACAGCGGGATGTGTGGCTTTTGCTTTCCTAGTGAGGGAGAAGCCCTGATAAAATCACTGTGCTGGGGGTAGGGGGCCCGCAGCAGAGACGGCGAGAGTGCCTGCCTAGGCATTTCCAAAGGCCTCTGATAAGATAAGATCACCCAGCTGCCTGCTTTTTTGTCTCCCATGGTTATTTGTTAACCTGCAGGATTCCTTGGCCATAGAAAACAATCCACCCAGGGAGAGCCCAGGTACAGGGCAAGGTCCTCTGGGGTCAAGCGGGAGCAGTGCTTGAGAGGATTGGAAGACTAGCCCGACTGCACGGGACCAGTGCTTGGCCTAGCGTGGTGGCCTGTGGTGGCCTGTCTCTGACCGTGGCTGGCACCTGGAGTTCCAGGGCACGGTGTCAGAACCCTGCAGTGCCCGTGACCCTGCGTTCCTCCTTCCTAAGCGCCATCAGTTAGTGGCTGGAAGGCAGGTGACGGGCAAAGGTCCCGCTGCTGGTACCTCATTAGGGCTGGGCGGGTGTCCCTTCCAAGGACACCCCTGTCAGGAGAGGGGGTGTCTCCCAGGGAGGACTCACCAGATGGCCGTAGCTGCTACCACGGAGGCCATTGAGAGAGCGCTTGAGTTTCTGCTGCAATGTAGACTGACCCAGACTTAATGACAGGAGGCCTGTAAGAGACTAACCCTGTGCAACACGGATGGCAGAGACAGGAGAGATCCAGTAGATTGCCCAGTCCAGTTCTCCAGCACAGGATTGCTCTCTGTGGTGTCTGGCTTTAGAAATCCTCAGCAATGGGGCTGCCGTCCGTCCCCCGGCAGGCTGCCCCCCGCTCACGACAGGGTTCTTTCTGGTAGCCAGTTGCAGTTTCCCTTCCCTCAGGGAAAAATAAGAGATTTTTAGATCCCCTTGGTTGATGCCCTCTCTCCGGAGCAGCCTCTGGAATTCCAGAGCAGGCGGGGATGTTCTCTCTGAAATACTAGAGCTCCTCAGCGGGCCATTTCCATAGAACCCGCTTAGCTTCATCCCCACTGCATCCAATCGGCTTTGTCAATGGGTATGCAGCATTTCACCCCGAGCCCTAGTCACGCCCCTGTGCAGCACACTAGATAATCCCCCCTCCTCCTCTCTACCTGGAATGGAATGGGTGGAAGCGTAGGGGAGACCGAGGCTATTGAGGCAAGCAGGACCAGTGTCGTCCTCGTTACAATCAGGAAGCTTTGGTCTCCAAAGGGATTCTGGCTCTTGGAGGTGTTTTGCAGTGTCGCTGCCTTTAGTTTAGAGAGGCCCATGGGGCTGGTAGCTCCCCGTATTGAGCTTTCCGTGCCAGGAGTCCAACCACGCGGAGGAATGTGGGCACCGTCCAAATTCTGCGCTCGCTGCCTGTAACAAAACCTGCTGCACGCAGGCAAAGTGTCGTCTAGCTGAGAAGCTCTCTCTGGAGTCAGAGAGTTTAAGGTCATAAGGGACCACCAGATCATCCGTCTGCCCTCCTGTGTATCACAGGCCACCGACACCAGCCAGCATCTACACGCAAACCCAGCAACCAGCAAACTAGCCGGCCTTGCGTGGGAGGCTCCTGGAGTTCAAGTCCCAGCTGGACAGGTGTCTCTACTGGTTTGGAGACACCCCCATGTAATATTTAAGTCAAATTCCCCCCAGAACTCCTCTTATTCCATGAGCAAACTGTAGGGGAAAATACCCCCTTCCCTTTGCCTCCTGCACAATGTGGGCAGCCGCCCTTTGATGGTGTCCTGTGCAACCACTTGTCTGCCGGGCAGGAAGGAAGTCCCTAGAGACTGCCCCATCCTCAGATTCTGTGTGCGGTGGACATTGTTATTCGGTAACTGTTTACAAGTGACCTAGGTCTAGAAGGCAGGACCAGGGCCCTGCCAGGAGACGTTTACAGTCAAAGCCCACGCTGGCAGCCGTTGCTCTCACAAGCTTGGACTGGCAGCGTGAGCAGCAGGTGCGTTGAGCTCTTGTTTTTCTGGAAACGGCTGCTCTCCATTTCGAGCGGCGCCGCGGTTCGTACCTTCCCTTGCCCTGGCGGGTGGGACTCCAGTTCTGCGTGCCCGTAAGTCAGTGGCTAAACCCCCTTGGCTGCGTGTGAGCAGAAGGCCCAAAATGGGAGCTGCTGGTTTTAATTCAGCCGGGAACCTTGCTGCTTGTGAAATCAAGGGGCTGAGGGATTTGGCTGCACATGGGCTTCGGGGGCCTGGCAGGCGTGGTGCAAAATTCCCTCGTGCGGCTCTGGCAACGCTCCTCAATTTTGACCTGCAGCCCCCCTGCGCTAGCCTCACCTCTAGAGCTCAGCTGTGCCGTACAGCGGTGCCTCTCTCCATTTTCCATCTGCCTCTTCCCCCTGCCCCTCCAAGCTAGCTTCCTCAGGTTCCCTGCCTCCTCTCTGGGGCTCCCTCACCTCCTTTCACCCGGGCCGCTGTTCACAGCCCCTCTGTGCCTGTGCGCCGGCCTTTCTTCTCACTGCCCTGAGCTCAGACCGGTCCCTCGGATTTGCCAGCTGCTAAGGCAGTGGGTTAGATAGCTCCCTCCGTCAGCGCCCCCCTGCCCCACCGCAGCGGCTCTGCCCCCTGGCTCAGGCCCTGCTCCGGCTTCCTGCATCCTGGGCTGAGGGCACCGCAGACTGTGGTTCGGCCGTTCTGGCTCCCTTCCCTTCAGGGCAGCGACCGGCGTGGATGCCGATGCTTTAGGCATTGGGCCTGGGGGAGAAGAGGGGGAGCGAGTGACTCCCGACCCACGGCTTTGTGCTGTCTTCCCATCTCCCCTCGTGGTTTCACGATGACCTGGTTTTGCGGTCGAAAGCTCTTGCATGTCTTACGGTACACAGGGCTGCTTCCAGAGCAGGGACGACTGGTCACACACACATCCCGCTCCTTGGCCTGCTGCTGGGTAACGACGGGTCCCCTTGGGGAAAGAGAGGGCAGGTCACGTGCAGTGTCAAGGCGAAAAGGCAGGGGCCTCGCTCGGCAGATGTCAAGGCCAGGTCCCGGCAGGGGAACAGACATGACGGAGGCTGTTTGAATCCTGATCGAGGGCCTGGGAAGGAAATCCAGGCTGTGACTTCTTCACTCGGATTCAGGCCAAGGAGGATTCGGGCCTCCCGATCCTTTTCCTGGCAGCTGGCGGGCTCTCCTCCTGGCTTTGTCTCCTGCGCCTCTCTGGGTGGAGCGAGAGAGGTGTATCCTGAACTGACGGCCTCTTGAGAGTCCCTCTCCTTGCACATCCCATCCCCTGCTCCCCTGGAGTGGCTCCCCTGTTCTCCTAATGCGGATGGGCACCTGCCCCGGGGCGGGTAGCAGGATTCTGAGGACTTGAGAGTGGTTAAAGACACACAGGCACAGTGCTTGGTACATTAGCACTACGTCCACACCCCACCCTTGTGCAGCTAAGCCCAGTGCATGTTCAGGAAGGAACAGACCCAGCCAAGCAATATATGTTCTGAGGATCCTAATTAGGATCTAAGAAGAGAGAGACCCTTTTTGTCCGATCGAATCCTTCCCCGGCCAGGGCCCAATCATTCTCCCAGGGCTCTGGCCAGATCCAATTCAAAGGGGCTGGGCAATGGGGTTCCCACCCCTTTCCCTTTCAGCATCTGGGGTCCTCTTAGAAAACCAAGCATGCTGGGAGGGCTGGTTGCAACCCTGAAGTTCCCGATAGAGCTAAGATGTGTCTTGCTGGCGCAGAAGTACTGCGCAGACTGTAGCATGATTTGCTAACATGGTCCGGTCCCAGCTACTCAGACAAGATGGTACTGTTCATTAACAAGCTGTCTGGCACTGCTGTGTTAGAAAAGAGTCCCTAACACAGGATGTTACTGGCCTCCCCAGTGTGGTAATTGGGCGAGGCCTACTAGATCGCTTTCCCTGATATTAAGCAGTAATTTTCTCCCTGTTAATTTCACCCTATTAATACTGCTCTCTCCAGGCAATCCAGAGATTTAAAGCCCTGTTTCCAACCACTTCAGGATTCTCTCCTCTGATCTGGATCCAACAAACACGGCTGAGTTGTGTCCACACAGCAGCTGTTTTTACAGCACAGCTGTGTAGTGTGTCTGCCGATTGTGTATCCTCAGCTGCCATGCTTCCTGTTTGTATCAGTGCATCCTGGGAGAATTTGGGCAGCTACCCCACAGCGTCCTCGCAATGGGGAGGTCGCCTGGAAGATGTGCATACGTGGCACCAACACAGGAGGCAATGCATTGTTCTGCCACAGGGAGGTCTGAGAAGGAGGAATGGCCAATTTAGAAATTGAAGCACTCTTACAGCCATGTTATTAGTGTTGTGCTTGCAGAGTACTCTGTGTGAGAGGCAGGATTCCCTAGTGGATAGAGCACTGGACCAGGGCTTGGAGGACTTGGGTTCTATTCTTGTCTCTGCCACTGGCCTACTGGATGACCTTGGGCAAGTCACGTCCAAGCTCTGTGCCTCAGTTTCCCCATCTGTAAAATGGGGATAATGATGCCGGCCTATAGAAAAGCTTGTTATGATTATGAATAGTGTCATTTTGTAGTGTAGACACTGTGCTGAACCAGTTAACAAGAACCATGTGCCAGATGGCCAGCAGCTGTTACCTGCCGTGGCTCTGAACGGAGTACGAGCCATGTGATTTGCAGACGCAGACGGCGGTTAGAACCGACCGGACCACTGGCTGGTCACACGCTCTGGTCCCAGATACATAGGTGGCGCCTAGGTTTCTCCACCTTTGGCGGCTGGTCTCTTGGTCGAGATCAGCTTTGGAATTCTTTTGCGTTGGACTCTGGAGCGGAGACACGAGCTACGGCGCCTTTGCCATGCAAAGCTGAGCCGGTGGCGTTTGGCTTCTGAGTAATTCTGTTGGTTTTTATTATAGCTTTGAATTGCATGAATTATTTAACTTGCAGACTCCGTGACTTATTGTGAGAGGCTCCAGCTGGGCTGGCGCAGGCAGGGGTGTGTGTGCGGTAGATGGTGGAAGAAAGCAAGAGGCTTGCTGCCTTCTGGTGAGCGTCCCAAGGCCACAGCCTTAGGCAGACTGGCTCCAGGACATGATAGCTCAAAAACCACAGTGATGGGCACAGTCTACAATCCTTGAGAGAGACAAGGTGGGTCAGGGCCCATTGCACCAGGTGCTGTACGCACACACAGAGCAGACCGATTCTATGGGCAGCAGTGGGCCATTGCTGTCTTCCGGCAGCTTGGTGTCCCATGGGAAAGGAGTTTGGTGCCTGATCCTGAGAATCATTGTTCCCTTTTGGCTACATGGTGCATGGGGGGAGCCCACCCCTGTCAGGATGGGGCTGTCCGGTTCTAGAGAATGCCCATCTCCATCACCAAGCCATCATTAACGCCCACCCGCCCATGCCATGATCATGGCTGGTGCCTTTGTTCTCAGCAGCGGCAATGAGCAGAACGAATGCCTGGGGGAAGCTGGCACTGCCCCGCATCTCTCTTGTGCACGGAGGCCTCTTCTCGCGACGGCCATTGGATCTGGCGCCTGTTCACCAGCGCTGGATGCACGCCGCAAGCCCACCCAGCCCGGCGAGTGCTTTGTTCAGAGTGCGCGTTTAAAACCACATGTGGCCTGACGCTGTCGGAGCACTGTGTGGGGGGCCGTAGCCACAGGCTCGCAGACATGGACTGAAAAAATAATTGTGTACAACTCTGTAAAAAAATGTAGGGATCGGCATCTTTCGTAATAGCAGAAAGAGGCAGGAAAATGAGCCCTGCTTCCTTCTCTCCGTTGTTTTTCCCCTTCATCCCATGTGATCCCACACTGGTTTATTATGGTAGGGTGAGTCGTGAACGTTAAGGTGCGTGCATTAGTTTGTTATTGTAGGGTTGCTCGCAAACCCTGAGCCGCATCAGTGGTTCGTTACCGTAATATTGCTCATGGGTTCCATATACTGGTCGGTTGCTGTAGGGCTGCTCAGAGGGACAGAGCGCCGCGCTGGGGTTTGTAAGGATTCTCAGAGGTGTGGGTTGCACACACTTGTGTGTTGTTGTAGGGTTGGTCGTAAACGCTGCGGTGCATTCAGGGATTTGCTGCTCCTGACTTTGCGGCCTTTGTCTTGGAGACATAAGACAGCGAGGGAGTCACAAGGGGTATAAGGAAAAAAGGGGAAATTTGACTTTTCCCCTACCCCTACTTTGACAGTGCCCCTTCAAAACGAACACACACAACTGCCATCCACCCAGGCCTTTTATTGCTTAAACATGACAGCAGTGAGTGTCCAGACAGGCCTGAGCTGGGGTAAAACACAGTCTGTTTCACAAGATAATGGCTTGCAACAACAATCCAGGATGGGACTAAAGGAGGATTCATCCCTCCCCCCCAAACCACTTCTCTTGCCAAAAGCTCTATCGGTTCTGATCACACAGGTGTCCAGAAGGTCGGGGGTTTCCCTGAGCTATCAAAGGCTGTACATCTGGATCTAAACATCCCTGAAGCCTGAGCGCTTAGTGCTGGTGTGGGAATGATCAGCTGCACGCTTCCTGTCTTAAACGGTTTCCTTTGCTGGATTAAGGAACAACAATGCAAAGGAAGAACCAAAGTAAAGTCTCCGTCAGAAAGAGCGTGGTGTGTGTGCCTCCCCTCTGGGACAGGCTGCAGCGTCAGCTCTGGAAGGAACATGGCTGCTGCCTCTGCAAGTAAATGATGCCCTTAGAAGTGCAAAGGGGCAGGATGCAAAAAACAGACGTCGCCATTTCCAGTCCACACGCCCCATGGAGCACACTGCTCAGTGTTTGGTGCTGTCCGCACGCAGCTGGGTTGGCAAAGGGAGAGAGAAAAACCCTTCTTGTGGGATAACAGCAGTTCTGTTTCCGGCCCTAGCCGAAATCAGGTAACACAACAGTGGGAAAATGATTTCAAATGAAAGCTAAGAGGTTTGGTTTCAGTAATTGTGGGTTGCGCCTTATTATGCCCAGGCTAGTTTGCCCATCCCTACTATTGCTGCACAAAATAATTATCTAACAGTGACGGTCTATGCATGAAACATTTTTATTGTATTTTTGTAGAGGGCATCTCAAATGCCAGCTGTTACTCACCAAATGAGCTGCGTGGCAGGGGCTTGGAAAGCTGGGACTTCTTCTGGCGTCTTGTGCTCCAGGATTGAAGCTTCCCTTTTTAAAAAAAGTCTCAACTGACTCTCGTGATTGCAGAGGACGTTGAAAATGGGACCAGCGGGTGAGAGCTGTAGTGGCACCTGCCTCGGGCAGCATGAACTTGCCCATTCCTCTGGGCGGGAGGATGACGAGATGTTGACTCTGAACCCTAACGATGACTGTTTAGTTGTCAGCTGTTTCACTGCTGATCAAGGCATGCAGTAGAAGAGACAGTCTCACGAATTCTGGAGCCTACTGTGAGTGGCGTCTAGGGGGGGACGCTTGGGAGAGTACCACGACATTTATTGCCAGTTCAATCCCTGACTTCTCTCTCCCTCCAGAGGTAGCATATTAATGTCAGGCTTCAGAAGAGAGACAAAAAGCAAGAGGGGAGGAAATGAAAGAAAAGGGAAAGTGGGAAATCTCAGAGCAGGGAAGGTTGCACCAGTGGTGTTAAGGGGCCAGTGAGACAGGCTGGAGGTCTAGAGGGACAGCAGAGCGGTGGATGGTTGGACAGGAAGGAGATGTGCTGAGATGGATGGACAGACAGATGCTCAAGGAGGAGATCTGCAGAACCGTGCCTGAGCTCTTTGCATTTCCACTCATTGCTTGAGTGTGCCAAGCAGGCCATCCCATCTGTTCCTCATTAGGAACTCGAGGTCTCGGAGAGATTAATTAATGCTGCACTGCTGTCAGATCTGGCAGAGAGAAAATCACGGTGCAGACGTTGGTGTCCCTGTCCCGATCGCAGAAGCTCCCAGCCTGGCCTTGCTAGGCTAACCCTGGCACCGGGAACCCCACCTTGGTGCTAAAAGCATTTTTCTAGCTCCGATGATTCATGCCAGATGCCAGGCACTCCTCCCTGGTGCTGTTATCCAGCTCGTGGCACCCGCATCTTCACCCTTGCACTGGTAACCTGACTCTGATTCGCTAAAGCCGTTCTGGCGCCAGGAAATCCACCCGGCTGCTGGTAACTCAGCCCTGGCTCTAATAACCCACCCACCCTGGAGCTAGCAGTACGATGTTGGCGCTGGCTATGCCCCTCAGGGCTAGTAACGCTGTACTGCTCTGCCCGGTTACTCCACCCTGGCATGAGGAGTGCATTGTGCGGCTTAGTTCGGGGCAGCCTGGCGGGCTGGGTGTGTCAGTGACGCCGGGAGGGCTGCGAGCAGCAAACCTCAACCGCCGTCTTCCCTCCCCAAAAAAAGAGATCGGAATAAACACAACCCCCCCCAGGGCCGCGTTCAGATCGTTTTACGAACCCAGGCAGTCCCTTTGATCCCACCGGGGCTGCTGGCATGAATCAGCTGGTTGTAGTTTGGCCCTGGGAGTGCACGAGATCCCTGAGCGCTGGTAACGTAACGCCGGCCTTGTGCCCGTAGCCAGCCTGGCAGCAGCCTGGCGGCGCTGGCCGAAAGCGTTGGTTACCAGCTCCTCTCGGGAGTTCTGGCTGCGGCAGCAGTAGTTGTTCGGTGCCATCGGTCCATGTGCTGCTCTCTTCATCCTGTCTCTGGGATTCTTGCCCTGCTTCCTTTCTCCGGGGCTTGGCGATCGGGTCGTGAGGCCAGCCTTTCCGTGCTCGTGCCCATAACTCCGTCTCAGTGCAGCAAACTGTTTGGTGGCAACTCCATGGGAGTGACCGCAATTCTTTTGGTTGGGCCAGGAATCTGAGTTCCTAGCGTTGACCCCTTGTGGCCACAATAGACCCCACAAAACTTTTTCTAAAACCTGGGACATTAGCTTTAGCGTCCTTCCCATATTCCATACAGCGTAGTTCTATTGTGCTTTCCTAACTCAGCCCCAGCAATTTCAGTGGGGTGTCATTCTCCACTTCCTGTCCTAAAGTGTCAACCTTTGGGCCTGCCTACCATACGTGTCATCAGCCCCGGTTACGTCCCCGTTATCTCCTGACATGATTCAAACGTTGTTGTCCCTTGTAATGTGGATGGGACCTGAACCCATTTCTGACCCCGGCTCCGGCCCTCTTGCAGCGTAGTTCAGAGATGTGGGATAAAATATGCTATCCAACGTCTCTTGTTTTTGAGAGAGGTCACTCATTTTAATTCCAAAATTTCCTACACGCCCCACTCTCTGAAAATTCTTTGACGGAAATAAAGATTTGTGCTCCAGAGATTCTGGAGGGTGATTAATGCTAAAGGAAGGAAGATCTCCCTGTTTAAGTTTCCTACGGGAACAATGTTTAGGTGCCTGCCGCTCTGGGTTTTCATCAGGCATTGCTTTCCATATTGAGGCCGTGGCAGATTGAGGGGTTTATGTAGACCCTATCCATGCTACAGAACACTATTTCAGCCGTGACAAAGGGACAACTGTGTTGTGACTCTGTATGCTGGCAGACAGCTCTTGTGTTCCACCCCAGAGGGGGCCATGTTTCGATGCAATGGGATTTGAGTGGCATGATAAGCTGTCAGGTGGTGCTAAGGTATATTTAAAGAAAAGACCCCCCAGGTATCTGTCAGAGAGGAGTAAGCAACACACCGTTTGGGGGCTTGAACCCCGGCTTTCAGGCAGAAGCGTCCAGGCCTGATCCGGTGGTAGTTCACTGTGTCACGTGTGCCATCTCGGCTGTCACTTTCCTGGCCCCAAGGATCGGTGGTGGGTGGATTGACTTGGTCCTCTTTATGTCTTGGCTTCTGCAGTTGGGCAGAGTGCTTTGGGATCTTTGGAGATGAAAGGGGCTGTAGATCTGTGAGATGGTGCCATTATTTATTGGCTGAAACCTCCTGGTGCCATGAATGCAACTGCTCTCGTGTTTTGATTTGCCTCTGATTTGCACGTTAAGCTCTGGCGAGCCTTCATCCGAGATGATTTCTCTGGGGCCCGCAGCACCTGGAGCCTCGTCCCTGTTACATCCTTGCCGTGGATTCTCATCCCCACGCCCTCTCTCGGCTCCCCCTCTTTGATCTTCAGCAGATTCACAGGCATGGGGAAAGTTGTTCTTTGGGCATCTCGATGAAGAATCGAGGGGTTAACCACCGGACTGTTCCATTCCTCCTCTTCTGTGTGATGCACCTTGGTTTTTCCTGAATGGTTCAGTCAGAAAGAGACGCGGGAGGGGGGAAGAGACCAAGGGGACGATGTCACTATCTCTAATCTATCTGTCATTTTTATTTTACAGCCAATGCCGGGGAGGAGATGAGCATGAGGGCTGCTAGCAAAATGTCGAGGAGAACTGCCACCGGCCTCCCGGGGAGTATCTGAAAACAGGTGAACGCAGAAGGAGGAACCGGGGGAGGGGGAAGGCGGGGAAGAGACAGACGGAAGGAAAGTGGGCGAGGAAAAAGCCTTCAGCTTCTTGCCGGTGGATCCCAGCTGCAGAGGGCTACGCCATGGCTACGAATTTTAACGACATCGTCAAACAGGGCTACGTGAAAATGAAGAGCAGGAAATTAGGGGTAAGTGGAGGAGGGGCTCTTGGGGGATCGTGCTGCATGTTTCGTTATTACGAGGTGGGAGGATTTTTTCTTTTTCCCCCTTCTCGCGGCTTTGGAAACACTGGGGCAGCTGCAAAATGCAGAACGGCCCCCCGCCCACCCCTCTTTCGTGTGTAGCGCATCCTCGCTGGAGGTTCTGGCTCATGCCCTAGCATCCTTTCCAACCGCTCATCCATCCTGATGGCTCTGAGCTCCCCTGCACGAGGCTCCTGGGCTCTGTGCAGTGTGTAGGGAGCTGTATGGAGCCAGGTTGACTGCTGTCCCTGGTCATTCTGGGGGCTGCTTCTGGTAAAGTTGCAGCTGTGGCATTTCCACTGAAAAGTCGGGGGTTTCGACGGGGTTTTGGCCTTTGAATTTAGCTGTAGGAATCTCCCTCTGAGAGAGAAACTGCTGAATTTGTATCAGCCCAGGAGACAAGCTGGGTATGTATGTTTAAAACAAAACAAAACCAAAACAAAAAGACTACCTGACCCGATGGGTTATTTATAAGCTAAAGGGAGCGAGAAGAGAAGATGGTTTTACACTTGTTGCTTTCTGTGTAATGAAGGAGGAATTTGGCACTGTGATTTGTTCTCATGCTGTCCGGACCAGGCAGGCCGCGGTACTGGGCCGGCAGGGCAGATATAGCCATGTTTCGGCCTAGCAGCCCTGTTGCTAGGCACGGCCAAACCCAGAGAGATCCTGAGCCCTCCCGTGCCACTGACTGCATTTGCACATGACGTCAGCACTGGCTAGGGAATGGTTAACTCTCCAGTTCGGTCCCTAGCCTGTGCATCACCTGGGATCCCTGGGAGGTTGTTTATACAGCCGGAGGAGTGTGTACGTGGAAAGGGAGGCGTACATGGAGCTGTACGTCTCTATAGCCCTTTGAGGGATGGCAGGAGAGGGATGTGTTAGCAAGTCATTGCTTCTGGGGCCCGATCCTACAAGGTGCTAAGCATCCTCCGTTCCCCTGAATTGCAGTGGGACTGGAGGGTGCCTATTGCTTTCCAAGGATCAGGTCCTTAGTGAGAGGACTGGGGCCATTGATCAGGGTCCTTGGGCCCCTCTGCTTACTGGAGTCACACTCGCTCCGTGTGCATGGACCGAGCCCCGGGAGCTCTGTGCTGCTCCGACCGGAGCTAGCGGCTGGCAGCGCTGCCCGAAGTGTAGGCAGGGCAGGGCGAGCTCCCCCTCAGCAGACATTCAAATTCTTACTCCACCCCAGTTCATCAGTTAATTTTTTCACCTGCGGTCCTGTCGTCGGAGATGCAAGTGCTGTCATGTGACCGGGGCGCCCGTGCTGTTTGGCCTGACCCATATTTTAGGCAGAGCTGTTGGCAAGCGGGTGTGCTTAGCATTTCAATAGAAAGAGGCGCTGTACCGGGATCCGTTCTTAAAGGGGCCAAAGAGCAGTTGCTGAAACAAAGAAACCCCCAGCCTGGAGTGGGAAGAGGTGTGTGGGGCTGGGCAGAGCTGTGGGGTGACACACGAGCCTTCTCCTCTGCCCCCCTCCCAGAAAGAGGAGGGCAAATCCTGGGTCATGGCAAGGGCAAAAATGAGATCTCAAGTCTGGCCCCTTTTTGTGGAGGTGAGATAAACCATCGGGTACATTATTTGGCCGTGTTGGTACCTCTGCTCGGGAAGGAGTCAGGTCTGGGGTGGCATGGGGGGCGCAGGTCAGAATGGGAGGGCTCTGGGGGAGCTGTGTGTGGGGCTGGGAGTGGAATAGCATGGGGGACTGCAGGCCAGGATTGGGGGCACCAGCAGAGCTGGGCGTTTGGGCCCAAGCACAGGGATAAAAGGGGAGCTGCGTGTCAGGATTTAGGGGCGCTGGCAGGGCTAGAATAGCAGGGTGGACACATCTCGGCTCCTGTGGGTTGCAGCTGGGCCCTGCTGAGCTGTGCGAAGGCAGGAGGTGTATGCAATGGCCAGGCTCTGGCCAGCTCCGCCAGCGCTAAATTCACCCCAGATAACGTAATAAAGCCATCCTGCTTGCAGCCGCTATCTGTGCACGTTCTTCGTCCCAGCTCCAGCGGGTCCCACAAATGGGGAACCAGAGCTGTCGGGAGCCCATCAAGCGTCCTGTCCCCCCCAGCGTCCAGATCGCAGCAGCAGTCGCTGGGGCCGGCAACGTTGTGCGGTTTGAAATCCGTTCTGTGCTCGTGGCTGCGTGCTGGGCTGCCGGAAGCAGCTTCTTCAGCCCTGCCCTACGGGCTGAGAGGCGTTTCGCCTCCCCACGCTCCCTGGCGTTTGTTGCTGATAAGGCAGCTGGTTGCACTGTGGCCTATGGGAAACACTCTTACGTCTCCTAAGCCATGCGCTCGCTAAGGACTGGAAGCTGATTTGGACTGGCTACCGAACGGCGAAAGGGCTCGTTGGTCAGCCCCAGACCCCTGTGCTCGCCAGGTCTCTGCCATGCCCTGCTGTCTGTTGCCAGCTGCCATCCTTTCCCTGTTTCGGGAGCCTTGCACTGACTGGCTGAGTGGACGCGCCCTCTGCCAAGCCACCAGCTCCGAGGAGTCTGGGTGCACGTGGTGGATCTGTGTGTAGTGGGCATGTTACAGCAAAGTGAGACGAAAGAGGTTTGCTGTAGGTCCAGGGGAGCTAGCACAAAGAGCTAGCGGCTGGCTGGGAGGCAGCTCCAGTGGCAGAACCAAGGAACCTGTGTGTTATGGCCCAGCTCACTGTATGCTTTGAGCGCCAGGGAGCCCTGCTGTGGCAGGAGTGGGAGCTGGGCTGCTGGCATGGCAGGCCAAGAATGTCCCCTGAACCTCCTGTGCCTGGGGGGCCGCTTAGGGACTGCTTCTGTAACACCTTTCACCTGCACTTCGCAGGCATCAGTGGAACAGGCCTCCCACGCTCCTGTGAGACGGTGTCTCTAGGCTAGCCCCATTGTACAGCTGGGGAAATGGAGTCCCAAAGCTGCGGGACATTTTACCAAAGTGTCTGCTTCGGGCCTCCATTTGGGTCCCCTGAGGCATCTGGAACCAGGGCCTACTTGGGAAACTTCCCCTGCAGGATCCGAACGGGACCTGGTCTGCCTGGGGGGCGGCCAGAGAGTGTCTCCCCGCTGCTCCAGCGTTGGGACGCAGGTTGGCAGCCGAGGTGGCGAGGCCCGGCTGTGTCTGAGCGAGGAGGCCAATGGAGGGAGGGTTTCTGACCCCCTGCTATGGAAACGCCGCCTTAGGCGCCTTCCCATCATTCCCTGCGCCTGGCACCCCGTCCATGGGCTCCAGGCTCCCCTCTCCTCACCCAAACCCACAGCTGCTGTGACACCGGTGAGCGTCAGCGCAGGGCAGAGTCCCCCACCCACGTGGCTGGCCATGCGGATGGCAGGGATACCCTTCCCACCCTGGCGCTGCCCTCGTGCTCGAGCTATGGAAGACGGATGCTCCCCTCTCCAGAAGGACAGGGGGACTCAGCCCGGTGCGGGTGGCAGCGCTGATGTGCAGAGACGGGCGTTGGCTGCACTCTCGTAACGTGTGGGGCAATGGCTGGGGTCCCCAGGAGGCCTGGGGAGGAGGCGGAGACACAAGGACACAATGCGATCCTGGCCCGGCAGCACCCGCCGGCTCTCCTCCTTGGCATTCTGTCGCTTTACACTGTCAGCGCCTCCGGGCAGGGCTGGATCTCCCGCTGGGCCTCGCGCAGCACTTAGCCCACTCCTGGCGCTTAACGACACTGAGCAGTTGGGGGTTGTGTCCTCACCCGCCCTGCAGTCCCCGGTGCAGCTAACGCTGAGCTGCCATGGCTCACAGTTCGGACCCCAACAGCCAGCCTACAGTCAAGTGGGTCACAGCCTGGCTTCCATTGCCCAGTTACCGTATACAGGGCGACTCCCACGCTCTGCCCCGGTGCCGGATCGCCCCCAGACGGCCTGCCCCAGCAGCGTCCAGCCCTCTCCTGGAACGCTCATGGATGGTGGGTCAGTTCATTGCGCCTTTAAAGAGTTGCTGCTCGGCAGCTCGTTAATTTAACCAGGGTTTGCCAAACACTTGTATTTCAATCACGGTGCTGGGTTGGTTTGGAGTAAAACAGGTTTTTTGAATCAAAAAGAGAGAGGATTTAGTGTAGGGAATAAAGACAGAAGGGGCTACAAGCAAACGAAAGTAAAAATACACTTCTGAGACAAACCTTAACTTCAGAAAGGTCCAATCTTTGGCTAAGCAGGTTTCTCACCTAAACTCTGTTCCAGAGACAACAACCCACTTGGGTGAAGGACCCACCGTTCTCTGATTTCAAGAGCTCTGGCTCCTTGAATCTCCTAAGTCATGGATGCCCCAAATGTCTTTTTGCCCCCCTTATATCACCACCCTGTCTCTGTTTCAAGAGGCAAGAAGGTTTCCTGCTGCTTTTCCTTTCTTCTGGACTTCCCATCTTCCCACTGATTTGTATGTGAAAGGATTTCTATTGTTTTGATCCCACACTGCTTAATTTACATTGCAGACAGGTAGATAGCAGCCTCCCCTTCTGTCTGGGAGAGAACCAGTTTCTCCTTTTGTCTGGTCGCAGACTTTAAAGCATGATATCGGTGAGTATCCATAAATCCTCATGTAGTGTTAAGTGCCTGCGTTTTACAATGGTGTTAATCAGCAGCGTGTCGCAGGCTTTCATGAAAGACCTTGCTCGACACATTGTTATAATACAGGAATGTAGTATACAATCAGTTGCTTCAATTGCTTGTCATTCGAGGTTCAGACCCCGTCTTTATAGTTGAGGCTATTTCCCCCACTCGCTAGGTTGATGGCTTTGTTCACTTTTGATGTAAATGGCCCTTCCGTTGTCTCTGGTCACATGTTGCCTAATTTACATCGGAGATGCTTTCAAGCAGGTGGGAACACGTTCCTTTGTCTGCAACAGGCGTGGCTTCAGCCAAATATATTTTAAGAACATCTTTGCCTCACATATCTATATAGTCCTTTGTGGGTATACCTACATACGTTGTGCAAGAACACTAATGATCAGTTTTCCAGTGCTATATTACATGGCACATTTTGGGTATATATCTCGACCACAGTCTGTTGGATGTAGTGAGCGTGTCAGGCCTGACAAAAGGTGCTGATGCAAAGTAGCGAACCACCAGTGGGCCTCCATGTTGCAAACAGGTGGGCCAGTGCAGACAGCCCTGCTCATGTTCCCATTGAAGCCATCTGTGATGTATGTCGCTGCAAAACTGCAGCGCCTTGCTTTTCTCTGACTGGAGAGGCAGCTGTGGCGTGACTCACACACTGTGCTGTCTCTCACGTAGCCTTCGCTTTACTTTGTTCTGGATTATTTTTTTTTCTCCTTTAAAATAAAAGGCTGGGAGGAGCCAGCTGCCTGTTGGGCGTGGCAGGACAATGCTGTGGGCTCTAGCAGGGCCAGGGAAAATGACCAGCATGGGACATCTGGGATCAGTTCTCTGCTCTGTCACTTCATCTATGCCTTGGTTCCACACCTGTAAAATGGGCACATGGATTGGTGTCTGTGAGGCACTCAGTTACTGCAGGGCTGGGGCCTGTGGTGTCCAGACAGACACTAGCATCAGAACCCTCCAGTATCGCTTTGTTCTCTGTAGCCCCACTGGGAGTGGGCCCTTGCCCATTTCTGACACCGAGCCAGGCTAAAGGCATCAGCTGCTTGGGGGGAACTGTCCGAAAGGGGCTTCTCTTCCTGTCAGTGGCAGGCTCTTCTCCCATTCCCAGTGCCCATGCTGCAGACACCCCGAGATGTGTGAGGGACACACCCGCCTTGGAGGCAAGAAACACTAAGGCCCGATCCTGGGAGCCGGA